>JAKEPQ010001016.1:600000-925000 GCA_024500445.1 Entomyzon cyanotis
AAAGAAAGAAATTAAATAAAAGAAATTTTAAAAGTAACAAAAAAGCATTTGGAAATTTGGATTAGTAGTGGCAGCTTCCAAAGTAAGGTTCATCCAAAGGAAAATGCTGATTTATGTTCTGGGAAAACTGAAAACTCTTCCTGGGCTTAGCTGGGTCTCTTCACTACCTGCAAACTGCTGAGTGACAAAAAAATTAACAGGATTTACTTTATAAAACGACCGGGGTTGATGTAACATCTCATTTGCATTCATTTAAAATTATTTAATTTGAAAAATTAGAATTATTTGAAATTTTTTTGAGATTTCTATTTAGTTTAGAGTCTATTGTGTGAAATTTACTTCACAGAGAAAAAAAAGACTATTTAAAACTCAATAATATAGGTCCAGTGTGTCTCAGATTGCATGATAAAGATTTAATTTTGTCACTGAAGGCTCACACATGTTAGTGCAATAGGGATGTGCCCAGGCTAACTATCATCACTACCTGTAAGCTCATTTTTCCTTGGTTTCTGAGTTTCTTTGAGGAGATACATTACATATATTATGTAATATATTAACATTACACAATATTGCATAAATATGACATAAAATCAACATTACATTTAATTATGATACATTAATATGAATATTACATAATATTAATTATGTAATATACACATATTCCATAGCTGATGATATTACACCTGATATTCTATCAGCTGATCAAATCTGGATAAATGCTTATGGATAAATGTTTCTTGGGAAAATGAAAATCTGAGTTCTTTAAAGACTCAAAAGCTCTTTAAAGACTCATTTTGAGATTTGGCCTTTCCCATCACCGTTTGGGAGAGCTTGTATTTCCATTTTATGTTGTTTTGCTGCAGCTCTGCCAGGGAGGACAGAGAAGGGAAAAGGTGTCAGGCAGTTCAGAGGAGGAGGAAATTCAATTGTTCATGGAATTGTCACCGGATCTGCCGAAAAACAAAAACCCTCCAACAACATTTTAGTGTTAGAGAGTCAAGGCATTACTTTATTTTCTGGCCAGGATGTACCACAGAAATCATCTCATCCACACACAGCCTGGCTGTGCAGAGAGAATCATTCCATGATACATGATTTTACTAGATTCTGTCAGGCATTTTATACAGTCAAAATACACAGAAAAGCATTGGGTCAGTGTTCATTGGTCCTGAGTTGAGCAAACCCCCAGTATTCAGGTTCCCATTGGATCTGAATCTCCTCACCTCTGCTGTTAATTAGATTTTTCATTCTCCAATTCTCCTCTCAGTCCTTTCCTGCCCAGATGTCTTCAGCCCTGCTGGAGGTGCTCTGGGGTAGCTGTTTGTAGATAAACACTGCTGTCTGCTGATGTTCTGCTGAGAGCTCTTTAGCTTTGGGTTCCTCCAGTCTGTTGATATGTTGAGCTCATCAGACCTCACCTGGTAGAGCAATGCCCTGGAGAGAAACTTAAAACTCCTTTTCCCGGGGTGAAGATAAGAAGAACCTTTGACTAAAGTGATACAAAATTTTAAGCTGCTCTATTTTCTGGCAGCAGCCTGGGCTCAGGGAGCGCGGGGTTAGCACAGCTCAGGGTTAGCACAGCTCAGGGTTAGCACAGCTCAGCCCGAGGCTGCAGGGCAAACAGGAGGGATTTATTTGTGCCAAGAGGAACCAAAGTTGTGTTCAAACTGCGCACATCCTGCTGCCGTCCTGCCAGGGCAGCGCACAGCCCCAACACCTGCGGGAGCAGCAGCGCAGCTCGTGGGTGGGGAGGAACATCAAAATAGTTTATTTTTAGGAGTTTTTCATAAAAGGCGGCTTGGTGTTTGTAACGAGCAGGTTTCACTCGCAGCGCCTCGGTGAGTTGGTGGTTTGATACACCCCAGACAGGACCTGCGGCAGGAGCGGCCCGATCCGCATCCGGGGTGGCTGGGCTGGGCTGGGCAGGGCGGCAGGATCGGGCTGGGCAGGGAGGGAGCGAGTGCTGGGAGAGGGAAGGCTCGATCCCTGGGACAGGGAAGGATCGATCCCTGGGAGAGGGAAGGATCGATCCCTGGGAGAGGGAAGGCTCGATCCCTGGGAGAGGGAAGGATCGATCCCTGGGACAGGGAAAGGATCGATCCCTGGGAGAGGAAGAGATCCCCGCGGAGCTCCGCCTGCTCACCGCCGCTTCCCGCAGGTCAGCTAATGCCGCTGTGGCCGCGCAGGAGAATGGGGGAAGAATCGCGGCAAAGGCACCAGGAAGTTTTAATGAGCATCGTCAGAGAACAAGGGAGAACACTTGAGCCCCGGAGGCTTGAGAAGTTGCTGCTCTAGATCCAGGAGAAGCACCCGCGGTATCCTGCCGACGGCTCGTACGAACTTTCCGAGTGGCAGAAGGTGGCACGCCTTCTGCTGCTGCGACAAGAATTCTGGGAAGATGTTGATGCCGACAATTTCTTTACATGGTGGGTTGTCTATGAGGCTCTCCATGATTTTCGGCAGACCGACCAGGCTTTGCCGCCTGCGCTCACTGAATTACTGGCTGAAGTGGGCTCAGAGAAGATTTTGCAGGGGGCTGAACAGAAAAGCTCTGCAGCTCAGCCTCCTCCATGTGCACTACGTATGACTGAGGCAGATGCTAGTGGGGACAGAGCTAAGGCTGCAGGCAGTTCCTTTCTCAAGGAGTGCCAACGTAAGGCACTTGAGGAAGGGGATATGGAACTCTTTCAGGCATTGAAAGTCACATATTGGGGCCCACAACTTCCCAGATGCGAACAACTGACCTATGACTTCATAAAGGTTTTCAGAAAATCAGTAAAAACAGATGGTTTAAAGGGGAAATTTCCTATGGGTATGGTAGAATACGTGGCATACACTTACAGAATGGCTCCCGCTGATTGGAAATTTATTTTTAAGGTTGTTATGAATGCAGAAGAATACGCGGTATGGATGAAGGAATATACAGAGTTGTGCATTCAGCAAGCTCAGAAAAATATGGCCAGTAAGATAGCAGTTGACTTCCATCAGTTGATGGGAGAAGATCAGTTTGGTACTTCTGCAGCACAAGCCCAAATGAGCAAGGAGATATCCAAACAGGCAACACAGCTGGCTTTGCAGGCACTGGAAAAAGTCCCTGAGGAAAAAGGACCATCATTTTGGACGATCATCCAAGGACCACAGGAGCCATACCTGGCCTTCCTAGATCGCCTCTGTGAAGCACTGTCCTGGCAGGTCAAGGTGCCTGAAGCTGTGGAGGTGTTGCTGATGCACCTGGCAGTGGAGCATGCCAACGCCGATTGTCGGAGAATCTTGGAGCTCATTTGCCTCTCGGCAACCAAGGTGGTCGATCTGATCGAGGCCTGGACCCGCTTCGGCATCGTGCAGTACGAGGCTGAGCAGCTGGCCAAGGCTTTTCAGCCTCTCCGCCTGGCAGAGGTTCCGTGCTCTAACTGTGGCCAGGAAGGGCATGTCAAACGTCAGTGCCCAGAAGGAACACTGGGGGCTGCACAGACCCCGCCCGGGCCGTGTCCTCGGTGCCAGAAGGGGTTCCACTGGCGTAATCAGTGCCGTTCCAAGTTCGTCAGAGATGGTAATCGGCTGCCAAAGTCGGGAAGATCCAAGAGGGGCGCGAGGTGTGGTGCCCCTCAATAAAACAGGATCCAGATCCCTCACTCTCAGCAGAATGCTATGTCAACAGCAAGATTGTTTTTCACAGGTGGAACACACCCTGTACATTGCTGCAGTCAAAATACAATCAGTTCCACCATGGAAGTACCTGGGCTGGCATATCTTGCAACAAAAAATTATCCCGCAGAAGATTCACATTATCAGTGAGATAAAAACTTGCAATTATTTTCAGAAACTTTTGAGGACAATTAACTGGCTTAGGCCTCTTTTGGGAATTACTACTGAGACTTTGTCCCCTTTTTCAGCTGCTGAGAGGAGATTCTGACCTGTCATAACCATGATAGATTAAGAGCCAAGCTGAGCTAGCCTTTCAACTAGTTGCATCACTAATTAACTCTCTTTTTGCTACACGACGTGATTTTCAACTCCTGATGAGGCTATTTTGAATTCCGAAATCATTTCAACCTGTGTTGGTTTTGCTTGGCCCAGTTTTTGGTAGGGGAGGGGCCACAAAGATGGCTCCTGTGAAAGCTGCTGGAAGTTTCCACCATGTCCAGCTGAGCTAATCTGGCACTGGAGATGAATTTGCTCTGCAGGCCGTGGGGATGAGCACGGTGAGGCAGCTGTGCCCCTGCAGCCCATGGGCTCCATGGGGCTGCAGAGATCACCCACAGCCCGTGGGGAGGAGGTGACCACGCCGCAGTGGGAGGATGGCTGGAGGAGGCTGTGATCAGTGGGAGAGCCATGGAGAGAGAGGCTCTGCTTGCAGGCTGGAGCAGCCTGGCCTGGGAGGATTGCAGCCCATGGATGAGGGAGCAAGGCTGCAGCAGTTTGGGAGGAGCTCCCAGCGTGAGATTGGACCACGCTGGAGGAGTTCCCACAGAACTGTCTCCTGCAGGAGGAACGCCACGGTGCAGCAGGGCAAGAACTCCTCTCCCTGAGCAGTGCAAGAAGATCTCGGTGATGAACTGAGCCAAACCCCCATGCCCTGTTCCCTGCACTGGTGGTGGGAAGGAGGGAGGGGTTGGGGGAAGAGTGGTGTCTTTAAGGGTTTATTTTTCTTCTCATTATCCTCCTCTGTCTTTGTTAGTAATAAATTCACTTTGAAACTTGAAATTGAGCCTGTTTTGTCCCTGGAGTGTCTTCTCCCTGTCATTATCTCACTCATGAACCCTTAGCTAATTTTTTTCCCCCTCCTCTGCTCAGCTGTGGTAGGGGAGAGTGAGGGAATGGCTGTTGTGGGTGCCTGGTTTGGTGCCCAAACCATGACAGGGATCTTTAGGATCATCCAATTCCATCCCTGCCACCTCCCACTGTCCCAGGCTGCTCCAAGCCCCAATGTCCAACCTGGCCTTGGACACTGCCAGGGATCCAGGGGAAGCTATGGCTTCTCTGGGCATGCTGTGCCAAACCTGCACAGGGAAGAATTTCTCCCATATTTCCCAAGGAATATATCCAAGGAATACGGACTTACCCAAGGAATAACATTTATTTGTCCCCAGCAAAAAACCCCAAAACTTCCATTTTTGCCATCTCCTTCCCAGCTCCCCCGCCTTAAACCCATCCCTCAACCTCCGCATGGAGCTGGAGAGGCTCATCCAGGAGGGCTGAGGACCTGTTGCTGCCTCTCCCCGTGTCTGTCCCCTCCCGTGTCGCTGTCACTGTCACTCGCCCCCTGCGTGGCCGGGCTGGCCCAGCCTCATTAGCAGCGGCTCGGGCAAGCGACACTTAATTGCACGCTGTCCCCACCAGCTGCCACTCGGCAGCATCATCTGTGCGCTAAGTGCTCCTGATTGTCCCCATCCGGCCCGAGCCGTGCCGGGAGCTCGGCATCCATAGGATCAGGTGTTCCCAGGGGGAATTGCCGTGCCGGGAGCTCGGCATCCATAGGATCAGGTGTTCCCAGGGGGAATTGCCGTGCCGGGAGCTCGGCATCCATAGGATCAGGTGTTCCCAGGGGGAAGCTCCATGCCAGGAGCTCAGCATCCATAGGATCAGGTGTTCCCAGGGGGAAGCACTGATGCCCAAAACAGGCTACCTGAAACAGAGGCCAAGACAAATTAGGAGTATAAAAGCAAACCAAATTATTTGAGGCCTTCAAGGTACATTCAGGCAAGCAAAGTCCCCCTCAGGAACTACACCCAAAATGGACTCAGGGTCAGGAGCTCTTCACCTTTTATAAGTTCTGTCCTGTTAGCATATTGGTCCCTAATTCTCCAATCACACCTTCAGGTGATGATATTGATCACCCCAGGCTCTGCTTCCCCCTTTCCAGCATTGTTTACATGTTTTTGGGCCCTAGGGTAACAAATATGTCCTTGAATCTCTATCCAGAGAGCTTTGGTTTGGCCAAATGTGTTGAGAACAGAGGTTTTCAGCACTCTGTAAGAGCACAGAACTACACCAAGTTACAGAACATGAAGAGAAAAAAACCCTGAAATTATTAAGGTATCAGCACCATGCTGGGAGCTCGGCATCCACCAGGATCAGGTGTTCCCAGGATGAAGCTCCATTCCAGGAGCTCAGCATCCATCGGGATCAGGTGTTCCCAGGATGAAGCTCCATTCCAGGAGCTCAGCATCCATCGGGATCAGGTGTTCCCAGGATGAAGCTCCATTCCAGGAGCTCAGCATCCATCGGGATCAGGTGTTCCCAGAGGGAAGCTCCGCGCATTCCCGTCAGCTGCTGGAGCTGGCAGTGCCACTCGCTCCGTGTCACGCCTGGCAGGGACAATGATTCCAGCATATGGGAAGTTTTGCGGCTCATTAATCTGTGGCGTAAATCCCTCAGCAGAATCAGCAGCCGGAGGAACGGGAAATTCTGGAGGGATGTGTGGGGAGGTGACAAACCGAGCTGTGCTGGGAGGTGACAAACCGAGCTGTGCTGGCCTTGACATCGCCGCTGTTCGCTGCTGCTGTTGGGGAATTCTTCCCAGCAGATACCAAACGGATGCACTCCTTAATCTTGGAGTCTAAGGGGAAATTCCCAGATTTCCAGATCTCTTAAATACGTGGCTTGTTCACACATTGCTCCCTGTCCTGAGGAGTGGAGGTGCTAAAAGGGATTACATTTCAGATGTTTAATTAAAATGGTCCTCAAAAAAAACCAAAACAAAACAAACCAAAACAAAAAAACAAAAAAACCCCAGATAAATAAACAGATAAAAAATAGTCAGTAATGTCAGAGAAAAGCAGAGCAGCTGTAACAATAAATGATGTGAAAAAGAAAAATGGGGCAAAAATCAGGCATTTTTCTGTGTACAGCACATCAGTGTCATGATTGTAAAGGAGTTTTCCTGTATCCCTTGATAAGAAATTTCCTGATGTTCTATGAGTGTGTTTTGAGGCTTGTTTCTTTAAAGAATTCACAAATATTGTAAAAATTGGCTATTTCTGAGTTTAATCTCCCTCATCATGATCCCAGGACATCCCTCCACCCATTGGGATCAGTTTCTTTCCACCCGAATCCCCCAGCATGCCTGAGCTCAGGGGTTTCCCTACTCCAGGACTCTCCATGGAGACCCTGCATTTTGGAAAACGAGGGAATTCTCCCCCAAACCAGACATTAAAGCACTGGTGAGACAATTGTTCCCTCAGGAATTCACTTACCACAGGCTGCAATGCAATTTTCTCCTGCAGGCTCCTTTTCCCAAACCTGCTCCCTGCAGTTCCAGGTGCTACCCATAGACCCCATCATTCCTCCCCTCCTTCCCTTGGCCATCTTTCCCTGGGTTTCATTCCCCAGTGAGGTTGTGCTGGATCCATCCTGGTTTTTCCAGCCCTTCCTGATCCCAGAGCTGGCCCTGCTTGGAGCAGAAAGCTCCTGGAACCCTTCGTACCTAAATTCAACCCTCTGGTAAAACCCACCCAGGGTGTTCCCAGCCAGGTAGCCTTGTGTGGGAATTCAGTGCAGGGAAAAGGAGCCCTGACCTCCAGGGTCACCTGCAGTCCTGGAGCTGGGACATCTCACCTTTCTGGAGCCTCTGGAAGGTTCAGCATCTCCACTGCCTGAGGTGGTCCCAGTGGAAGAACTGGGAATGATCCACCCACAGGTCTCAAGCCTCTGTCTCAAGGCAGGAAAATCCCTGTGGCAGAGCAGATTTTCCCCAAGATTTCACCATCCATGTGACCAGCTTGGGGTGGAAGCACAGCAAGGCAAAGTTGGAAGGGATTTAGGAACGGTGCTTGGACACTCTCACAGGTTTTCCTTCGCATCTTTTCTTTTGCAGTTTTATTTCTCATCTTTTCTTTTTCATTGAATCATGGAATGGTTTGGGTTGGAAGGAGCTTAAAGCCCATCCAGTGCCACCCCTGCCATGGCAGGGACACCTTCCACTGTCCCAGGCTGCTCCAAGCCCCAATGTCCAACCTGGCCTTGGACACTGCCAGGGATCCAGGGGCAGCCACAGCTTCTCTGGCAATTCCATCCCAGGGCCTCCCCACCCTGCCAGGGAACAATTCCTAATTCCCAATATCCCATCCAAACCTATAATTGTGCAGTCTGCAGCCATTCCCTGTGTCCTGTCCCTGCAGCCCTTGGCAATTGTCTCTCTCCATGTTTCCTGCAGCTCCTTCAGGCACCAAAAGGCCACAAGGAGGTCACCCCAAAGCTTCTCCTCTCCAGGCTCAACAATCCCAGCTCTGCCAGCCTTTCCTCCCAGCAGAGCTGCTCCATCCCTCTGCTCATCCTGCTGCCTCCTCTGCACTCTCTCCAGCAGCTCCAGCTCCTTGCTGTGCTGAGATCCTGGAGCTGGATGCAGACAAATTCTAAAAATCAGTGCTGGGTGATTTTACCAACAAGCCCCTCGCATTCCCAGGATGATATTCGGGGAGGCAAACAACAGGAATCAGGGATGTGATCTGCAGAGGAGGGTGTTGCTCCTCAGCCCCAGCTCCAGGGGATGTGTTGGTTTAAAGCACAGCAGTAAAATAAGAGTGAGTTCTGCTGGTGATCCCAACCACTGAATTCCAGGGGTGCTCAGGGAAAATGGAATGTGGCTTAAAAACCTGGAACACTCAGTTTTTATTTAGGCATCATAATAAAAGGAAAATTCAGGGCTTGGTGCACCAGGGTGAGGAAGTGATCCCCGTGCCAGACCTCAGCTGGACATTCCCAGCACAACTTCCCCAACCCAGGTTTGCAGAGAAGCTCAGAATGAGAACATCTTGAGCTGGAAGTCTTTGAACATCATTCCCCATAAGCCTTTCTCCCCTTTTTCCTTTTCCACCTGTTTCTATAGACACCCCCAGCAGCAGTGCAGCAATGCTGCTTCAGGCTTCAATTCCTGCTGATTCCCAGATTCCCAGCTCTGATCCCTCAGTAAATAAAACCAGAATCCCTTGAATGCCAAAGATCTAAAGGAGTTGCCTTTTAATGCAGACCTAAAGCTGCCCCATCACAAAGCTTTTTCTTGTTGCCTTGCCCAGGATTTCTCTTTATTTCCCTTTTGTGGAATTATTTACTCAGTTAAAGATTATCCTGACAAAGGAGAAGGAGGATATTTTATTTTTAAAGCATTTTAATATTTTAAAGGGTGGAATGGATGTAGCATTTTGAGCCTGAGGATGTGCTCACCATCCTTTGGGGCAGTGTCAAAAAGACTTCACTGGGAGGCTTTGAAGCCTCCTGAATAACTCCTACAGAAGGAAGTAGTGAAATTGTGAAGTGAAAAACTGATTTTATGATTCCAAGGCTTTCCTAAATGTTTCACTGTGGTGCTTTGGTGCAGCAATGAGCAGCTAAACGATCAGTGTGGGCAATCTCTGTATACTGAAATAATAAATATTGTATAAATATTATGGAAAAAAACCCTGAATTTTGCCATGTTACACTGAGAGCCACGAAGAGTTTTAGCTCCATTTGGTGACGAGAGAAAGGAATTTAACACCACAAAGAGTCTCAGAGCTGAGCAGCAGCCACTGATCATCATCACTGCCTGAGATTCTGGCAGGTTTTCCCCAACACTGAAAGCTCTCTCTAAAACATTTTGATCACCGTACAGAATATACATTTTTAAAAGCAATTAATGAAGTGATGCACTGTGAGGTTTAGGGAGTTGGTTCCCTCTGGATCCTCTGCTGCTGCCTCATTCAGCAGCCGCTCAAAGCCACACTCTGCACTCACCAACTGCAGCTGACACCTGGTGATTTCTGTCCTTTCTTTTTATGTATCGTTTTTGTACATTTTTATGCCCTTTCCCTCTCCTTGTGCCCTTCACAAACACTCCCTGTACCTTAGCCCTACATGTTTGTAACCCTTGTACTCTGATATTTAGCTTAGTTTGGGGGTTTTCCAGGGTGGGGAAATGAAACATTTATACAATCTCAAACCTAGAGGCTCCAACCTTGGCCAGAGCCTCCTCTCTGGAAAGTGTTTTTGTAAACTAGGCTGTAGTCTCATTTGGTGGGAGGTAATTAGAAGAGGGGGACAATTATTTCATTTATTAAGTTTCTTACTGGGGGATTTTAGGTAGATATGCTAATTTGAGAGGTCCATCAATTAGCACACACATTGTACAGGGTGTGCTCGCGGTGTGTTTCCCCCTTTGCCCAGTTGATCACCTGGGATCCTATTAAACCAAGGGAAAGGAATAAGGGAGAGTCTTTACAAACAAACGGCTGGTAAGGTAAGACTGATACTGAGAGACAGAAAAAACAATGGGAAGGATTTCCACAGGAATTCCACTGATTGACTTACCCGGGGCTGTGTTAATAATCTACAAGAACAGAGGCATAAGGAAAAGAAGAAAGGGTTGATGTGTATTAAGGGGGTTTGTATTAGACATTCCGGGAAGTCTGTACCTCTCAGTACCTCAGCCAATGGGGAAAGAGAGACGGAACTGTGGTCGGGAAATTAGGATAAAAAGAGGCTGCGTCCTCTAGCAATTCGAGAGACCCCATGGGAAATGCCCATGACCTCTCCCTTTATTCAGAATAAAGTTACAGCACTCCTCTGTCTCCTTTTTGCACATAAACCCCCGGCGTTTGTGCATTCATTTTCCTTACACAAGGTAAGGGAAAAAGGTAACACCCTTTTTCCCTATAACGCCGTGTCTGCTTCATATTTTCACCAGCTCGATAAAGCATCACAGCGGAATTTTTTATATTTTTTTAAAGAAAAGCTTTGAGTGAAGTCTCCAGCTCGGAAAGTCGTGCCGTCCGGCCGCTGCGGTGTCGGTGTGGCACTGGCTGGCGGTGACGGCTGTGTCCCCTGGCCCGGCAGCGGGGCAGTGGCAGGCGGCAGGACGAGAGTGGCAGGTTGACACCGCCCTGGCAGGCGGGCGGCGGCTCGGGCGAGTGACCCGGGCTCGGGGCCACCGCGCTGCTCCGGCGACAGCTGAAGGCGCATCTGCCGCGGCCGGCGGGCCCGGAACACCCCGCTGTGCCGCCAGCTGCCTCTGTTTGCCTCCGGCCCGGCCCGGCCCGGCTCGGCTCGGCACGGCTCCGGTCCGGGGAGGGATGCGCTGGATGCTCGCACACCGCGAACTGCGGGGAAAAGCTCCGCCGGGGCAGCGCCGCGCCGTTGAGCGGGAGAGAGAGCTAAAAAGGCTCTTAGCCGCCTGGAAACGGCTTGTTTTATTAAAAATAAATCATCTCTAGCAGCGCGGAATGATCGAATCCATGGTGTTTAGTGCTTCCTGCACGCAGCCATCGCTGGGGTGTGGATAGGGAGACATGACTGTGAATTTACAGCTGACACTCACCACGGTGCAAGAATCAGCTCCCTGTTATTCCCTGGTACACCTTTTTAAACTCACAGCTAACACCACAGTGCAACAATCAGTTTCCCATTCCTATTATTCCCTGTTACACCTTTTCATACCCTTTCTTCACATGCATTGCAGGTGCTCCTTATTGCATTAGAGCTGGCTGGCAAACCATCCGCAGGTGCTTTCTGCAATCAGCCACACACATCCACATTCTCTGCTTCATCCTTTCACAACCTTGTTTATTTCTGCTTGTTTAGGGGCACCAAAAAAAGAAAAAAAGTGCTGTAACTTATTTAGGTTTGGGTTGCTTCGCAGCTTTTTCTTATCTTACTACAGAGACACAGAAATCCCTGGAGAGCATGGGGAAAAACTCCTTCCTGCAGAGGAAGGGAAAGGGCCTGATCCTGCAGTTTCGGTGTCACAGGGATGAATTTGGGGGATGAGGCTGGGGAAAAACTCCTTCCTGGCTTTCTGAAGAGGAAGGGATCCTGCAGGTTTTGGTGTCACAAGGATGATTTGTAGGATCAGGCTGTGATCACCTCCATCAGCTCCCCTGCTCGTTGCCATGACTCGGCACTCCCTGCTCATCCCCTCGGGATGGCCCTGGGACAGGCAGGAATCCTTGGGCAGAAAATAATGTTTTCTTCAACAATGTTTCAAAGCAGAGCTGAAATGGGCACTGCGATAAGAGAGTGTGAGAGCCAAAGGCACAGGGTGAGCTTGCCAGGGGCAGATCCTGGCACTGCCCAGCTCCGTGGGCTCCAAGTGCCTCTGGGACAAGCAGCTGCTGGCTAAAACCCTCTTAAATCACCTGGAAAACCTCTTTTAAAATTGAAAACCAATCATCTGTGCTGCTCTGCAGCAGAGCAGTGTTATCAGATCCACGGCAGTCAGTGCATCCCACGCACAGCAGTCGCTGCTGTGTGCACAAGGGACACAGAAATCCCTGCAGAGCAGGGCTGACCTCCTGCCCGGCTCTCTGCAGAGGGAGGGGAAGAGGCCCATCCTGAAAATCCTCAGAATTTGTGGGACCAGGCTGTGATCACCTCCATCAGCTCCCCACTCATTGCCGTGACTCGGCACTCCCTGCTCGTCCCTGAAGGGTGGCCTTGGGAATTCCTGGGATGGAAAATCACATTTTCACCAACACTGAGAGTTTCAGAGCAGTGCTGAAATGGGCGCTGCAGTAAGAGAGTGTGAGGGCCAAAGGCACAGGGTGAGATTCCCAGGGGCAGATCCCAAACTTTCCCAACCTCCAGGTGCCTCTGGGCTCAGCCAGAGCATCACTGATATCTAACGGGTGCAGCTCTCCTGGGAGAAATCCAGGGATGCACTGCCTGCAGCCAGGGCTGCTGCTGAGCCTCTGCCTTTGAGAAAAGTGTAATTCGTCTCGATTACTGCTTCTACCTAAATGGCAAAAATCTCCCCCCAAAAACACGTCAGAGATTCCCTCAAATCTGCCCTGGTCACAAGTATAGGTTTGACTAAATCTCTGTGAACAATTTGAAGATTCTTTCTCTGACAGTGATTTGAAAATAGTTTTACAAAATATAAATATTTCTAGTGATATAAAAAAACTGCCATTCTCAGCTTCTACTCCTTCCCATTTCCCAGTTTTGGCATTATTCTGCTGCTGAAGAATCACAGCTCAGAGGGGGCAGGATCAGCTGAGCTCCTGGTTTTTGCTCCTTTCCCCTGCCAGATTATTGAGGAGATTGGTGTAAAAATCATTCAAAGACACTGAGCTAAATTCCTGTTCTCCCTATCCAGGCAAAGTGTAGAAAGAAAAGGAGTCATGGAGCTCTGATGTATGGAAAGCTTTTCCCAGTCCCTTCCTTATCCCAGACACATTTGTGGATACAGAAAGAAGCACCCTGTGTTTCAAACCCTTTCTTTTCAGATGTCTCTAAAAATCTCCAGGTCTAAGAGGATTTTAAAATGCTGCAGTTCTAGGTATTTTCATGTTTTATTTTCCTACCTGACACCTTGCATGGAAAAATTAAAAATTAAACTATAAGATTGAACATTCTGCACCACAGAGATCTTTACACCAGGGTCCTTCCATACCATTTAAAATCATCAGTTCCTCAAACATTTCTGCTCCTGCCAGTTATTTCTTCTGACAAGGGAGAAAATATCAATACAGCCAGAAAAACCCTTCTGTATTGATCCAATCCCTCCACAAAATCCAGTGAATCCAGTGGCAGAATTACCTGTCCTCCACTAACCAGCCACACCTCAGTCAGTGAGAAGTTCCACACAGTATTTTCTGCCCACATTCTGAGGGATTCTATTTTAATTATACCGAGATTTTAGGAACGACCTCTAAACTTCCTGAAAAATCAAACCAGCCTGTCCTCCAGGCCAGCAATGACTTTCATCTGATGCTTCTCATCTCATGTAATAAATTCACAGATGGACCATCCTTGTCCTTCCGACGCCTAAGAATAACTCCTAAGTACTGCTCCCAGGGGATTCGGTCTGGTTTACACACATCTGCTGAGATACGTGTCTTTGAGGCCAGATTAAGTCTTTGTTTGACGATATTTGAGCATTTGTGAAACTACTCGGCAAGAATGTCCTGATTTTATTCATTCAAAACATGTGCTGATTGTTGCCAGTGGGATCCCAACACCTCCCACTGAATTGTTTCCTTCCCAACCTGTTCACAGGGAAAGGGAAACTGATGGCAGAGAATGGGCAGCTGTATTACCCTAAAAATCAATTGTTCTGTTTTTAGGGAAATGGATTTTGGACTCTGAGCTTTTCCTAACGAGGCTGGTCCTGTTTTGCTGCATGAGCCCCAAGTTTTGGTGTAAAACCTGCTTTGCTGCTGGCTCTGACACACCCAGGGGAGATTTCCGTTTCCCCTTTGCGGCAGAGACAGGACAAGGAAAAGGCACAACTTGAGATTTTATACTGAGCCTGGAGCAAAGGAGGCTGAGGGGAACCTTGTGGCTCTGCACAGCTGCTGCCAGGAGGGGACAGCCGGGGGGTCAGGCTGTGCTCCAGGGAACAGGGACAGCAGGAGAGGGAACAGCCTCAGGCTGGGCCAGGGGAGGCTCAGCTTGGCCAGCAGCAGGAATTTCTGCATGGCAAGGGTGCTCAGGCCTTGGCAGGAGCTGCCCAGGGAGGTTTGCAGTGCCCATCCCTGCAGGTGTCCCAGGAAGGCCTGGCTGTGGCACTCAGTGCTCTGGGCTGGGGACAAGGTGGCCTTTGGGCACAGCTGGGACTCCATGGGCTGGGAGGGCTTTGCCAGCCTCAGGGATTTGGGGATTCTCTGAGGTGTTCTATGAGTGTTGCAAAAGCAAAACTTATTTCACAAAGAACACAGAACACCTCCAGCAACACACAACTTTCATGTGACTTTTTTCAACCTTTCCTCTCAAGAGTGAGCCCCAAGGGTTTCCCACAACAACCTCACAGCTGAGAGCTCTGAGCCTGCAGGGACTCTGCAGCCTGGCAGGGCTGTGTGACACAAGTGCAGGAACTTCTCCACATGCTCTCCAGAACTCTCACCCATCCCCACTCATGTCAGCTCTCAGCTCCTGTCACTCCATGACTTGTGTTTTTCCCACCACATGATTATTTCCAGGGACAATCCAGCCACCCGTGGGCACATGGAGCCAGGTCTTACCCTCTCCTTTGGATGTAGGTGGATGCAAAAGGGTATTTTTGGGACAGACAGAAGCAGATTACTCCCTCCTGCTGTGTCCCACCAGCTCCTGAGGAAGGTGACAGGACAGAGAGCCCAGGGCAGGATCAAAGCAGAGCCTTCAGGCTGTTGTGGCACCTGGGGCCGGTTAATGGTGACATCGCCAAGGCAAAGGACATTCCTGGGGCTGGGACTGCAACCCCACACTCTGATCCTTGCCCTTCCCACTGTGCAAAGGGCTGGCTTTGGGCAGGTTCACCCCACACCTCAGGGGATCTGGATAAGATCCTTTCCAACCCCAGCCATTCCATGGGGATGCTCCACATCACAGAGCTTCCATCAGGACCCCACAGCACCTCCAGGGACTCAGCAGCACCAGGGGCTGCACAAGACCAGGCAAACCAGGCAAACCAGGGCCTCTTTGTGCACATCAGCAAAACGTGCTGACAAACAAACCCCAGGGGGCTGCTGGGCACCTGCAGCTCCTCTAGAAAGCTGCTGGAGGTTGTAGAAACAGGTGGTGTCTGGTTTCTGGTTATGCAGTCATGCTGACACCACAGGAAGTGCAGACAAACAAAGTGAGAAGCTTTGGGACCTCTGTAATTTGTCACATCTGACCACAAGAGCAAGCCCAGGCTGGCTGGAGGTTCTTTCCCTAGACACTGCTCCTCACAAGGGTGGAAATGCAGCTTTGTGTTCACTCTGTGCCCGAGGACAGAGTTACTGTGACATTTCACTGCAGCTGATGGCTCCAAATGCAGCTGCAACAGGACCTGCCCTGTTCAGAGCACTCCCAGGAGCTTTGGGAGGCATTGCTGGTCCTTCCTCAGTGCTACTCCAAATTTCAGAACAGAGCTGTTTGCTTTGTTTGCTTCACAGAAGTGCAAAACTCTGTATTTTTCCTTCTGTGCAACAATTGTGTTGCATTTTCTTATGTTTGCACCACTCCCTGCTTAGGAGTGTTAGTGAAGTTAATCTGGAGTTGGAGTTGGATGATCCAGGTGGGTCCCTGGAAACTCAGGAGATTCGAAACTTCCTCCAAATTTGTTCCTTCAAGGTCCTTGGTTTCAACACTAAAAATAATAAGCGATCAGAGAATTACAGAATATCTTGGGTGCAAGGGACCCACAGGATCATCCAGTGCCACCCCTGCCCTGCCCAGACCCCCAGCAATGCCAGCCTGGGCATCCCTGGCAGTGCTGTCCAAAGGCTCCTGGAGCTCTGGCAGCCTCAGGCTGTGCCCATTCCCTGGGGAGCCTGGGCAGTGCCAGCACCCTCTGGGGGAGCAACCTTTCCCAATATCCAGCCTGAGCTGCCCTGGCCCAGCTCCAGCCCTCCCTGGCTCTGTCCCTGTCCCAGAGCAGAGCTCAGAGCTCCCCTCAGCCGAGCACTCAACTCCTCATGTGGTCCCTCCAGACCCTTCCCCCACCCTCACAGCTCTAACAAACCCAAATATCTGGGTGTAGATCATAAAGCCAAATTTCAAACAAGGACTTGTTGCACTGAGGTTATTGTTTGCTATCCTGAAAATGTCCCCAAGCTGTTCCTCCATCAATCCCTCTTGTTCACTGGTGAGCTCTGCTCCCAGCAGGAGGCAGGAGGAGCTCCAGGCGGAACATGGACACTCTGGACAAGGATCTCCTGAAGTGCAGCTCCTGAGGGCCTGGTTGTCCACACTGCTTGTGATCTCCTCCTGTGTCCTCACCAAACACCTGGGGTGTGGGTTTGGCCCTTGGGGAAAGGGTTCAGGGGTGATGATGGTGCTGGGGTGGCACTGGGGGATCCTGAAGGGCTCTTCCAGCCTCAGGCGTTCTGGGATTCTTTGAGCAGAGCAGCAGCAAAGGTGGGTGGTGGTGAACTCCCCACTCCCTGCTCCTTTCCAGGCTGCCCTGGGATCTGAGAAATGCTTGTTAGGCCTTGGCCTTGAAAACACCACCTGGGCTCAGCTCTTTCTGAGCTTATCAGGGACACTGTCTACTGCCAGGAACTCCTAACTCCTTTTTGGTTTTGGTGTTGTTTGCTTTCCCTTGTTGTGCCTTAGTTGTCCTTTGTAAGGAGAGTGAATCTTGCCAATGAATCCGTTCTGCTTTGTAGTTTATTGTTAAATCTGACTTTTGCTCACACCCTCGTTGGGGATTTTTGGGCAATCTCAAACACACACAGTTGGGACAAGGAGGCTTGGAATTCAGGCATCCTCAAGGTTTTGGGATTACAGAGCCTGTCTGCCAGGAGGGGACAGCCGGGGGGTCAGGCTGTGCTCCAGGGAACAGGGACAGCAGGAGAGGGAACAGCCTCAGGCTGGGCCAGGGGAGGCTCAGCTTGGCCAGCAGCAGGAATTTCTGCATGGCAAGGGTGCTCAGGCCTTGGCAGGAGCTGCCCAGGGAGGTTTGCAGTGCCCATCCCTGCAGGTGTCCCAGGAAGGCCTGGCTGTGGCACTCAGTGCTCTGGGCTGGGGACAAGGTGGCCACTGGGCACAGCTGGGACTCCATGGGCTGGGAGGGCTTTGCCAGCCTCAGGGATTTTGGGATTCTGTGGAGCTGCAGCAGAGGAGACATCAGAGAAAGCACAGGACAGGGGAGGTGCTGGAAGCAGAGCAGGAGGAGTGAGTGCTTTGCAGGATTCCCTGAGCAGCCAGAGGCACAGAGTTATCCTGGGTTTATTCCAACACACAGCAGTGTCCATGTGGCTCCAGGAAAACAGGGAAGGAATGCAGGAAGGATCCTGGCACTGGGACTACCCGTCCATCCTCCCCAACAACCGATGGGAGCTTCTTGTCTGCCTGCCAAGGGGACAAACCAGCAGCACAATTTACCTGGAACAGATGGGCTTCCCGGGCAGCAGCCTTAATTAACCAGCCCCACACGGCAGCAGCCCCAGGCTGTGGCTCTGGGGTCTCTCCGGGCAGGAGCTCAGCCAGAGGAGCCAGGAAAAGCCCTGGACTCAGCACGGCAGCTGAGGCTGGGATGTCCCTGTGCTCTGCTCTCCCTCCTGCTGCTGCTCCCCATCACTGCTGACACCGCAGCCCCGCCTGCCTCTGGGGACACCAGGGACCCCACAGGCCAAGGACGTTGCCTTCCAGGCCAGGGGCAGCAGAAAGAGTGGCTTTGGACCTGAAATCCTGCCAGGAAAGTGCTGCTTGGGAGAGGTCACCTACAGTGGCCTTGCTGTCCATTGTCCCTGCTTTGGCAGAAGTTGAGAGCTGCAGAGTTAATTCAGAGGTGCTCCAAGGCAGATGGGGAGGGAGGAAGCCAAGGAGCAGGAAGGGATTCACTGTGGGCTGGAGAGGCTCCTCTGTCAGCAGAGAACAATCTTCTCCTCATTTTCTAGCTGATGAAAATCAGCTCCAGAGTCCACCAGACTCCAGAATCATCAGTGAGTCCCTGCCTCTCACAGAATCCCAGGATCCCTGAGGCTGGCAAAGCCCTCCCAGCCCATGGAGTCCCAGCTGTGCCCAATGGGCACCTTGTCCTCAGCCCAGAGCACTGAGTGCCACAGCCAGGCCTTCCTGGGACACCTGCAGGGATGGGCACTGCAAGCCTCCCTGGGCAATCCATTCCTAAATAACAGGAATTATTGGTTGTCAGCCCTGGCTGAGACTGTGCCCCCATTTCACACTGAGCATCTGCCACCTTTCATCCTCACAGTCATTGCCTCACTCTTGTCCTTCACCTTTTTCTCAGCTTAAAATAAAATCGTTTTAAGGAGAGTCTCAAAATCCCTCACATATCTGAACTCCTAAACAAGGAAACCAGTGTGGGTTTGCCTTCAAAATTATGGCCTTCACTCCTATCCTGCACACACCTCACACTGGCCAGCTTAAAAATATTAAATTTACAAAACTGAAATTATAAGTACATTGATGTATGGGACCAGTTAGAAGTCACACCGGGTGTTTCTGAGGAGGAATTTCTCCATGGCAAGGGTGCTCAGGCCTTGGCAGGAGCTGCCCAGGGAGGTTTGAAGTCCTCATCCCTGGAAATGTCCAAGGCCAGGTTGGACATTGGGGCTTGGAGCAGCCTGGGACAGTGGAAGGTGTCCCTGCCATGGCAGGGGTGGAATGGAATGGGCTTTAAGGTCCTTCCAACCCAAACCTTCTGTGACCTTCTGATTCTCATTTCTGTGATTATTTCATTACTGTCCACAATGTAATTCCAGACTCTCCCTTATGGATGGCTCAGAGTCATTGCACAGTCATAATAGGTGGAATATTAATTTTTCCCCTACAAAATTAGACTTCTGCATTTTGAGCTGATCTTTGCTTTTAAGGAAGTGCAACTGCCTTTGAATGTCTGGGGTTTTCCATTAAGGCAACCCAGGAAATTTCTGTTGAGCTGATTAAAGTTAATTAGCTCCTCCTTTCTTATATCATTTAAAAGATGGGGAATAGTCCCTTCTCTCCTGTGTTAAATGCAGGTGAGCAGAGCTCAGTTTTATGGGATGAGCAGACAGCAGGGCAAGGTGGAGATAAACTCCCTCTTAAGTCAGGCAAGTCAAGTGTGGCACTTGGAGGCCACAACCCTGTGGGGGTCAGTCAGCCAAAAACATGAAGAAAACTTCATGAAAGGAGAAGAGAGGAGAAGGGAGAAGAAAGGAAACCTTTCCCTTTCCTCAGCTCTCTGTTCTTGGCCTTGCATTTCAAAGCAAAACCTCATGGCTCAAGGTTGGAGCATTGGGCTGATCTGGGAATGCAGGAGGGGGACAAATCCAGGGAAAGGAGCCATCCCTCAGAGTCCCCAGCTCCCTCGGTGTCCCCAGGGCCAGCCTGGTGTCCCCAGAGAAAGGAGCCATCCCTCGGTGTCCCCAGGGCCAGCCTGGTGTCCCCAGAGAAAGGAGCCATCCCTCGGTGTCCCCAGGGCCAGCCTGGTGTCCCCAAAGAAAGGAGCCATCCCTCGGTGTCCCCAGGGCCAGCCTGGTGTCCCCAGCCCATGGAGGAGCTCCAGCCCTCCCGTCACCTCCCTCAGGCCACTCTTCCAGCAGCACCGAGCTCCTGGTCATTAATGATTCATTATCTGTCCCCCTCTCTGTCCCTTTTGTCCCAACTGTCACAGTGTCGTTCTTTGTCTGTTTACTGTGGATTATTGGCCAATAACACTCTGTAGGGCCTTTCAAAGGCGCTGTTTGCTCAGAGTCAATAACACTTTCACCCACGAGCAGTTAATGCTCTCACAGCCACTGAGGGGGACAACTTCAGAGGCTGCACAAATCCCTCTGCATTGTTCCTGTGGATTTGGAACCCAACTTCTGCTCAGCCCTCCTTGGAAATCTGCATTTAATGCCGGGGTGGATGGAAATGAGAGGCCAGGGGCTGACATTTCCATGGCTGGTAACCCAAAGAGCTCCACGGAATATACTTTTTATGTCATTGTCAGCCGGGCAGGGGGACTGGGGTGACCTCGGTTCTCAGGACAAAGGTGAAGCTCTGTCTGCAGCTGGAGAATTCCAGAATTCCTGACCAGGAGGGGTGTGGCAGGAGATATAATTGAGCCATATAACCCAGGACAATGCACTGCCAATGACAAAGCAGCTCCAGCAGCAGTTCTGTGCCTGGTGGCAAAGGGAAGCTCCAGGACTGAGGGCTGGAGGGACAGGACAGGGAATGGTTCCCATGGCAGAGGGCAGGGATGGATGGGATATTGGGAAGGAATTGTTCCCTGGCAGGGTGGGGAGGCCCTGGGATGGAATTCCCAGAGAAGCTGTGGCTGCCCCTGGATCCCTGGCAGTGTCCAAGGCCAGGTTGGCCACTGGGGCTTGGAGCAGCCTGGGACAGTGGAAGGTGTCCCTGCCATGGCAGGGGTGGCACTGGATGGGCTTTGCTCCCTCTCAACCCAAACCATTCCAGGATTTTTGGAGTCAAAGAGAGGAAACACAACACTTTAGAACTTGGGAACAAAGCACCAAACGTTGCTGAACTCTTTCTTTTCCATGCACTCTCAGCATGGATAAAAAGCCCTTTAAAGGCTTCCAGAGACATTTGAACACCTCGAGTAGAAGAGACAAAACCAGTTCTGCAGGAAAAGCATGGCTAGAAGGGGGTGAAGGATCCAGAAGTGGGTAAAATGCCCAGTAACAGATGGATGTTCCCAAACAGACACCAAATCCTGGCTCTGGGTGAGGACTGGATTCTGCTCTTTTTCCATCAAATGATTTGTGGCTCAGAGAAGGGAAAGGATTTCATTTCAAAACAAAACACACAGTAAGTGCCTCAGTAAGGTGCCTTTTCACTTGAAAAAAAATCAAATGAGCACATCTACTTCCCATCTTCTCCCTTCATCCGAGGAATATTCACACTGCAAATCTGGGCTGCACCACAGGCACATGGTGGAGGCAGAATTTAGCAAAGGCTCTTCAGGAATGACTGTGAGAGAACTCAAATCTTTTAGCCAAGGTTTGCACCAGCAGTTTGGATATATCCCACCAGAAAGAGGTGCTGGAAAGGCAAATCAAGGAGAAACACTCTCAAAAGAGATAAATTTGAGTATTAAATATACTTTATCAAGGTTGATTGATTTAAAGCACATGGGTTGCCCTGTCCCGTCCATATCACTGTCAAACTAAACTTATCCATCAAAAAAGCTTGGAATTAAAGCTCTGGGAAAACAGAACTGCTGGAGGCCCCACTGGTAAGTCTCAAACATGTGGGATTTATCATTAAATTAATAATAATAATAATAAAAATTATAACAATGATTATAATAAATTGTAATAATAATAAAATTATAGTAATCATTAAATAAATGTTTGAGATCAGTTGCATCAAATCCCTCTGATAAATCCAAGCTAAAAACAGGACTATCAGACTGATCCATGGAAAACAGAATAAAGGAACAAATAAAGGTGGTTTTTGAAGAGTAACTGGTTTTTAATAGACCTCCAGGTTAAAGCCAGGGAAGCTTTTGAAGAAAACACAGACTCTGGGCATGATTTGTTCCAGAAGTTACAGCACAACAAGAAATAACACAATGAGAATTATTTCTTCTTTTAATTAAAGTAAATTTTCCCCCGAGAACAAAATGCAATCTCATAACAGAAGAAACCATGATAATAAAATACAACTAATGAAATTAATATTTTCTCCCTCCAAAAAGAGATTTTTTTTTTCCTTGAATCCTATGAAATATTCCAAATACAAAGCCATCCCAACCCATCTCCCAAAAGCCTGCTGTGGGTTGTTTTGAATCCACCCTTTCACAATGTGTTGTGACAGTTTCAGTGATCAAAAAAATTATTGATAATACGAGATAAAATTGCTTTGGTTTGGCAACACGAGAGGCCACATTTATTTGAGCCACTTGTGGAGAGGATTAAAAATAAATAGGTTATAAAAATAATGCCTTGATTACACACACAGAGTAACTCTGAGAAATGCTTTTATCCCATTTATTTTGACCAATTTTTTACATTTTAAGGCAGACCTCACCTGATGGAATGGCTGCAAAAATTATTTACAAACCAGAACTGGGATCAAACAGAGCTAAAGAGAGAAAACTCCTTTTTAAAAGTCAGAAGTGTTATTTTCATGTCCCAGATGGGAAACTGGGGCACAGGGAAGTAGAGAAATGAGAGAGAAATGAGAGAGAAATTAGAGAGAAAATAGAAAGAAAATAGAGAGAAAATAGAAAAAAATAGAAAATAAATAGAAAATAGGAGAAAGGACTCCCACGGTCTCCCAAGTCCAAGGACACAACACCAAATGTAAATAGAGATTAGAGGAACATTCCTTTTCAAAGCAAAGAGATGCTTTTAGTTACTCCAAAATAAAGTTCAGAAATGGGTTTATTTTATGCCTTTAGAACTCCAGGATGTGCAAAGCTTTAGCCTTTGAAAATGATCTGTTCCTTCATTTATTTTAATCCTCTCCGGATTTCCCTCCATTATGGAGAAGTGTAAAGGGAGATGTTTGTGCAAACAAGGACCACGAGGGTTTTCTGGTTTGATATGCAGGAGCATGAAATTCCACTAGAGCAGCAGCAGCACTTCAGAGTGGATTCCACACAAGGAATTCCAAGTGCTCTGAAGGAATGGTCACTCTGGCCATTCCAATTTATAGCACCAAAAGCAGCTGGGAAAACACATTTCTGCCATCTTCCAACAGTGCTAAATTAAATAAACTCCATTTTAAAAGCATTTAACGTAATGTGAATGCTTTGTAATTATGACTGGTGCAAAAATGGTTGGTTTTGAATAAATACTCAATGTGAATCAACAGCTAATTCCACAGGAATTCTTTGCAGCTCCTGCATGGTGCAACATGGGAAGTTGGGAATAACTTCCCAGATACTCCCCAGAGCTCAGTGGATTGTGGAAAGAAAGATGACAATAAGGATTTTCTTAATAAAGGTTGAAATCTCAGAATTATTGAGGCTGAGAGAGTCCTTCAGGACCATCCAGTGCCACCCCAGCAGCTCCCTGGAGCTCAGCATGTCCTGTGCCACCATCCAGAGTCAGAGCAGCTGAGCTGCTGCAAAGCAACCCCTGAAAGTTCCAATAATTACCAATAATTACCTGAAAGTTCCAATAATTACAAAGAAATTCTGTGCTCCTTTCATCTAATTATCTAATCTGCCCACGTGTTTAGCACTGAGGCTTCCACTCCTTAACTGGAAAAAAGTCAAGCGCAGAGACTAATTAGCAGCATTAATCAAAAGCAGAGGTCTAATGATAATTAACAACACATCCTCTCTACAATAAATCCTTTTATTAGGAGGTGTTTCAAATGGTAAAATTAAAGGAATGAAGTTTGACAGGAAGTGTTTCCAATTGCCATCTTCTGGCAAAACTCTGCAGTATTTCCTCGAAATAAAGAGTGAGAATCAGACTTTTTCCACGTAAGCATTTGTCCTGTTTTGCTAAAAAAAAGAGAAAATCCCAATTCCCAGGTCTCTCTCCAGAGTATTGCAGGCACTGAGTGCCATGGCCAGGGCAGTCTGGGGTCTGCCTTGGGCAAAATGCTCTCTGCCATCCTCACTCCAGCAAAAAAATCCACCCAGGGGGAAGGGAAAACCACCCAGTCTTGCTGCAGTGGGAGTTTTGCTGCTCTCCACAAGCATGGGAGGCTACAAGGCTTAAAAGGGTGGCAAAGACCTCGAATTTTTGTGAAATAGAGGATTAATGAGCTGCAGGGAAAAAATATCCAAACCTCAGAGTTGCTGCAGGAATCTGCAGGGAAAAGAGGGCTGGAGGGGAAATTCCCCCATCCCAGCTCTCCCCGTCAGGGAAGTTTTCCAGGAGTGTGAATATGGTCAGACACACCCCAAAAATGAAATATTTGGGTGTTCAGCAAACTGAGGCTGCCCTGGGTTTGCCAGAGGGACAAACCACACTCCTCCCACCCATGGGATGCTCCAGGGGCTCTCCTTCCACACTCCTTCCACACTTCCACCTGGTCTTTCCTGGGATTCCCATCACAGAGCCAACAGAAACTTCCTGGCAAGTTAAAAATTCCCATCCCCTGGAGGGACATGGTCAGCAGTTGGTTGCTGCCAGGTGAGCTGCGAATGACATTATAAAGATATTATTATGATATAAAAAATTATTTCCTCAGGAAAAAAGGCTCTGATGTGCCATTAAGTGATTATTTACAGCCAGGAAAGCATCGAGGGAGGGCAAACCTCAATCGGGGAGGCTCAGGGTTTCACTGTTACACTCTCAGGAAGGAGATGTCCACAGAAAGTGAAATCTGTGCCCACAGCCCTGCAGCTCCTCCCAGGTCCACCACAGCACATCTTCCCTTCTGCCCTGACCCAAGTTCTTCACCCTTTCTGTACCTTTCTCTACTTTTTCTTTACCATTTCCAGCCTCTCTGCTGACACTCATTCAATAATCTCATTTATTTCACTGAGACTGGGGATGTAAATGATATGAATGCTTGCAGGGCTATAGGATCACTGAAATTCCATCTCCTTTATTCAGCACCCATGGGTTTAATTCAACACCCATGTTACACACAGAGCCTGTCAAATCCCGAGGGAAAAACTTCCCAGGATTGCAAAACACCACAGCTTTCCAGAAGCTGAAGTTTGCAAAAGGGAAAACAGAAATAAAACCCCCTGAGATTTAGTTTCCACATGTCCCCCAAATCAGGTGGTTGGGATTTTCCAGCATCCTCCTCCCTAAGGACTCTTCTGGAACAAAATAAATCCAAGTGCTCTGACAGCTCCAACACCACCTCTTTATCCCTTTGCTATTTCTGGGTTACACCTTAGTGAAGAGACAGAGCAAAGCAGGTGAAATATAAATTATTATTACATCTGGTGTGTGGATTAAGAACAATTGCCATCAATATTGATTAACCCTTGGGGATCTAACACTGTGAAATCCCAGCTGATGCAGGACCTGCTTTGAGTAACACTGACTGCATGTTCCTGTGTTTATATTTGTCTGAGAAGAATATATTTGTCTGGGAATAATGTGGTGTCGCATGCTGCAGGATTGTGAAGTTCCTGCAGCTCTACAGGTGCTACTCAGTGATTAAAATTACTCTAAAACTGAGTAATCTGAGAAAACACCAAACCAATTCTGAGCTTTGAGCAGCCCCAGAAAGCATTTGAAGGTCTTCCAGCACAGTGCTGGTTTTAATGAACATAAATCACCCGAAATTCTGCCTCCCTGACTGCAAACCCTGCGAGGTTCATTGGCCTCACTGAGGGACCACAAATTCCCAGGGAAATCTCTCAGAACAAACAAGCAAAAGCAGCTTTTGGGGGACAGAAAGCACAGCTCTGCCAGCACAACCCTGAGAGCACAGCAGAGCACAGGGCCAGCACCAGAGCACACGTGGAGGATGTGCATGAAGAGGAATAATAATAAAAAAATAATAATTAAAGAGGAATAATGATTAGAAAAATTAAAAGCTTCTGAGTTTGCTCATCCATGACATACTGGAAGGTTTAATAAAGAGTAAGACTAATACAATGAATTGGGCATTAGAGTTATTGAGATGAGGAAAAATGTTGCTTTTAACTGGGTATATGCAGAGTGATGAGTTTAAAATAGGAAGTAGATTATTTTAGCCATGGCAGATATTAAACCCTAAGAACTGTATAAATTAATGTGGTTGGAAATTATTCTGCATTCCATCGTCCTTTGCATGAGTCTTTCCCTTATTAAAGCTGCTCAGACAGAACTGAATCTTCGAAAGGGTTGATGAAAACTTGCCAACACAAAGAGCATGAATAGGTGAATATTCAATTTTAACACAAGTATTTCCTACCAGACTTCCCAGTGGCTTTTCCAGTACTTTTTCCTAGAGAAACAGCATCACCTTCAGGCCAAAAAAAGGACACATTCCAGTTTTTTTAACTGGGAAAGCTTAAAGAAATCCTTCTCAAAATCTTGCACATTTTTTATTTCTTTCTGACCCGAGATTGCAACACATGAATACAAAAAAAAATTATAGAACTGTAAACAAATATTTAAAAACTGAAAGGAAGGAGCAATATCTCTTCAGTTTTGGATGCACTGAAGTTTCAGAAGAGCCCACACAGAACAAATGAAGACAGCACAACCAGAAATACATATTTATTAATTCTCAATTTCTTTGCAAAAGGCCAGTTTTACCAACGACTGTGGCAATTATTCTGCAAGCTGAAATCCTCAGTGACAGCAACACAGCCAAAAAGGCCAGTGTGGTACATGAACAGAAGGAAACAGGATGTTTCAGTGGCTGCAAGAAGTTATCAGCAGAAATCAGACTGCTGCTCCAAATTCAGACATAAAGACTAAACCACAGAAGGAAATGCTTGTGCCATTGCCCTAAACAAAGAGCAAACTCTGCCCAGAACAAAGCAAACTGAGCAGCCTGGGCTGGTGGGAAGGGGTGGAAGGAGATAAGCTTTAAGGTCCCTCCCAACCCAGCAATTCAATAATTCCTTGCTTTTAAATCCAATTTGATTCACTGTACCAGGGGAATGGCAGTGAACTCTCCAGGCTGTTTTCTGTATCTCTGTTTTGCAGCAAGAGCAATTGAGAAACAGAGGGCAGAGGCTGCAGCGAACAGGAAATTCAGCATTTCAGCTGCTTCCTCAAAGGCCTGAGCAACCAACCCAGCAGGGAGAGCAAAATATGGGGATTTGTGTATGGACACACTCATGGAATCATGGAATCATGGGGTGGCTGGGAGGTGGGACTGCTAAAGGAGCTCCAGGAGAGCTGGCGAGGGACTGGGGACAAGGGCTGGAGGGACAGACACAGGGAATGGCTTCCCAGTGCCAGAGGGCAGGGAGAGATGGGATATTGGGAATTAGGAATTGTTCCCTGGCAGGGTGGGGAGCTCTGGCCCAGAGTGCCCAGAGAATCACAGAATTATGGAATATCCTGAGTGGGAAAGGACCCACAGGATCATTGATCAGCTCCTGTCCCTGCCCAGACCCCAGCAATGCCAGCCTGGGCATCCCTGGCAGTGCTGTCCAAAGGCTCCTGGAGCTCTGGCAGCCTCAGGCTGTGCCCATTGCCTGGGGAGCCTGGGCAGTGCCAGCACCCTCTGGGGGAACAACCTTTCCCAATATCCAGCCTGAGCTGCCCTGGCCCAGCTCCAGCCCTCCCTGGCTCTGTCCCTGTCCCAGAGCAGAGCTCAGAGCTGTCCCTGCGCTGTCCCTCGGGAGGAGCTGCAGCCCCCGGGGAGCTCTGCCCTCAGGCTCCTGCAGGCTGAACTGACCAAGTGACCTCGTGTGGCCCCTCCAGGCCCTTCCCATCCTCGTGTCCCTCCTTTGGACACTCTTGGGGATCTTTCCCACATTGACACACCCAGAACTGCCCAAACACTGGAGGTGAGGCTGCCTCAGTGCAGAGCAGAGTGGGACAATCCCTCCCTCCCTGGCCAGCGATGCTGCCTCTGGTGTCCCCCAGGACAGGGATGTCCCTCCTGGCACTGCTGACCCAACTGGCCATGGACCAGCACCCCCCAGGCCCTTCCCTTCCCGTGGCACTGCAGAAGCTGTGCTGCCCCTGGATCCCTGGCAGTGTCCAAGGCCAGGTTGGACACTGGGCTTGGAGCAGCCTGGGACAGTGGAAGGTGTCCCTGCCATGGCAGGGCTGGCACTGGATGGGTTTCATGTCCCTCCACCCCAAACCTGCTGCAGTTCTGTGACTCTCTAAGCGAGGCAGATGAGCCACTGCTCCCGCAGCTCTCTCCCGTCCCTTCTGCCACAGAGCCGGGGTGGTGCGGGGTGAAAGAGCTCAGAGCAAAGGCAGAAAGTGCCTTTCCGAGAGTGGGGACAGAGCAGCGCCAGGCCAACCGCCCAGCGAGGGACAGACATGGCGGCGGGCGGGGCCTGGCGGGAAGGGGCGGGGCCTGTTGGTATGGGCGTGGCCTCTGAGCTGAGTGGGCGTGGTCTGTTGGTTCATGATGGCTGTGCGCTGGATGGGGCGTGGCCTGCCCGTAAGTGGGCGTGGTTTGTTGGTGTGTGGGCGTGGCCACCCTCGCGCCGTCCCCGCCCCATGCCCGCCGCCATTTCTCGGCCCCGGCGGTATTGTGGTGGCTGGGCGGCGATGGGGATCGATGAGGAGCCGGAATGGAGCCCGCGGGAGCTCCCCGCCGCGAGGTAAGGCTGGTAGGCGGCGGCGTGTGCGGTGTCGTGTCCCCCTGGTGCCCCTGGGCGCGGCGGTGCGGTGACAATGGAGCTGTGCCCTCAGGCGGAGCGGGGCTGCCCCATCCTCGGCCGGGTGAGGGGAGGGCTCTGCGCCGCTGCCCGGCTGCTCCAGCTGCGCTCGCTGCCGGCGATTCCTGGCAGGGTCCGCGGTGCCCGGGAGCGCTTTGCCGGCCCCGTGTGGGGCCGACTCCGTGTGGGGTCCATGAACGGCACACGGAGCCCCAAAACCCGTCCGGTTTGCTTCGGCGGCGTCCCCGCTCGCTGAGTTGACCCCAGCGATAGCCTGGGAGGTGCCTCGGGATGGGTTTGACGGGGGAATTGCATCAAGGCCTAATATATGTGAGGAGAACACGCTCCGGGGGCTCTGACAGCACTTCGTGTCGCAGGCGAGGTTTGTTGTGTGCTCCCCTCAGGCTGGAGCATCCCCGAGGCTCTGTCTGTCCGTGTGTCCCACACTGCTCCTTCCTGGGCAAATCCCAAGATCCCTGAGGCTGGCAAAGCCCTCCCAGCCCATGCAGTCCCAGCTGTGCCCAATGGGCACCTTGTCCCCAGCCCAGAGCACTGAGTGCCACAGCCAGGCCTTCCTGGGACACCTGCAGGGATGGGCACTGCAAACCTCCCTGGGCAGCTCCTGCCAAGGCCTGAGCACCCTTGCCATGCAGAAATTCCTGCTGCTGGCCAAGCTGAGCCTCCCCTGGCACTGTCCTCCCCAGCAGCACTGTGGCAGCCCATGGAAAACAGGCTGCTGGTAATGGCCTTGGATTATTGACATTAAATGATGTTCATATCCTTAGAAGTGGCTTATCCAAAGTCTCCCAGCAGTCGAGGGTGGGAATAACAGTATTGTTACAGCGTGGTTCCCTAGCTCAGGTGGATTCAGGTAAAGGGGAGTATATAGAGCTCCAGGGTGTGTCAGGATGGTGCCAGACTCTGCTCGGGGGTGACAGTGACAGGATGAGGAGCAATGGCCACAAACTGAAACAGAACAATTCCAGCCCAAGCTGAGGAAGAACTTCTTTCCATGGAGGGGCAGAGCCCTGGAACAGCTGCCCAGGGAGGGCCTGGAGTCTCCCTCTCTGGAGATATCCCAGACCCACCTGGACACCTTCCTGTGTCACTGCTGCAGGTGACCCTGCCTGGGTAGGATGTTGGACTGGGTGTTCTCCAGAGATCCTTTCCAACCCCAACCATGCTGGAATTGACCTGTCCAGGTTTAGAACATTCCTCTGCAGACCTCCCTGCTGTCAGTCAGTGTCTCTGCCTCTCTTAGTACTCCCATGAGTTGATTTCTGTAAATAAATATACTATCTGCTTGTTTCAGAGAACTGGGTGTGGTTTTTGCTTAACGGAGGTGGAGTCTTTCTGAAATATGAGCCACTGACTTTCAAAACCTGAAAGCTGCTTTTTTTTCTGGTTGGAAGGAAATATAACCCAATCCAGCCTGAACCTGAGAGGCAATAAAATGATCCCAGGGCTGGAGCCCCTCTGCTCTGGAGCCAGGCTGGGAGAGCTGGGGGTGTTCACTTGGAGGCAGGAAGAGATGGGATGTTGGGAAAGGAATTGTTCCCTGGCAGGGTGGGGAGGCCCTGGGATGGAATTCCCAGAGAAGCTGTGGCTGCCCCTGGATCCCTGGCAGTGTCCAAGGCCAGGTTGGACATTGGGGCTTGGAGCAGCCTGGGACAGTGCAAGGTGTCCTTGCCATGGCAGGGGTGGCACTGGATGGGCTTTAAGGTCCCTTCCAACCCAGTGTGTGATTCCATGAACTCCAGTTGTGGATGTTGTGAGTGTGACTGTGAGTTTTGGGAGCTCCAGGCAGCTCCCAGGGGATCTCCTGTGAGCACAGGCTGGGGCTGCACTCATGGTGTTTCCATGGCTTCTCTGCAGGGATCGCTGCAGCTTTGAAGAGGAAGAGTAACAAAAGTTCATCACAGTTCTGACAGAAATGGTTTTCTCCTGGAATTTCCCCTGGAATCTCCCTGGCGTCACTAGATCTGCAGAGGACATCCAGCTTTAGATAGCTGCGGAAACCTGGCGATAAACACGTTTAATCACGTTTTCTCCAACATTTTAAGGTGCTAAACACATAACTTGGCTTTGAGTATGCATCATGTAAGAGACTCTGTTGAGCATCCAGAGCCACATGGGAGCCACTTGTGATTCCCAGAGTGGGACAGTTGTTACTCCTGACAGCATGGACAGCAAGGATCCAAGGTACACAAATCCCCCTGGGTACAGAGTGCTTTGAACGTGGGATTCATTGCAAGAATTAACACAGAAAGGAAATAGTTTATTTGCCAAATGAATTTATGATCCCCAATGCTTTCTCCTGAAGGTAAAATTTTGAACAACCTGGAAAATCCCATCCTGCAGGTGCAACTGCCCTTTGAAATGACTTCTGCTTGAATGAATTAATAAAGTGAAGCAACCTGAGGGGAAGGGAATGTTCCCTTTGGCTGTGGAATTACCAGTTGCACAGATGCACATTCCCAACATTTATCCAGTGATTTCCTACAGTCCTGCCAGAGGTCTGAGCACAGGGAGATTGACTTCTCAGACAAGAGGTTTTTAGTTCACCTGATTTTAACTGATGAATTCTATTCTGTGATAAAATGTGAATATACTGGGTTAAGCTTGACCATAGTGTGCTCTGGCATGATTTTAAATTTTAAAGTGGTCGTTTTGCAGAGAAAATAATTCCAGCTGTGTTTGAAAATAACTTTAAATTAAAAAGCGGTTAATTTTTATTAAAACTGAAGGGAAGAATCTTTAGAAATAGATATACCCTTGCCCAGCTAATTTAAAACCACATCTTATGGATATTAATATTATGGGTATATTAAAGAGAGGAAAATACTAACGTTGAAGAGAGGGAGTGTTTTAATAGATCTTATGCATTGAAGTATTGTAACGTAAACTTCATAACTTCTTTATAATTAATTTTTTTCAGAGCTCCCTGTTAATCTTTTCTCTTTCTGGAAACATTTCTTACAACAGTGATGGGTTTATTTCAAACAAAGTCAAATAATGTTTATTTTCATTGTATTAATGAAGTTGGAGTGAGTGGCATTGAATTTTCAGATACTATGTTAATGCAAAGTTAATATAAATAATCATTCAGTGGTTTCTGCTTTATTCAAAGTGGTAAGAACCCTTTCCATGTGAATAACAAAAAGTGCTGTTGCCATAAAATGCACTAAAATTGCCATAAAATGCACTAAAATTGCCATAAAATGCCAGGGATTAGTGCTCCCCTCCAGGAGGAACTTTTTCAGTACCACTGCCCTCCCTCAGACATTGGAAAGGTTAAAATAACTCTGTACAGAAACCCTGGGTTAGTTACAAGTAATTTACTATGATAATTTAGTAAAATGTGCTTGTTTTTCATGTATTTGTAGGTACAGAAGCGAAATGTTTCTTTTGCAAGCAGAGGGGTTTGTTTGCTAATCTCCGTGATGGATGTGCCAATGCCTCTCTATCAGCTTGGTAAGTATCTGAACCTTTAGATTAGAGAGGAGCACTGCAGGGAGCTCATTAATTCATTAATAATTCTGCTGAGATAGTGAAATAAAATACCATATTGTTATTGTAGAGCTCTCCCTGGAGTAATTCCTAGGAAAAAAGATCTCTTGCCTTATCTCTACATCCTCCATTCTATGCCTAAACCATGAGCAGAGGGATGGGACTCCTCTGCTGTGGGGAAAGGCTGAGAGCATTGGGATTGTCCAGCCTGGAGGGCAGAAGTCTCCAGGGAGAGCTCAGAGCCTAAAGGGGCTCCAGGAGAGCTGCAGAGGGACTTGGGACAAGGACTGGAGGGACAGGACACAGGGAATGGCTGCACACTGCCAGAGGGCAGGGATGGATGGGATATTGGGAAGGAATTGTTCCCTGGGAGGGTGGGGAGGCCCTGGGATGGAATTCCCAGAGAAGCTGTGGCTGCCCCTGGATCCCTGGCAGTGTCCAAGGCCAGGCTGGACATTGGGGCTTGGAGCAGCCTGGGACAGTGGAAGGCGTCCCTGCCATGGCAGGGGTGGCACTGGATGGGATTTAAGGATCTTTCCCACCCATTCCATTCCATGATTTGGCCTCTCAGCATTCCAGGGATCTCTTAATTACATATGATGGTTTTCATTCCTTACTCTGATTGCTTTCAGCACTCCTCAATTTCTGGATTAACAGATGAAACAAACACAGATTGGTTGAGCTGCGGTTCTTGTGAGAAAGGGGTTTGTTAGGATCCTTTCATTCTGTAAAAAGGGTAAAATCATCATCCCAGAACCCCAGACTGGTTTGGAAGTGGCCTTACAGCCATCCAGTGCAGCCCCAGCCATGGCAGGGACACCTTCCACTGTCCCAGGCTGCTCCAAGCCCCAATGTCCAACCTGGCCTTGGACACTCCAGGGATGAGTAGAAACTCCAAGTAGATGAAGATGGTAAAGAAGATTCCCCATGCAGTTTCTAGACCATCTTTATTTCCCCAGGCTGAATTTTCACCATTACTTGTTCCAAGATACATGGGTTTGGCTGTGTCTCTTTTGTAAGAATGTAACATAAACAGTTTTGCAACTGTTCAACTTCCTTTGCTAAACATGTTTGTTGAAACAAAGTTCAGAGGCCGTTTGAACTCCATGTGAAGGGAATTTGGGGTAGAGGAGAGACTTTGAAAAATCAAATAATCCTAACAGGAGTACACCAACAATTCAGCAGGCACAGATTATTACAAATCTTAGTTTGTGTTCAGGTAATAATAACTGTTAAAATACTGCTTTGTTCCTCATCCCCACTGGATTTTTTTTTCCAAATGGGTGATTTCTTAGTATCTGGCAAGAAATCCATTGTTCTACTTTTAACTGCTGTTAAAACCATTATTTGTGGATCTCCATAAAAATTGCTTTAATACTTTAATTCATGGCCCAGATTTCTCTTTTCACAGTCATCCTGACTGTGGCACATCTTGTTGACACATCAGGTCAAGACAAAGGAATGAGAGTTTTAGGGAACATAAGGAAGGAACTTTGCGGATTTTCCCATGGAATTCATGAGAAGTGGAATTCCATGGAATTCCCATGGGATTTTCCCATGGAATTCAACTGAGAAGAAATGTGTTTGAAATTAAAGTAGTGACTTCTTTGGCCAACTGAGTGTGGGCGTCAGCATCTCCCGAGTCAAAGGAATGACCACAAATTGCCTTAAAATAAGAACAGGAAGTTTTTCCTCGTGGCACTCAAAGCAGAAGGGAGGCTGAAGGGTCTTGAGAAAAAAAAAATTGGAGGAGTCAGGACAAGAATTTTAAGTGTTTTGAAGCACTGTGGTGAGAAGATGATAATGATGAAAAGCTGGGTTGGTCAAGGAAAAGAATCCTGGATGCAGTGAGACCTTGGAGTCTCCTAGGGAGGTTATCCAGAAGATGTAGGAACCTCTGGAATGGCAGGATTGTCCAGAGAAGCTGTGGCTTCCCATGGATCCGTGGAAGTTTCCCAGGCCAGGTTGGAGATGGTGGATGGTGGAAGATGTCTCTGCCCAGGGCAGGATGTGGAATTGGATGATTTTTAATGTCCTTTCCAACCCAAACCGTTCTGGGATCTGTGAGGATGAGTCAAGCAATAATGGAATCTTTTCCCAGATCAGCTCTAAAGTTCTTGTTATGGGTGGAAAAGGTGTTTGAAATATAGTCAGGATCCTCTAAGACATGATTTGGTAAGAACATCTTGGGTGGTTTTACTCACACTGAGTCTTGAACCTCACATGGAGTGGAGTGATCCAAGAACCAGCTCCTCAGATCCCTGGAATAATGACAGGGACAGCTCTCCCAGCCTCTGGAGAGAAAAGTCTTAGGAAGGTGTGAAAGAAAGTAACAGTTCCACTGAGGCAGTACTGAGGATGTCCCTAGTTGTGGCAAATGAATATTTGTAATAAAAATCAGATCCTGTGGGTACCAATGCATTAATACAGACTTTCAATTTCCAGTGTACATCACCCTTCTGTCTACAGCTGTTTGCAGCCTGCGTGGTAAGAATTTTATCATGTTTAAAATGCTTTTCCTAATACATTTCATAGCTTGCACATCCTCACCAAGCATCCTTTTGGAACTTCATGCTTTTTGGAGAAAGAACTTACAGAAATATAATCCATGTGCACAGTGCTTTGCATTGCTGTGTCTGTTGTGCTGAGCTCTCCCCTGTGGCTGCTTTATTTGGAGGCAAATATTGAACTGCTCTAAATGGGTTTAATTGTTAGAATTGTTGCAAAACTCGGGGTTGTTTGGGGTTTTTTGGTGGGTTTTTTTAATTTTTTTTTTTCCTTTCTAGAAAGCATTTTGGGAGGGCATCCTTACAACCTCCGAATGGAATCCTCCAATTTCCAGCACATTTTGTCCTGGGAGGCAAAACATGACCCAGCTGTGCCAACATCCTACAATGTGCTGTACAGAGACCACAGGCAAGTCACACAAAAGGCACAAATCTGACTTTTTTGAATGTTTATTGACCCAGAGGGGAGGTTTGCAGTCCCCATCCCTGGAGGTGTCCAGAGAAGGACTGGATGTGGCACTTAGTGCTCTGGGCTGGGGACAAGGTAGGCATTGGGCACAGCTTGATGATCTTTTTCAACCTCAGTGATTCTGGATTCTCTGAAAATGCTAATGCTGAGGTTTTCTTGGTTTTTCTTGATGGTTTTTCTTGGTTTTATCACTGAGGAATGCTTTCCTCACCCTTCCGTGCTTTCTCATATCAGAGAATTGAGACTATTTTGCGCTTTTTTGCAGTAGCCAGAAGTGGGTGACTCCTGAGCAGTGCTCAGGTATTACCCAGCTCTCCTGTGACCTGACAGAGGAGTTCAAGGACAAATCCATGGAGTATCCTATAATTGTTCAGAGCACTGGAGGAACTCAGGTGCTCCGTTCTTCTGTGCTGCGTTTTGTGCCACTCATGGAGAGTAAGTTCTGTGGCTGCATTTCTTATTTTCATTGTTTTTATTAACAGCTGATATCTAAATTATATTCTGCTGCCTTTGCTGTAAGACTCTAAATGAGCTGGGTTGGTGGCTGTACAGAATATATCATATGTCTGTTACAAGACTTCAAATATCTAGATAGGTTTCTAAAATCAGTAGTTCTGATAAAGGGATGAGGCTCTGGTTTTGCAATAAATGCATATATATATAGATTATAATTATGAAGGAAATACAATTGTGCATTGACAAACAGAAAAGAAAAATCCCTGAAGTGCATAAGATACATAACTTAAAATGCTCCTTTGTTTTTGTGTGTTCAAGTAGTGAAAATGCCAGGTCTGCACTAAGTGTAGGGGAAGAGATTTACTGTTTGTCCATCAATCTGCCCTTTTCCCAACATTTTTTCTCTTTCTTGTTTTCCAACAGCACGTCTGGGACCACCAGAAGTAAATATCACCTCCTGTCCAAACTGCATCAATGTCACCATAAAGCTGCCACCCTCTCACTTCAGAGACAATGGAAAGCTGCTGTCTTTAATTGATATCTACGAGGAGCTGGATTATGATATCACACTGAAATCACTGGATGGAGAGCATAAGGTAGAGAAATTTGGGATTTATTTGTGCTTTAGGGGAGAAACACAGAGGGCATAATGTGGCTTTGGTGGTTAGCGGGTTCCCAAAAGCAAGGGTGTGAATAAAAGCAAAAGAAAACCCAGAAGGAGGTTTATTAGAAGAAAAGAAAGATGATGGTCAACATAATCTGAGCTTCCTTTCACTGCAGAGGAGCAGGTCTGGAGGAGTGAGCAGGGATCTCTTTGTAGCCAATAACTGACTTCAAAACATTGTCTTTCATGGCAGAGACCACGGCAGAAAACCACTAAAGAAGTTTTCAGTACTGTCATTGAGGAATTGTATCCCAGTAGGAACTACTGTGTGTCTGTGGTGGTCACTGCATCCCTGAACAGACATTACATCTCCTCCCCCTGGAAATGTGTCACTGCAGCCTCAGAGGCTCAACAAGGTAACAGAGCTGTGGGGCAGGAGGGGTTGGTCTGAGTGTGCAGTGTTTCCTTTTGGTGTTGGGATATTTACAGTTCAATCCTAAAAATAATAAGTGATCACAAAATTATGGAATTCCTGAGTGGGAAAGGACCTCCAGGATCATCCAGTGCCACCCCTGCCCTGCCCAGACCCCCAGCAATGCCAGCCTGGGCATCCCTGGCAGTGCTGTCCAAAGGCTCCTGGAGCTCTGGCAGCCTCAGGCTGTGCCCATTCCCTGGGGAGCCTGGGCAGTGCCAGCACCCTCTGGGGGAACAACCTTTCCCAATATCCAGCCTGAGCTGCCCTGGCCCAGCTCCAGCCAGGATCCTGTCGCTGTCCCAGAACAGAGATTGGTACCTCACTGTCAGAAAGAAACATTCTAAGAGAGAACCATTGTGGGGATTTAGGAGTGAAATATAAAACCCCATCCACTTTGGGGCAGCAAATCTCTTGGGAATCCCCTGAGCCATACAGATCTCCACTAACAGCATAAAGAGTTATCAAAGATGGAATAAGTTCTTTTTTAATTCCTGAATCTAATTTGAGATGTGGTCTTGTTTTGACTCAGGCTTTCACAGGTCCCTTCTAACCAAAATTACTGGTGATTCTCAGTAGCTGTTTTGAGTGTGAAATCTGAAATGTGGTCATGGGAGACTTCATCCATGTGTGATTTGATTTTTCCACTCCAGGCTACCATGAAGCTGCAGTGGCAGTTGCTGTCTGTGTTTCACTGATCATTGCTGCAGTCCTGAAGTGTGTGCATACAGCAGGTTTTATTCTCCAGAAGAAATCCCTTCCTCAGACCTTGGTATGTAACAATTCCCAGATCTGTTCTTTCTGGTTGGCAGGAAGAAGTTTAACAGCTGAAATTTCTGGTCCTGTGCTTTAGGTACAATTTATGTAAGAACACAGAATATTTTCATTTGCAGTTTGCCTCAGTCAGAGATGATCTGTAGGCTGCTAAGTCTTGTCTGGTCCTCAGAATAAATACTGAGAGCCATTTCTTGCTACTTCTGTGACAAGTTAATAATGGAGAGGATCATCTCATCCTGCTCGGTTCCACCCTTTCATTCAGGGAATGAAAGGTGTGGACAGGCGGACAGGGCTCAGGGCAGGGCCAGGGGGATGAGCAGAGGGCTGGAGAACCTGCCCTGTGGAAAGAGACTGGAGAAAAAGTTGTTGCACTGTTCAGAATGAAATAATCTCTCTGTGATCAAGTGTTATAGCACTTGACAAAGCCAGTCCAGAGCAAGTGACTTTTTATTTTCATAGACTGGACTGCCACTAAATTTCAAGCAAAAATAACAAGATTTCTTGTTTCTATCCATCTTTGCTTGCTTGGTTTATTTTTATAGTCTTTGACTTCTTTTACTTTAATTCTGTAGGGTTTTCAGCATAAATATTCTCCATTTTCTACAAACATACCCAGAGCAGATTGGTATAACTTTTGTCTAAGACTTTTGCCTCATGTTTCTGTCCTTTGCTGTGTTACTGCTTTCACATCCCTACAATAGCTGAACATGACCTTACAAAGGAGTGTCTAAGGTTTATTTATTTTTTTATTGTCAAGATGATTAATGCTTTAAATTTTGAATAATCCTGTGAAGTGCAGAAGGAAAACGGCACTTGGTGTGTTAAAATGGTAATAATTGCTTCAAAAGATCATTTCTACATGACATTAAAATTGCTCAGCCATGAAAGGTGACTACAAGAGTTGAGAGAGAGTGACAAGACTCACCTCACCTTTTGAAGGTGGGAAGGCCCCTGGATCCCTGGAAGTGTCCAAGGCCAGGCTGGGGCTTGGAGCAGCCTGGGATAGAGGAAGGTGTCCCTGCCCAGGGCAGAGGATGGAACTGGATGGGCTTTAAAAGATCTTTTCCCACAAAAACATTTCTGTGGGTTTTATAGAAAATTTTCTGCAATGTTCAGGAATGAAGAAGGGACAATACTAGATGCCCTGAACTCTGCAGAAAAAGCCAAAACTGTGCCACAGAAGGAATAATTTCTTGACAGCCTCCTGGTTGGGATCATTTAGAGTTTTTTTCATGTTCTGTGGGTGTGTGCAAACGTGGCTGATTTGATTTAAATCCTTTTACTCTTCCAGGCATTCCTCAGGAAGTGGCCCTACTCACTTTGGGTGTTCGAGTCAGAAGAAGTGGCCTCTGTGGAGATCATCGCCATAGAAGTTAAAAGCAAGGCCAGGGGGTGCAGAGGCAGTGCCAGTGATGGCAGTGCCAGTGATGACAGTGACAGTGAGAGCAGTGACAGTGACAGCAGTGCCCTGTGTGCCCACGACTACACGAGGCGTGAGGGGCTGGGCAGGGGCAGAGTCCTGCAGAGCTGTAGCCCTCCCAGCAGCCTGGTGCAGTACTCAGTGAACAGCTCCTGTGAGCACAGCAGCAGCCAGGCTGGTGACATCCCAGCTGCTGAGCCAGACGAGTCTGAGGAGCAAGAGCTGTGCCCTGGTGGAGACAGAGCCACGGGGAGTGAGTTACTGAGCCCTTTCTCTGAGGGCAGCTGTGACTCCCCAGGGAACAGTGAGTGCTTCACCATCAACTTACACACGGTGCTGCTGGGAACCCTGGAGGAGGACAGGGACAGCTCTGCAGCTGCTCGCTCTGCCCAGGAGGATGCAGATGGCTGGCACTGTGCTCATGGCTTGGAAGCAAAGCTCCTGGAGGACACGGGAAGTGTGCAGGAAGCACCCTGTTCTAACGACTTCCATGGGTGGCAAAACTCCTCTTCTTCTGAGGAAAGTGACTCCTTGGACTCAGATACTGAGCAACTAACGGGGTACATGAGGAGATGAAGAAGGGAGAACTGCTGTTACTTTATAACATAGGAGCCAGTGTTGTCCAACTTTTATTTCGGACTAAACACACAGATCTTGTCCTTTTATTAACATCCTGTGAGTATGGACTTCTCTTACAGAGAGAGCTGGGGGTGTTCACCTGGAGAAGGATCCAGGGAGAGCTTAGAGCCCCTTCCAGTGCCTAAAGGGGCTCCAGAAGAGGGGCTTTGGGCAAGGGATGGAGGGACAGGACAAGGGAGAATGGTTCAAACTGCCAGAGGGCAGGGAGAGATGGGATATTGGGAACTAGGAATTGTTCCCTGGCAGGGTGGGGAGGCCCTGGGATGGAATTGCCAGAGAAGCTGTGGCTGCCCCTGGATCCCTGGCAGTGTCCAAGGCCAGGTTGGACATTGGGGCTTGGAGCAGCCTGGGATAGTGGAAGGCTGATCTGTCAACCAGACCACTTTTTCATTTTTTTATTCTTTACCTCTGTCACTGGATTTCTGTGAAACCTGTTCTGGATGGATGCTGTATTAGTGCAGAGAAAGCTGATCAAGTGGGATAATGGGGGCAGAGACAAGAATACTCAGCTGACAAAAGAGTGGATTAAGGCATTAATACACTTTAAAAAGGGGGTTTTTATATACTCTTGTACAATTACTGCCTAGTATTAAAATATTTTTATGACGTTTAAAATCCCCGGTGTGTGAGGGAGGAGAGCCCCCGGTGTGTGAGAGAAACCCCCGGTGTGTGAGGGAGAACCTGTGATGTGTTGGGGAGGAGAACCTCCGGTGTGTGAGGGAGGAGAGCGCCCGGTGTGTGAGGGAGAACGCCCGGTGTGTGAGGGAGGAGAGCGCCCGGTGTGTGAGGGAGGAGAGCGCCCGGTGTGTGAGGGAGGAGAACCTCCGGTGTGTGAGGGAGGAGAACGCCCGGTGTGTGAGGGAGCAGCCCCGGTGCTGAGGGAGAACCGCGATCCCCGGGCAGCCGCCGTGCCCGCAGCCGCCCCGCCCCGCCGGGAAGGGGAAGGGTTTCGGGGTTTCGGGGCGGCCCCGCTCCGCAGCCATGGCGCGGCCGGCCCGGAGCTGCTGAGGGAGCCGCCATGGCCGCCGCCCTGCGGGGCGCGCTGTGCAGCGGGCTGCTGCTCTGCGGTGAGTCTGCCGGGCGGCGGGGAGGGAGGGACGGGGCGACCTCTCGGGCACGACGGGCGGCGGTGCCTCCGCGGTGCCTCCATGCTGCCCCGAGCCCGGCGCGGCTCCGCGGGGCTGGGAGGAAGCGAGCGGGCGGGCAGCGCGGCGGGAGTGCCCTGTGAGGGCAGCGGGGACACGGGGACAGCCCGCCCGCCCTCCTCGGGAGCCTGGATGGCTGTGCTGGGGTACCGCCGCCTGCGGGCATTATTGCCCCGGGGCTCGATTGTGCCGGGAAATGGGGACTGGGGCTGGGGCAAGGTGCAAGGGCCAGCGAGGAAAGTCCAAACCGCGCCCCGAGGGCTCTGGGTCACTGTCCCCAACTGCTGCCAGGAGGGGACAGCCCTCCTGTCCTGAGGGGACAGCTGGGGGTCAGGCTGTGCTCCAGGGAACAGGGACAGCAGGAGAGGGAACAGCCTCAGGCTGGGCCAGGGGAGGCTCAGCTTGGCCAGCAGCAGGAATTTCTGCATGGCAAGGGTGCTCAGGCCTTGGCAGGAGCTGCCCAGGGAGGTTTGCAGTGCCCATCCCTGCAGGTGTCCCAGGAAGGCCTGGCTGTGGCACTCAGTGCTCTGGGCTGGGGACAAGGTGCCCATTGGGCACAGCTGGGACTGCATGGGCTGGGAGGGCTGTGCACAAACCCGAAACCCCAGAGGTATTTCCTCATCTCTTTGGGCTCATAGCGCCCAATAATGCAATTTGCCTGGAGGCTTCTCAGGTAGGAAACACTGTTAGGGAAGTGAACATTGCAAGGAAAGGTGCTTTTTTCTGGGAATTTTCATGCCCGCCTCAGACCTTCTCCTTAAAGACTTCTTCCTCCTCTTGAGGCAGCGCTGCAAGAGAGCTGAAGAGGGACTTTGGACAAGGGCTGGAGGGACAGGACACAGGGAATGGCTTCCCACTGCCAGAGGGCAGGGATGGATGGGATATTGGGATAGAATTCTTCCCTGGGAGAGTGGGGAGGCCCTGGGATGGAATTCCCAGAGCAGCTGTGCTGCCCCTGGATCCCTGGCAGTGTCCAAGGCCAGGTTGGACATTGGGGCTTGGAGCAGCCTGGGACAGTGGAAGGTGTTCCTGCCATGGCTGGGGTGGCACTGGATGGGCTTTAAGGTCCCTTCCAACCCAAGCCAGTGTGTGATTCAAACTTCTGTATTTGCAGTGTGTTTGAATTATTTGTGGGGTGCAAGGGTAAGGCTGTAGCACCAGAGTCTGAAATAGGTTTTACATAAGCAGAGTTTAGATTTCAATCTCTTGTCTGCCAGAGGGGGGTGACAGACACATAAATTTCATTTATTTTTGTCAACTGGCCCTTGGGGACATGGCTTAGGGGTGATAACAGTGATGCTGGGGTGACAGTGGGATGTCTCTTTCTACCCTGTGAACTATAGACATGTGAAATGTGTTATTTATCTTAGAACATCTGTAATCAAGTTTGACTCCTGTGACATTTACGCATTGATCTGATCTGGCAGGGTTTGTTTGCATTGCTCATTTGTGGTGCAATTATCTTTGCTATTTTAGTTTCAATAGCTACAGTTATGTACAAATAATTAAATCATAATAGTAATGAATTTTGTCTTGATGGTTTACACTGCTTTAGGGTTTCTTTTATTCAGTTCCAAGAAAGGGAAGCAACTGGGGTTTTGTTACTTGTGAATAGTGCTGATTAAGGATACCTAATTATATTTAATTATATTTAATAACTCTTTTACCTTCAGAGGTGCTTCTGGTTTATCTGTTTATCAGTCCCCACACCCTTGTTATTCTCAAAGTGCTGGAGCACTGCTTGGAAAAACTGGGGTTTGACAACCTCAGGGAGGGTTCATGCTCTGAGTCCTGGGCAGCACCAGCTCAGTCATGCACAAGAAATGTTGGTGTCACAAGGACTTACTGGAAATCACTGGTGCCAGTAATTCGTTTCTGTTGCGTAAGCTCAGGATTTAAATTAATTTCACTGAGCTCTGGTTTTAAATAAGCATCAAAGGCAGGGCAGAGGCTGCATTTAGGTTTTGGATGATGGAGGAGTGCTGGAGGAAACACCGAAATGTTGGCTCTGATTCCTCCCACAGTTTTTGGAATGGTCCCAAAGCCCCGAAATGCAAGAATTACTTCAGTCAATCTTCGCAGCACCTTGCAGTGGGATGCACCAAGGTTACCCAGAGGGAATATCACCTACACTGTCCGATCCAAGAGGTAGGTCTGGGGTTGGGCTGGCTTTGATTCACATTTTACAGCTCTGTGTGGTTGGGATTTGTGTCCTTTCCAGAGGACAAACTGGAGCTGTCCCTTTGTTTCAGCTTGTGAGAGGCTTCTCTGCTGACCTGAAGGACAGGGCAGAGGCATTTTCTGGGCATTCACACCCGAGGCAGCTTCATCCTGGGTTTTTTTGGAACCACAAGCACATTTTAACATTGGATGTTTTTGGCTGTATGTGTGGTATTCCTCTCTCATGCAGCTGTTACCTCCATGTAGCTGTGATTGAAGAGACTTCATCCTGCTGAGTGGTTTGCATCTTCCCAGATCTCAGATGCAGCAATCCCATCGCATCCTGCCATGGCAGGGACACCTTCCACTGTCCCAGGCTGCTCCAAGCCCCAATGACCAACCTGGCCTTGGACACTGCCAGGGATCCAGGGGCAGCCACAGCTTCTCTGGGAATTCCATCCCAGGGCCTCCCCACCCTGCCAGGGAACAATTCCTTCCCAATGTCCCATCTAGCCCGGCCCTCTGGCAGTTTAAAACCATCATCCCTGGTCCTGGTACTCTCTGCCCATATAAAAGTCCCTCTTCCTCTTTTTTTCTAAGCCCCTCCAGGCACTGGAAGGGCCTCTAAGACTTCCCCAGAGCCTTCTTTTCATGCTTAGTCAAGAGACTTTTCTGGGTTCTGTAGCCATGGTCCTTGATCAGTACATCCCTGGGCAGACTTTTGATGCAAACCAGAAAGAATAAAATATATTAAATAACATCTATGAAATCATATATTGGTCAAGGCCAGGCTGGACCAGGTTTGGAGCAGCCTGGGACAGTGGAAGGTGTCCCTGCACATGGCAGAGGTGGAATGGGATGAGCTTTAAGGTCCCTCCAACCCAAACTTTCTGTGGTTCTATTCTCCAAGCAGTTCCTGGTCACTTCCCAGCCCTGTGTTCTCTGGCTTTCCCAGAGGGACAGCAGTGCCCTGCAGTGGCAGTGGCTGAGTGTTTGCAGACTTCTCTGAGCTCCTGCCTGGTGAATGGAGTGGCGTAACCCAGTCAGGAAAAGGGCATCTTTTTACAGATTCAGAATTTTGATCCCTAAGTTTATCACTGATTTATAGATGGGTATAAAATCCTTAATGTGAGTCTTACACACTGGATACATTTTTGTGTTCATGAGCCTGAACTGGTTGCATGCAGAGCTTTGCTGCTTTAAAGCCATTTGGTTTTATTTACACATCTCCTACTCTTTGTTTCTGTTCCCTCCAGCATCAACTTCCCCCGGAGACTCCTATGAGAATGTGAGGACCAACCTGAGCCTCCCAGAGTGTGACGTGTCCTCGCTGTCAGCCTATGGGGACTACATCCTGCAGCTCAGGGCTGAGGCAGGGCAGCTCCATTCCCCCTGGGTCACCCTCAGGTTCAAACCCATGGATGACAGTAAGCCTTCTCCTCTTCTTCCCAAATAATACAGAGCCTGGCTCTTCGAGAAAAGCCATAGGATGCAGAGTATTTTATAATTTCATTACATTGAGCTGTACAATTTTTCATTGTAGCACTTGACAGGAAGCAGAGTATCTTTTGAGAAGATATTCAAATAAAGCATCATTTTCTCTTAAAATAAGGGATATTTCTATTTTCCAGCCAGGGAGAAGTTGTCTTCAAGGAGCCAGACTTCCTGTATATCTAAATAAATTCGGTTACTTCCTTCTTCATTGCTTTGTCAGGCAAAAAGCTTTATTTTTATTTTTTCTTTTAAAAAAACCCCAACTTTACAGAGCAAGTTTAATTTTCAGCCCAGAAATCTTGCTTGCACCAGGAAGAAATAATTGAAATGTTTTCATTTTTCAAACTGATCATAATCAAAACCCACAAACCCCCTCAATAAAATACTGTTCTAAAGGGTTTCCTCAGGCCAGACAGATGTTGTGACAGTTTGGCCCAGAAGGAGAAGTGAGTGATAGCCATGGAAATGGTCCTTCCTCTCCTGGGAGTCACCGCAGCACAGGCAAAAGGGAACTGAGCTTGTTTAGGGCATGGGAATGGAGCCTGCATTGGTACCTGGTGTTCAACTGCAAAAATAAAATCCCATGCCAGAGCAGTTCTATAAGGAAAGGATTTATCTATGGCTGATCACTTCCTTCTCATCCACCCAATTATCTAAAAAGGTGAATTATCACAGAATAGCTCAATATATGTATACAATGTCCAGTTGAGGCAATGTGAAGCTGAATTCCCTCCTTTCCTCTCTCTCCCCATGTGCAGCACTCATTGGCCCCCCTGATGTGAGGCTGAAGTCAGAGTCTGGGGCTCTGCACGTGGATTTCTCTGGGCCCTTTGCTGAGCACGAGCAGGACAAGTGGCCCCTGAGGCAGTACTATGGCTCCTGGAACTACAGGATCCTCTACTGGAAGAAAGGCAGCAGAGATACAGACCTGACCTCTGTCCCCTGGGTATTGTGACTCCCTGACTTTCATCTGTGCTTTTTCCTGGAAAACACCATCCTGGGGAAGTCCTAGAAGCTCGTGGAGGTTCTGGCAGAGGTTGCAGAGCTCTGGAGCCAGGCTGGGAGAGCTAGAGGTGTTCACCTGGAGAGGAGAAAGCTCCAGGGAGAGCTCAGAGCTCCTGCCAGGGCATGAAGGGACTCCAGGAGAGCTGGAGAGGGACTGGGGACAAGGGCTGGAGGGACAGGACACAGGGAATGGCATCCCACTGCCAGAGGGCAGGGCTGGATGGGATATTGGGAACTAGGAATTGTTCCCTGGGAGGGTGGGGAGGCCCTGGGATGGAATTCCCAGAGAAGCTGTGGCTGCCCCTGGATCCCTGGCAGTCTCCAAGGCCAGGTTGGTCATTGGGGCTTGGAGCAGCCTGGGACAGTGGAAGGTGTCCCTGCCATGGCAGGGAATGGAACAATATTTAAGGTCCTTTCCAACCCAAACCATCCTGGGATTCTGTGATTTTAGGAGTAAAAGTGAATCTCTACTAATTACAATTAATCAATTCTGGTCATTACAGATGGGACTCAGAGCAAATGCAGGAGTTGTGTAGTTAAACAGCAGCATGGACAGAATTTTCTCTTTCCATAATTATAAATAACTCTGTGTTTGTTTCTTCTTTGTGGGGATTTGGGCCAAAAAGACCTAGAAAATGGGTAAGGCTTTTATTCACTGTGGTCACCTGCAGCTCTTCAGTGTCTACCCACTGTAATTTGCTTTCTACCTCTCAGGGACAACTTCTTCCACAGGCAGATGTGTTACTCAGCCTAAAACACTGCTCCATGCACAGTGTCTGGAGAAAGATCATTAATAATATATTAATTAGAACATTATGGCCTCTGTTGCAGGCAGACAGGAAGCCTCTGACCAGCAGAGCCCAACCACAGTTAATGAGTGCATTGTACATCAGTGCAATTATATATAATAGGACTCTATCATGTACAATTCTGATTTATGTCTGCTGCCTGCACAGTTCTTTGCCATTCAGTTCCAGAAAACGAGGGGTCATCACTTCCCACAAAGCAGCCTGGGTCTCAGTTCCCAAGTTCCTGAGAAATGGAGGAATTTCCTGCACTTGGGATGCAAACTCTCCTGGATTTACCAGAGGAACAGAACTGCAGTTTGAGTCTGTGCTTGGAACACCTCTGAGTGCAGGTCTGGGAGATTCCCTGGGGATCAAAGAGGCAACAGGCAGAGACTGGGTGTCTTCAGAGTTTATTTGTGAGGTGGCTGCTTGCTCCAAGATTGAATCCTGGCTGGAGAGTCTGCTGTCCCTGAGGAGGAATCTGTTCCTGTTGAGGGACACTCTGCAGTTACAGGGACATAATTAACCCTGAACAGCAAATTCATCTGCTCAGCCTCCTCACAGCTCCCAAAAATCTGTTCTTTCTTTGGTTTTTTTGTTTTGTTTTGTTTTGTTTTGTTTTGTCTGGATCACGGATCACAGCATTATGGAATTGTGAAGGTTGGAAAAGCCCTCTGTGGTGATCAGTTCCAGCCATTAACTCAGCACCACATGTTCACCACTAACCCATGTCACCAAGTGCCATATTTTTGGGACACTTCCAGGGATGAGGACACCACCATTTCTCTGGGCAGTTTATTCCAGGGCTTGACAGCTTTTTAAATTAGGAAATTTTTCCCGAAGTCCAATCTAAAATTCCCCTGGCACAGCCTGAGCCTTTTCCTCTTGTGCTGTTCCTTCACCCCACCTGTTCCCTCTGCAGTTCGATGGTGTTTGTGTAGAACAGTGCTTTTAGCTGATCTCATTGGCTTGGGTGGCAGTTTCTGGCTGCCAGCAGCTCTCATTTATCATCTCTCATTAGCCTAAAACTTCATTAGTGCTGCTGGAAACAGCCCGAAGGTCAGTGGTGTGAATGGTCTCCCAGTAGTGTTGTAATTGTAATTCTTTAGTTAATTATTGAGCTAATTCCATGGCTAAGTCACTGACCTCCCACTCTTCAATTTTTTCTGATTTTCTCTGTTTTCAGGTAACTCAGGTCGACACCAAACACAACTCTGAAATCCTGTCCCAGCTGGAGCCATGGACAGTTTATTGTGTCCAAGTGCAGGCAGTGATTCCCGAGTGGAACAAGACAGGGGAGCTGAGCAGGGAGCTCTGTGAGCAGACAACCCACAATGGTAACGTGAGGGACTGGGAAATCATGGAATCACACACTGGGATGGCTTGGGAGGGACATTAAAGCTCAATGCTACCCCTGCCATGGCAGGGACACCTTCCACTGTCCCAGGCTGCTCCAAGCCCCATCCAAGCTGCCCTTGGACACTGCCAGGGATGGGATGATCCATGGAGAAAGAGATAATTCGAAAATAATTACTCAGAAATGAATAATGACAGTTTGAATTGGTCTTTTTCCTTGTCTCTTGCAGGTGTAACCCCTGTGTGGGTAATTGTGACTGTTCTGATGGGATCCATGCTGGTTGTTGTCACTTCTGTCACCATTTGTTTCTTCTCCAGTTTTTATCTGTACAGACTCACCAAACATGTTTTCTGCCCTTCCTTCATTTTCCCACAACACTTGAAAGAGGTTTGTTTTCTGCCTAGCATGTGAAAATCAGCCTTTTCAGCAGAGCCACTTGATTTTCTAAAGCCCTCAGTGCCAAAACAGTTACAGCTTATTTTGTTTTGCCTCCTGTCACTGGCACCTGATGGTCAGTGATCTGTCATTCATAATCAGCAGCTTTTTATGGCTCAGAAACAGGATGGGTTTGTGTATTTTAAAGTGAGAGAGTACCAGGTGTCAACTTCAGTTCCTCATTTAAACAGTGAGCAACAGAAATCTCTGGCTCTCCTGCCTCCTTTTAGACTTAAACCAGCTTATTTGTTTTCTGTCACAAGTGTAATCATGAGTTTTAACTTGAGGAAAGAGTTTTTTAAGGAAGTAACCTGGGCTAGATCAGCCTGGGCTGTGGAAGGTGTCCCTGCCCATGGGAAGGGGTGGAATGGGATGAGCTTTCAGGTCCAATCCAACCTAAGCCATTCTGGGAATCTGTGATTCTTTCAAGTCTGAAAATTCCAGCTAAAAGGAGAGCAATGAAGAGCAGTCATTGCTTATAGGGACCCACTGCCCCTGTCACACACCCAGAGCACAAAAAGGCTGAAGCAGAAGCTCTTCCAAGAAACAAGGATGTACAAAATACGCTTCTCTTCCAACCTGTGCTGTCCTGAGTTCTGCATTTCCTCTGGGGCTTTCATTTTAACTCAGAGCTCAGCACCCTCAGGTTTGCAGCTGACTGGGGCTCCCACTTTAGGCTGAGCACGTGCTCAGCACCAGGAGTGTCATGGAATCCCAGAATCTCAACTGGTTTGGCTTGGCAGGGACCTTAAAGCCCATCCAGTGCCACCCCTGCCATGGCAGGGACACCTTCCACTGTCCCAGGCTGCTCCAAGCCCCAATGTCCAACCTGGCCTTGGACACTGCCAGGGATCCAGGGGCAGCCACAGCTTCTCTGGGAATTCCATCCCAGGGCCTCCCCACCCTGCCAGGGAACAATTCCTAGTTCCCAATATCCCATCCATCCCTGCCCTCTGGCAGTGGGAAGCCATTCCCTGTGTCCTGTCCCTCCAGCCCTTGTCCCAAGTCCCTGTAGTTTGCAGAACCTGGAGCTCACAGCACCAGAACCACACAGGATGTGCTCAAGTTCCCTTTGCTCCCAGGTGGCTCTAAAGACAGGGAGAACTTTGGGCTTTTGTTATCCCAGGAATCAAAGGTCAGTTGTGCAAACCTAAAATGTGCTTTGGCCAAGGCAGTGCTTTCACTATGGGAATGTTGCAATTGCAGATTTGGGCCAGAGCATTGCCAGTCCCAGTTTGGTAAAAAAGGGTCTCATAGTAAAGATATTTGTGTTGGTTTTTATATCTGCAGTGAACAGCACTCCTGAGAGAGCAGCTGGTTTCAAAATTCAGTTCAGAGTTGTTTCATCTGAGGGCACCAGGATGATCAGAGGGATGGAGGAGCTCTGCTGTAGGGCTGGGAGAGTTGGGATTGTTCAGCCTGGGGAAGGAGAGGCTCTGGGGTGACCTCGTAGTGGCCTTGCAGTGGCTGAAGGGTTCCAGGAGAGCTGGAGAGGGACGTTGGACAACAGCTTGGAGTGCCAGGGCAAGGGGAATGGCTTCCCACCGCCAGAGGGGAAGTTCTTGGCAAATGTCTCGCTGATGTCCTTCCCCAGTTACCATTCAGTGTTTGTTCCCAATCCAAACTGTTGGATTTTCTTCAAGTTTCTGTTCCAAAGCAGTCTCTGACCCCTGGGGTTCTTGCAAAGAAAGGCACTTCCATCTTGCTCCCCAGCCTGGAACAGGATGTCAGGGAGGATATGATGCTGTTGGCCCTGTGGGGTTTGTAAGGCCTGAGGAAGCCACTTGGTGTGTGCAAAACAATCCCAATGTTCAATAATCTCAATGTTTCTGAGCAAACAGGATGGGACACCTGGAGAGAACTAATCCTCATTTCCTCTTTGTTTCCCAGTTTTTGAGCAAATCTCCCAGTGCTCCTCAGCCTTTCCCTCCATTTCCGCAAGAAGAATTCCTGGTTTATGACAAGCTGACTGTGATTTCAGAAGAATCCCAAAACCTCACTGATGGGAGTGGGGATGAGGCCAGCAGGACACCAAAGCACCCTCAGGACTCTGCTCAAGGAGACTCTGACTCAGGAAAGGCCTGAATATCCTCATTCTTCCTTGGAAAAGGAGAAGCAAATGGACTTTTGGGTTTCTCTCATTGCTGCATTCTTCAGCAGTAAAAATCCACAGAAAAACATGTGGGCACAGACTTTTCACAGAATCATTTTATTTTTTTAAGTAGAAGAAACTTCGCTCTAAATGAGGAATTAAATGATCCATAACTTCTGCCACCGTTGGTTGTGGCTCCCTGAGGAGTTGTAGCAATTCCTGGCACTGATTGGGATGTTAAAAAGCAAATGTCTATATATATATATATATATATATTAAAAATACTAATTAATTTAACTTTGAACTATTTATTGCAAAAACAAATCAAAGTGTTCATAAAAGAAAATAATACTTCGTAAAGAAAGACCTGATCTATTTTTCTTAATGAGAAATTATGTAGTTTTAAGGATGTCCCCACTGGCATCATCTTTCTATGGAATTTATTTTTACCTAATACAAAATAGTGAAGTTTTTAGGGTGGGATGAACTGATATTTGCGGAAAACTTGGCAGCTAAACTGGGAGTTAAATTAGGTCCATTTTGATTACCTACGGATGTGTATTGTTAATTTTAAAAGTCAATCCAGGCAGCTCTGACTCCCCAGTCCAGCCTCACCTGCACAGGTGGATAAAGGTTACTCAGCCCTGGGATCTTTGCACTGGGCATTAGTTGGGTTTGTGTATTATTGTATCAAAGTGAGAGGGAAAAATTAAATTCTGTCAACAAAAGGAACCTTCCAGGAGTGAAGTTGTGTTCTCAGCTTGGTGTGGAAATTGCAAAATTTTGGGGGTTGATGTTTGTTACGTGATGCTTAAATATCCCCTTTTTGGGAGTGGTTGCAGGAAGAAAGCGTGAAGAAAACAGGAATTGATTCCATCAGCTTCCAGCCTCAGGGATCCTGGGATTCTGTGAGTCTATGGAATCTGCGCTTGGTTTTTGAGCACTTCTTAATTTTGGTCATGTTGTGCTTTAATGGGGAATATGGAATTTACTGAATTGATTTTTTTCAAGGCACTTTGTTTTGTTGGTGCTTTTTCCCACCTCTCCCCAAAGCTGGGATCTGGGAATGCTGACCCTGTGTCTGGATCACCACCCCAGGGTACAAATCCAGAAGTCGCTTCTCCCACGGCAGCAGCGTCTTTCTATATTTTCTTTTTCCTCTTTTTTCCCCTTTTTTTTTGGCATGCAGAGAGGCAGAACCCACATAGTGTAACATCCACTGCACGTGGAACTGGCTGAGGAGGGGCTGGAGATTCCCTGCCTTTCCCTCACTATTGCTAGAGTTGCTTTCCTCTCCAACAGCTGCTTTGCATGGAAGTACAGCAAATTCCTGTCAGCAAAAGGTGGCTGGAATCCACCAGCTGGTTCCAAGGTTCTGCTGAGGACTGAGATAAGGCAGAGATAAAGCTGTGCCACTTCAGTACAGACTCATTGCTGAGGCAAACTGGGGGAGAATAGAAACTGCAGCCTTGGCTATTATAGGTATTGGGAGTTTAGATTAAAGCAGGAAAAGTGTCTGCAAGGACATGATGGCCCAGGGTGCCCAGAGAAGCTGTGGCTGTCCCTGGATCCCTGGCAGTGTCCAAGGCCAGGTTGGACATTGGGGCTTGGAGCAGCCTGGGACAGTGGAAGGTGTCCCTGCCATGGCAGGGGTGGCACTGGATGGGCTTTAAGGTGCCTCCCAACCCAAATCAGTCTGGGCCTATGGGATTCTGTGATTAAAACCCATCTAAGCCATTAATGCCAACAGGTTTTATTCACATGCTGCCAAATGGCTATTCCAGGAAATCTGGGGATTTTGCAGTGGTTTGTTATTTATTGGGCTAAAACCCAGGAAATCAATGACAGATAAAAAGACTAAGCTACAAGAAGTGATGTACTCAGAAACTCCAATTCCAGCCCCATAAAGCAAATCCCTGGGCTCTCAAGAAAGTCACTCCTGCAGAAGGGAACTGCCTGGGATCCTTGTCTGGAAGAGCATTTCTTTCTTAAATGACCACAAAAACCAACCTTTTCCTGTTGGGCAAGGTGAGTCCACAGACACTCAGAGCCCTGCTATTCCTGCTTTCTGCTCTGCAGGGAAATCAGGAATCTGGCACTGGAGCCAGGCATGGCAAACGTCAGATGTCACTGAGAGGAATTAAAGCTGACATCTACTTTTAAAGCTCTGCCTTTCCCAAGAATCACAGAATTCTAGGCTGGTTTGGCTTGGAAAGGACCTTAAAGCCCATCCAGTGCCACCCCTGCCATGGGCAGGGACACCTTCCATTGTCCTGCTCCAAGCCCATCTGACTTGCCCTCGGACACTTTGAGGATTTAGGAGCTGCTAAAATCAGCCCAAATGTGTTTTTTCCAGGCTGACCTACACTTTGGTTTGCTTCAGAAATCTTCCTGCTCCACACCCTGTCCTCCCAGGAAAGCTTTTGTAGGTGAGAGACCTCTGCCTCAGTCACAGCTTCCCTGAGAGTCACACCATGAGCCAGGCCTGGGGACAAGGGGCAGACTCTGCCTGTCCCCACCTGGGCTGTGTGCTCCCACAGGTCCCATAGGCACACCAAGCAGTAATTAGAGGAGAAGCAATAATTAGAGGAGAGTTCACCTTAAGCTGAGCTTGTGGACACGGCAGTGACAAGGAATCAATAAAACAGGTGAACTTTAACCTGTTCTGATGTAAACCGAAATCACAGAGGGATGCTGGAGGCTGCTCATTCCAGCACGGCGTGTTCTGGCAAAGCCAGGAGGAAAACAGACCCTTTGGAAGGCCCTGGAGTGCTTGGAAAAAGATTACAGACCTGAAATGCAAAGAGTGGAATGATTAAGGAACAGGGAAGCAGGGAAAACTGGAGCAGAAGTCTGAGCTTGTGGTCAGCAAAACAGATTGGAGAAGAGGGCAGTGAGGAAAGACAGAAAGGAACAGTTTAGAGAATTTCAGGGAGAAATCAGATCCCACAGCCACCCAAGGGGTCAGGGACACAGCCACCCCCCAGCTCCACACTTTTAGCCCTTCCTATTGGGAACTTTGGGGTCTTCCCTGCCCAGCAGGTCCTGCAGGTTCTGAGCCCCAATCCAGAACAAGTCCCACTGAACAGCAGAGCCAGAGAGACTTTCAGAAATACCCATCCCAAGCACTAGAAAAGCTTTTAAATAGATTATTGACCAGAAATACTTGTGCTTGTAAATCATGCTGCTTTTTTTTTTTTTTTTTTTTTTTTTTTTTTGAGGCAGACTGGGAAAGAGCCATTATCGCTTGGCAAAATGTCATTTTCTAGGATTCATCATCCTAGAAAAGTATTATTGAATAAATGGGGTGCAAAGCAAGGCTCCTTCCCTTGAGATTGTGCTGCTGTGAAAAACAAGGGTGCAAAGAGCTGCTTTACAGGAAGAAATGTGAGTAATCCTCAGGCTTTGGACTGTGTGCAATGTACTGGAAATATTTCTTCCTTAGGGATTGGAGTTCCTGAAATTAATTTTGTGTTCTCTCAAGCCATTAAGGTGGAACACTGAGGGCATGGAATGATGATGGCATCACAAAGACAAATGAAAGGCCACTGGGGAAGCCTGAGAGAGGAAATCCTTGCTGCAGCATCATCAATGTGCATCAATAATGTCAGGATTCCCCCCTGCAAAAAGGCAGCTCACCAAGGAATCTGATTAACACCTTTCAGTTTTTCCATTTTCCCATCAACTCTGCCATCATGTCCCTCAAATCTCCTCTCTAATTTCCACTCCCTCCTCTCTGTTTATGGGATGGTTTTTGAAATCATGTTACAGTTCCTCAGAAAGGGACTTTCTTTTCCCATCTGGGTGAGTTAGGTTGTGACAAAGGCAATGGAAATCCCACCAGGATTATCAGTGGGTTGGACCTAAGGGTGAAACCAGGCTCTGGAACTCCCCCAGACAGAGCAGAACTCAGTGATCACTCTGAAATTCCAGCCTGGAGAAGAGAACACTCCAGGGAGAGCTCAGAGTTCCTGCCAGGGCCTAAAGAGGCTCCAGGAGAGCTGGAGAGGGACTGGGGACAAGGGCTGGAGGGACAGGGCACAGGGAATGGCTTCCCACTGCCAGAGGGCAGGGAGAGATGGGATATTGGGAATTAGGAATTGTTCCCTGGGAGGGTGGGGAGGCCCTGGGATGGAATTCCCAGAGAAGCTGTGGTACCCCTGGATCCCTGGCAGTGTCCAAGGCCAGGTTGGACACTGGGGCTTGGAGCAGCCTGGGACAGTGGAAGGTGTCCCTGCCATGGCAGGGGTGGCACTGGATGGGCTTTAATGTCCCTTCCAACCCAAACCTTTTGGGATTCTAAATATTCTCCATGAAGATGGAACTTGTAGATGTGTTCAAAATTAGGCCTTTTGAAGGTACCAGGGGCTGTAAAAAGAGAGGTTGATGCCAGACTTCTCATTCTTTCAGCCTGATTGATGCAATTTAGGACAGTTCTGTCCTTCCTAATCTAATCCCAGAATCACCAAGGTGGGAAGAGCCCTTCAGACTCACCCAGTGCCACCCCAGCATCACCCAAACCATGTCCCCAAGGGCCACATCCAGACTCCTCCTGAACACTGCCAGAGACAGGGACTGCAAACCTCCCTGGCAGCTCATTCCAGTGCCTGACCAAAAGATCATCATCCTTCCTGCTCTTCAGCCCTGGTGAGCCTTGTGGAGAGCTGTAAGCAGGGCTGGGAAGAGTTAGGAGGAGGACAAGAAATGCCCTCTGTAAGGAAGATGATGTTATGTGGTGGGGAAACAAGCCTGAAGGCAAAGTAATGACAATGTTCAAAAATGAGAAAGGCTTCTGAAAGCAGGGAATAAATCACCTGTGCTCTCTGTCCGTGAGGGAGGTAAAAGCATTTACAAGATTGCAACAAAAGAGAGACAGGGAAAGTTTTGTGATGATGAAAGCAAAAAATTAAAGATGACATTGCCTGAGAAGGGGGATTTTTAAAAAAATCTGTTGCGAAGGGGTAGATTGATCTGATCCCTCCTTGGGCTCCCTGAGGTCCTTCCTTCCTGAACCAGTGTTCCCACACTTCTCACACAAGATGAAATGCTGAATTTGCCCCTTTTATCCTATTCCAGAGCTGACATGAGAAGAAACCACTAAATGGCTTCTCCTTTGTCTGTCAGCCAACAGAAATAAATCCAGCAGAGCCCAAATGGCCTTGTTTCCTCTGTCACAGGAGTGTTTTGGGACTGACATCAATGGCCACAGGGACACGCATTGTCCTCCCTTGGCTGCCTGTGCGTTGCAGATAGAGCTGCTCTCCTCGCAGGCTGGGCAACACCAGTTCCTGGCTCTTTCTTCTGTGGTGCCAGTGAGGAAGTTGTATTCAGACTCAGCAGAAGATAAATTGTAAATATTTAGTGGGTTATAAAATGTTTCTAGCAGTACTAGACTGGCTCAGCCTGTTGCAGTTCATGGTCTACATGGCAAAATTGTTACATTGAGGTGTGGTTACATAAAGAACTTGCCAGAAAAATGTTTCCTTATCAACTGCTGGGGCAGGAGGTAACAAATCCTGACTCAGGCTCAGCAATGCCTGGAACACCCAGCAATTCCCCTCAGCACTGTGTTATAGCCAGGAATTGATGTTCTACAGGCTCAGCAATCCTGGAGGGCTTGGAGCATCTCGGTGCCCAGGAAAGGCTGAGGGAGCTGGGGCTGCTCAGCCTCCAGAGGAGCCCAGCTGAGAGGAGCCTCAGCCCTGGCTGGCCCTGGCTGCAGGGAGGCTCCCAGCAGAGCCCAGAGAGGGCTGCAGTCTCCTCCCTGGGGATATTCCAGAGCCCTCTGGACACACTGCTGTGCCCAGTGATGATGCTGGCGCAGGGAGGTGGCACCAGATGGGACCCACTTTAGTCCCTTCCAACCTCACCCATCCTGGGATTCTGGGAGTTTAAGATTAGCAGACGTGCTCAGAGTAAGCGCAGCAGCCATGGCAAAAGAGGCAGCAGCAACCAGGAACATTTTTATCCAAAAATCCGCCTGGAAAGCCTGTGTTCTCCCCAAGAAACAGCCTGTGTTTATAACAGCCAGGATGTTGAGGGCACAGACCTTTGCCCACCAGGGTTTCAAATCCTCCTCTGTGAAAACATTGCTCTGCCCACCGAGGAGTTTGTGTTTGAGGAGGTGGGAAGTGAAAGGTGAACACCTGACTTTACCTCCCCAACGCCTGCAGCTGGGCAGGCCCATGGAAAATATGAAACAAACAAAAAAAAAATAAAAAAAGGAGAAGAGGAACTCTTTAGTCTTGTGATCAGAACTCCTGGCTGCCCAAAGGGAGCTGAGCCCAAGCCCTAATTCACAGCCTGTAACATTCACACTGCATTTAATGTTGGCTGCAGCATTCAAACAAACATTTGAGAAATGGACAAACTGCACCAAAACACAGATTCCTCCCTTCCCAGACAGTCACAGAATCATGGAATGGTTTGGGTTGGAAGGAACCTTAGAGCTCATCCAGTGCCACCCCAGCCATGGCAGGGACACCTTCCACTGTCCCAGGCTGCTCCAACCCCAGTGTCCAACCTGGCCTTGGACACTGCCAGGGATCCAGGGGCAGCCACAGCTTCTCTGGCAATTCCATCCCAGGGCCTCCCCACTCTCACAGGGAACAATTCCTAATTCCCAATATCCCATCCATCCCTGCCCTCTGGCAGTGGGAAGCCATTCCCTGTGTCCTGTCCCTCCATCGTTTGTCCCCAGTCCCTCTCCAGCTCTCCTGGAACCTCTTTAGGCCCTGGAAGGGCTCTGAGCTCTCCCTGGAGTGTTCTCTCCACATGAACACCCCCAGCTTTCCCAGCCCTGGAGCATCTCCGTGACCCTGGGTTTGTGCCAAGGGCAGGAGTTGCACTCTGCGATCCGTGCGCCTGTAATTTTCTAGCACCTCCCATTGCTTGGGGCGGCACGGGCAGCTCCGGGACGGGCGGGTGGGTCCCGACAGGGCCCTGACAGGGCTGTGACCGCCCTCAGATTGCTCTGCCCCACAGCGCCCTGACAGCGCCCTCAGGGCACCCTCAGACTGCTTTCTCTTGTCACCGCCCTGACACCGCCCTCAGAACATCCCCAGAACACCCTCAGATTGCTCTCCGCCCTCACATCACCCTCAGAGCACCCTCAGTCTGCTCTCCCCTCACATCACCCTCACACCGCTCTCAGAGCACCCTCAGTCTGCTCTCCCCTCACACCGCCCTCAGAGCACCCTCACAGCACTCTCAGTCTGCCCTCCCCTCACAGCGCCCCGCCCTCACAGCTCCCTCAGGCTGCTCTCCCCTCACAGCGCCCGCGCCGCTCCCGCGCAGGCCCAGGCGCCGGGGCTTCCGGCAGCGCTGCCCTGGATGGCGGAGCGCGGGCATGGAGCGGCGGCGGAGCCCCGGGAGGGAGGGACGGAGGAGCCGGAGGAGCCCCGGGAAGGACAGACGGAGGAGCGGAGCGGCGGATGGATGGCGGAGCAGCGGCGGCTGTGGGTGCCCGGCGGGCTGTGGCTGACGGCGGTGCTGCTGGGCGCGGTCGCGCTGCCCTGCGCAGGTGGGTCCGGCAGCGCTCAGCGAGCGGGGTGCTGCGGAGCCTCTTCCCCGGGGGAGCGCGGCGGAAAGCCGTGTCGGGGAGGATCTGTCGTGTTTCCAGGGTTGTCATGGAATCACAGAACGGTTTGGCTTGGAAAGACCTTAGAGCTCATCCAGTGCCACCCCAGCCATGGCAGGGACACCCTCCACTGTTTTCCCAATCTCCCACCTCTCCCTGCCCTCTGGCAGTTTGCAGCCATTCCCTGTGTCCTGTCCCTCCATCGTTTGTGCCTTGTCTTTTGTCCTTACGCAGCAAAAACAACTATTGCCCAAAAGCTCTTGCTCAAAGGGGAAGTATTGTGAAACATTAAAAAGGAGGGCACTGTTTTTACAGGCAGAGAGTGCCAGGACAAGGGACAATGGTTTTAGACTGCCAGAGGGCAGGGATGGATGGGATATTGGGAATTAGGAATTGTTCCCTGGCAGGGTGGGGAGGCCCTGGGATGGAATTCCCAGAGAAGCTGTGGCTGCCCCTGGATCCCTGGCAGTGTCCAAGGCCAGGTTGGACACTGGGGCTTGGAGCAGCCTGGGACAGTGGAAGGTGTCCCTGCCATGGCTGGGGTGGCACTGGATGAGCTCTAAAATCCAGACCCAAACCAGTGTGTGATTCTAACTCTGGAATTAGAAGTAATTGCTCTGCTGCAGTGACCTCTCCCCTTCTTGCCAAGCCCAGCAGTTCTCTGTGCTGCTGCTCCAGGATAAAGCTCTGTCTCTGAGTTCTCCCCGGTTCCTCAGACTCTTTCCTGGTGTCACATGTAAGGGGCCTTCTCTTCCTCCTTCTACTGAAGTGTTGACTGAAATTTTCCATTGGTTCTGCACTCAGGGATGTCGTAAGCATGAGCATCATGTGCTCTTCCTGGGATTTCCCCTGACAGAGGGGTTTGCTGTGTTGCCATTTCTTGCTTTCTTCTGTTGTTGGATAGATTTTGTTATATAATCATTATTTTCAACCTTCGTTTATTGACAATATTGCTTAAAGTCTCATAAAGGAAGTAGTGATGTTTATGTATTAGAACAGTTTGGGATGTATTTTAGTTTATTGGAATTTGGCAGGGGAAGGAGATAGGCAGATGTGCTAAAAGCATTTTTGGTTTTTAATCTCTTCTTTCCACCCGAAGTCTAATCCCTTATCATGGTTTCTCAGAACCAAAGTGTCATCATGCTTAGGTGAACAAACAGGAATTAGTTTTAAATGTCTGGCTTTTAATCATTAGTCAGCCAAGGAGAAGTCTTGATTTTTAGGTGTTAGTTTGGATGTCTGAATCACAAAATCTTTCCACTAATTAAACATCACTGAGTTTGCTCCTTCCTTCCTGCTTAGCTGTTCATTGGGATTTGTGAAATTAATTTGGGGAAGCAAGGAGAAAACTCATTGGAAGTAGGTGGAAGGGATTACATATTCCTGTCTGTAGTGGGGAGGATCAAGAAGTATCCTGAGAAGTTGGATCAATACTCCAGGAAATTTGTGCAGTGGCATTGAACAGGAAAATGTGCAGTTGGCAAAGTGAGGAGGGTTAAAATATCAGATCTGGGAAAAATAAAACTTCTACACATAGATTACAAGGCATTGTTTTGTTGGTTTTTTTTTTTTTTTTAAAAAAAAACCCCAAAAGGATCAGGGCACAGCAGTGCTAATTTGAGGGAAAATATTAAGTCATGTCTCTTGTAAATTAGACTTCCAGTAATTAATCTCAGATGGATTGTTGTGAATTTTTTTACACTGCTTCAAGCAAGTTCAGTCACTTAGAGGGAAAGGAAAAGAACAACAAAATTCCTTCAGGAAGGTCGAAATTTGGCTTAAAAGGAAAATTTCAAGAATTGGTGCTGCCATTCAGTTTTCTCTTGGTTGTGAGTTGTGTTGAACGTAAATATGTCTGAAATGAAAAATAACATGCTTGATATCCAGGGAAAGTAGGGACTGCAGAGGGCATATCCCACTGGATGGGCTTTAAGGTCCCTCCAACCCAAACCTTTTGGGATTCTGGGATCTAAATCACCCTGTGTGCTCCTGCTGCAGGCCTGGATTACTGTGTCTTCTCCCAGTGCCATGTTGTCATTAAAATATTTTATTGTAACACTCTTGGTTGTATCCAGAGGAGGATATTTGTATTTCCCAGGATATTTCCCTGCTTTACAAAACACTGGTCTGCCTTAAAACATGGCCTGGGTGTCTTTATCACCTTGTTCTTGGAACTGGGGAGAAAACCCCTGCTGAGAATGTGAATCTCACCAGGATTTCCTTCCTGCTCCCACACCTTCTTTATCCCGTCTGACCTGCTGAGGTCTGACAAGGAATATTGTACAGCTTCATGCTCTGTATAAGTTAAGGGTATGAAAAGATGGGAAAGATACTTGGGATATTTGAATTTCTACCCAAGGCAAACCAAAATACTATAATAATTGAAATATAGTTGTGTTTTTATCAGCTGGAGTCCGTTGGGCCCTTGTTGTCACAAACTTTTTGGCTGAAATGTAGCCATCTGTTGGATAAATATCTGGGGGAAAAAAATCTGGTTTTCCCTTTGTTTTCTTATTTTCTGAGCAAATGTCCTTTGGCATTCTCTGAGTTTTTCTTAGTCTGTCAGAAGAGCAATGAACTCATGCCTTGTGGGAATAAATTCTGTAGTGGTTTGTTGAATTATTTAGCTTTCATGTTTTTGTGCTTTCAGGAGTTATTTCCCACAATCTGCAGCCTGTGGATCCCACTAAATTGTCCAAAAGGATTTTGCAGAATTCAGTCTGTTTGCTTTTCCACACATTCCCTTTTTAGAAGAAGAACTGGTGTGGAATATGAGATAGCTTTTTTAATGAAGAGTCTCTCCCAAAATCAAATTCAGGATAAGCCTTTATTGTCCAAAGAGACTTTGACTGCCGAGCTAAAATAACATTGATTGGTTCTGATTTCTTCTTAATATAATCAAATATCAGACTGATATCAAACAGCAATTTCAAATATGGTTTAGAAATTGTAACCATTTGGAATCAATTAATAACATAACACACAACAGATAAAAGAGAAAGTCAAGACCAAGAGTGTCACTTGTTGAGACAAACACAACACACAAACTTGTGATCCAAAACTAGGAAAAGATTTTTATTATTCTCTGCTGCTGCTCTTATGGCTTTTCATAATTCCTGTGGCTCATTAAGATTGGCTGCCAGCAAACAATGACAAGGCTATCTAACAAATAATGACAATTCAAGCAGTAATACAGTTAGCTGTACAAGGAAAGGAATAATTGGTTACAGATTGTATGCAAGTTCCTTCTTGTAACACTTAATGTTCCACAACAAGAACATCTTCTCCTTGTGTCCAGAACATCTCCTTTCATTGACTGATTATCTTCTTGGCTTTCACTGTGGGTTTCACTGTTGCTGCAAAATCTCACTGGGAAATTCTGACTGTGTTTAGGTTGAACTCTGTGAGGCCTTCAGACCAGCTAGCAGCCTCATCACAAGAGGTGTATTTTATTTAATTTATTTATTTTTATTTATTTTTACTTTTTTATTTTATTTTTACTTTACTTTTATTTTTATTTTAATTTTATTTAAATTTGATTGTATTTTAAAATTTTTATTCTGTTTTAATTTATTATTTCAATGTTTTGTTTTTAATGCGTTTTACTTATTTTATGTATTTTTATTTTATTTTCATTTTTATTCATTTTTGGTTTATATTTTTATTTTAGATCTATTTTTTTTTACTTTTAAAAAAATTTTATTCTATTTTTGTTTTTATCTTATTTTTTATTTTCATCCTATTTAAATTTTTAGTGTAAAATAATAATTTTTACTAAATAAAATTTAATTATAATTTTTTAAATTATTGTATTTTATATTTTTTAATTTTTATTTTATTTTTGTGTTTGGTTTGTATTTTATTTTAATGTTATCTTAATATTTTATTTTCTTTTTATTGTAATAGTTTTTCTCATTTAATACTAATAGTTTAATTTCTTTTTGCAATATTTTATTTTATTGTAATATTTTAATTTTATATTTATATTATATTTTCTCTTTTATTCTAATATTTTATTTTCATTTTATCTTAGTATTTTATTTTCCTATTATTGCAATATTTTATTTTTTCCTATTTTGTTGGTTTTCCCCTGCCCTGTTGGGAGGTGCCAGCACATCCTGAATGCCCTGAGCTCTGCATCTCCTTTATCCCAATTTTGATCTACTTTATGTTGTTTCTCCAGGCCAGAGCACCCTGCAGAGCCCAGAGAACATCCAAGTCCATGTTCTGAACACCAACTTCACTCTGAGCTGGAGTTACTCCAGGAATGATCCCAATGTGACGTTTTCAGCTGAATTCCGGTGGTGAGTTGGGACTTCACTCTGAGCCAGGAATGTCTGATCCTCCTGTGTGCACCAGAATATTCTCATTTATTTCTCACTGCTTCCTCCTGCCAAGGACACTTCCAGGGAAAGCCAGCAAGGGAGGGTGGGAAGATGAAGTCTTGGAGTGAAGTGAGTTGCTGGGTTGCTGGTGCTGAACTGGATTTGTCTGATTCCTGTGAAGAATCAGATTGTTCCCTGTGTGACAAATACAGAGCTTGCTGGTAATGCTTGGTTACCAGAATGGTTCTTTCACAAGATTTACTGGCACACTTACAAATGGAATTTAGATTTATTTAGTCTCTGGCTTGTTGTTTTGTTTTGTTTGGTTGGTTTTTTTTAATTGTAGGAATTAGTTTTAAATGTCCCAAACAGAGGATTTGAGGGAATTTGCAGTGTAACTTCTAACTAATTTGCCCATGTTTATTAATCCCCATTTCTCAGCTGCAAGTTTAATCCCAAAATGAAACAATTTAGGTTTTGTTCTTAAAGGTTTCCTTGGTTTCCCTCAGTTGTTCCATATCCCAATCCTTTTGCACACTTTAGCACAGACATTTGGTATTTTATGGCACTTGCCTGACAAGTAAATATTGAAAACCATTTCTGAGATAAAATTCCTGAAATTCTGAGCAGCCTGGGACAGTGGGAGGTGTCCCTGCCATGGCAGGGGTGGCACTGGGTGAGCTTTAAGGTTCTTCCCAACCCAAACTATTCTGGAGTTCTGTGATTTTGGATTTAAAAAAAAAAAAAAGCTCTTTTTCAACATGTAGATGAGAGCAGCTGCTTTGAAGACTTATTTATTTAAAATTGTAAGACTGCAATGAAATGAAAGACAGGGTAGGAGTTGAGGATAAACAATCACTGCTTCAAGTCTATGCCTCCTTTTTTTGGCCAGAGTATTTTAAATGTCTATATAAATCTCTTTCTTTTCTGAGGTGTAGCTGTGTGTTAATTAAAAAAAAGCTGCTGAAAACCAAATTATTACTGAACTCCACTTTTCACCTCTGTATTTTCATTTTCACTTTATTTGCATTCCTGACTCATGTTAGAATTGAGGGATTTTGTTGCTCTTATGCTTTTTTAACCACTTCCATTAAGAGGTGGTTCATTTTTTTTCAATTTCTTCCAATGAATTATAAAATCTTTGCCACTCTAGGAAATACAATAGTACCAAGGATGTAATTCTGTGTTTTGCCAGCTCTAGGATAATTTACAATGAGATAACACTGATTTACAGTGGTACTAGTGATAAAGGAGCATTAAGTGGGGCGACATTTATTAAAATGATGAAAAAAAAGAAAAATAATCTCAAGACTTTAACTTTGGGATGGATTCATCTTTGGGGGGTGTTTGTTTTGTTTTGGGGTGTTTGTTTTGGGGATATTTGTTTTGTTTTGGGGTGTTTGATTTGTTTTGGGGGTGTTTTGTTTGGGGTGTTGTTTTGTTTTGGGGTGTTTGTTTTGTTTGGGGTGTTTGTCTTCAGGGGTGTTTGTTTTGTTTTGGGGTGTCTGTTTTGTTTGGGGGTGTTTATTTTGGGGTGTTTGCTTTGTTTGGGGAGTTTATTTCAGGGCTGCTCTCTCCCCTGCAGGCCGGAGCTGGAGGACACAGCGTGGCAGGAGCTGCCAGGGTGCCAGGCTGTGGTTGGCACACAGTGTGACTTCTCCTCAGCCATCTCTGAATATTACGATCTTTACAACATCCGTGTGAGAGCTCAGACGGGGCAGCAGGAATCTCCGTGGTCAGAGGTCTTGGAAATGGTGCCAGATCTCATCGGTACGGGCTTGGCATGGCTGGGACACTTCAGTCCTGAGAGCTCACCTGCAGAGCCCTGGGGTCCAACAGCAGGAGGGTGTGGAGCTGCTGGAGAGTCCAGAGGAACCCATGGAGCTGCTGCAGGGCTGGAGCCAGGCTGGGAGAGTTGGGAATGTTCACCTGGGGAAGAGAAACCTCCAGGGAGAGCTCAGAGCTCCTGCCAGGGCATAAAGGGCTCCAGGAGAGCTGGAGAGGGACTGGGGACAAGGCATGGAGGGACAGGACACAGGGAATGGCTTCCCACTGCCAGAGGGCAGGGAGAGATGGGATATTGGGAATTAGGAATTGTTCCCTGGGAGGGTGGGGAGGCCCTGGGATGGAATTCCCAGAGAAGCTGTGGCTGCCCCTGGATCCCTGGCAGTGTCCAAGGCCAGGTTGGCCATTGGGGCTTGGAGCAGCCTGGGACAGTGGAAGGTGTCCCTGCCTGGTGGCACTGGATGGGCTTTAAGGTCACTTCCAGCCCAAACCATTCCATGGTTCTGTGATTGTGGAAAAAGCACCTGTGGTTTCCACTGTTCCTAACAGGACAGGGTAGTTTGGTTTTCCCGACAAGAAAATAGCACCAGGGATCTGCAGGTCATGGAATGTTATAATTCTATCTTTTCTGCAAAGGGAAAACTATTCCAAGTGCTGCTGGTTTCCTGACCAAATTTCCTCTCAGTCTGTATTTTCCCAGATTGTTTTTCAGAAAAATTCTTTTTGACAGTAGATTTTCCTAGAATCCCAGACTGATTTGGGTTGGCAGGGAGCTTAAAGCTCATCCAGTGCCACCTCCTGCCATGGCAGGGACACCTTCCATACAGCTTCCTTACTCCAAGAACCTTTACTCTAGAATTTTGTGACTTTTCAGCACTTGCAGTGTGGTACTTCCTTTGATGTTGGATTTATTGGACTGAGCTAAACTTTTTGCCTTGCAGGTTTTAGAATAATTTATACTGATTTTTTTAAAAACATTTGCTGCTAATATTGAATTTTACCTGCTTTGAGAACCAGGTGATCGTGGTTGATTTTTAGGTTAATTTTTTATTAGAAACTGCCTGAGAGCCATGAATTGTGTAGGTGATCATTTACAAGAATTAAAAATAGGATTCTATAGGCAGATACTGCAGGTTTATTGATGTAAACTGCTTTTTGGATGTATTTTCTCCAAGTAGACATGTTTAACTTTTTTTTTTTAATTTCCATATTTGCAGCTCAGATTGGTCCACCAGGACTGGAATTGCAGTCCACAAATGGAGTCATCAAAGTTAAAGTTTCTCCTCCAGAAGCAAATCAGAGGAAAAAAATGTGGATCAATGATCTAAGTTTTAGATATAAACTGGTGTTCTGGGAAAACTCTTCACATGCTCAGGTATGAACACTTTTTTTTGTTATTTAACCTTAACAGAACTGTCAGAGATGGACTTTAATTCATCCTCTGAAATGGAATTGTTTGATTCTATCCCTGTGTGGTTTAAAAGGTAGGGGAGGTGGGGTTTTTTTGGGGGGTGGTTTTATTCTTCCTATAGGATTGTTTTATTGGGATTGCCCTGATCCAGGGATTTCTCTGAGGTATCTATGGGGTGAATTCCTGATTGTGACAAATCCCTCCCACTTCCATGGCAAAGGAACTCAAAATGTTCCTTCCTCTCACTCACTGGCTAGATTGGAAACTTCCCTTTTACTCCACCTCAAATGTTGTCCTCCCTTCTCTATTTTCCCTTTTTGGCTAGGTTATTATATAAATGGGCTGAAACCCAGAAAAATGATAATTTAAAAACTTTCCTTCCTGGGGAAGGACAGTCCCCTCACAGGCTCTTTGTGGTTGTTTCTCCCAGCTCCAGAGTAAAAATATTTTCCCTGTTGACACCATCAATGATCTTGCCCCAGACACCACCTATTGCTTCAAAGTTCAAGCAAATCTCCCTGCAGAGGCCAAGAAAGGCTTGTTCAGCCCCATCAGCTGTGTGAAAACCACCCAAAAAGGTACCCAGGAAATCAGTTTGTCTGCAGTTATTCAGCTGGCAGAGAGTGAATTGTTCTGAAGCAACACAAGTAGGCAGAAGGGCCAAATTCCTCCTCATTTTGGTTTAAAAAATACTTTTTTTTTAGTTTAAAAAGTACATTTACTCTTCTCAGGCAGCATAAAATATTGGGTAGAGTTCTAATTGTACAAAAAGGTTTTTGCCATGAGGCAAATTTTGCCCTTAATTTGGAATGTGAAAACAACAACTGCTTTGTGTGTTTTGGAAAACTATTTTTGAAGTAGTGACTGAATCAGGAGGAAAAGCAAAACAAAAGCCTCTGGGCTACTTGGCACTCAATGAATGCTCAGAAAGTTGAGCCAAACTTAAAAAATAATTGGTTTTACATAATCCTTGGTGGATTGATTGTTACAGCTGCTGAAGAAAGACTTTGAGGAGGTGGCAGTTTGCCACTGTGTTGTGTAAAGTGAAATTCTTTTAAGTGCTGTACAGGTGCTTTTAGATGTTTATTTTAGGAAAAAATAACTGTAGAAAGTCAAATATTAGATTGGACAGAGGTGGTGCATCATAATTAGTTGATGGTGCATCAAAATGTAAGTAATTGATGGTAAATTAAAATTACACATAAAATACATTAATTAATACACATGTGTATTTAAAATATTAAAATAATTAATACATGTGCATTTAAATAATGTTAATATAATTGATCCCTGGATGTTTTAATAAAATATTTTAAAAACAAAGTATTAGAATTTGTATTAGTGTGTCTTTTACACATTTTTCTCCCTCTATTATTGCCAAACCAGTTTATTTCTGCTCCTCTCAACATTTCTGTACTTTAATTTTTTTCTGACTTGATTTTGAGCTGATGTTTCAAGTAAAGGTTCAATGAGATGCTGTACCTATCACAGACTTTATTCTTTATAACAAACAGATGATTTTTGTATTTTCATTATTGAAATGGGTGAGAAATCTCCATCCATAATATCAGTTTTTTTGGGTAACTCTGGGTTTCCTTTTCGCCCTGAGCAGTGAATGACCGTCTGTGTGCCACCAATGTGAGTGTCCTGGCTTTGAACATGGACTTCCACCTGCTTTGGAGCAACCAGGAGAATCAAGAGGTGAACTACAACGTCCAGTACCTCACGTGAGTTCAGCAACTCCCATCTCTGTTTGCATCTTGAACCTCCATTTGTTGTGTTTTGCAAATATTTTCTAGAAGTTCAGGTTAAATAGTTAGTGGTTTCGTGTAGTAATTGGAACATTAATGGCTCACAGAGGTGAAAAGAGTTCCACATAACATCTGATCCTGGAATTTCAGGGGACTGGGCTGCTTTTGGGAGAGTTGAACACCTCATCCTAAATGCTGAGTAACATTTTTAACGCTGGGAAACTCAAATTGCTTTGTGGCTTTTTGAAAGGGAAGAAATTAGATGAGTAAAACTGAGCAAAAATGCAGGTGTTGGAAGTTTCAGTTGTCAACAGCTTGGATTTCCTCTGGGCAGACCCAAACAGGGGAGAAAACCCATGGTAGCACATTAAAAAAAATTAATGTAGCACATCAAAAAAATGTTGTATCACATCAAAAAAATGTTGTATCACTTAAAAACCCATCAAGTCATATAAAAAACCCATCATGTCACATGAAAAGCCCTTGTGTCACATCAAACCCCATTGTGTCAAAGAAAAAACCACTCAATCACATAAAGAAAATCACATAAAAATCTTATTACATCAAAACCCAAGGAATGCCATCATAAACCCATAATATCCCATAAAATCCCATTGAATTACATCTAAAAAAATCACATTAAAGCTGCAGTTCTACAAATCTGTATCTCAATCCCCAGCTGTTGCATAAATACTGTGGCCAGCAGCCCACTGAAGAGGAGAGATCCCCCTGGCATTCCTTGGGAATCCTTTTGGCATGGCAGGAAAATAAAGGACTGCACAGAGCTACGTGAGAACTTTTCCTTTGCATTTTCAGAACTTGTCCACCCCACATTTCAGTTTCTCTCCTGAGGCTTGGTTAAAGCCCTGATTTGTATTTCCTGGCCCTTTCCTGGCCCTTCATTTTTTCACTCAGAAATGTCTCGTATTAAACTATTGGGTTTTTATTAAAAGAGGCCTTTTTTTCCCAAACTGAGCCAAGTGTAGCACAAACAAACAGCATTTATTTTCAGAGTTCAAGGACCTCACATCAAAACTCCTGAATTCTCTCTTGCAGTGGGTACCTGAAGAACCTCAATGAGGATTACTCAGACAAGTGGCTCAGTGTCCCCAGGTGTGAAAACATCATCAGCACCTGGTGCAACTTCACCTCCATCATCACCAGCACGGGATTTTATTACCTGCGAGTGCAGGCCAGGGCAGGACACAACAGATCCTGCTTGTCCACAGAAGTCGAAGTGGATCCTCTGAAAACAAGTGAGGAAATTGTTTCCTTAAATGTTCATTGCTCAGCAAACTTGTGCCAAATGTCTTTATGAGCTGACAAGAGACTGGAGAGGGGATTTCACAAGGGATGAAGGACACAGGGAATGGCTTCCCACTGCCAGAGGGCAGGGATGGATGGGATATTGGGAATTAGGAATTGTTCCCTGGCAGGGTGGGGAGGCCCTGGGATGGAATTCCCAGAGAAGCTGTGGCTGCCCCTGGATCCCTGGCAGTGTCCAAGGCCAGGTTGGACACTGGGGCTTGGAGCAGCCTGGGACAGTGGAAGGTGTCCCTGCCATGGCTGGGATGAAAGGAGATGAGCTTTAGGGTCTCTTCCTGCCCAAACAGAATCCCAGGATCCCTGAGGCTGGCAAAGCCCTCCCAGCCCATGGAGTCCCAGCTGTGCCCAATGGGCACCTTGTCCCCAGCCCAGAGCACTGAGTGCCACAGCCAGGCCTTCCTGGGACACCTGCAGGGATGGGCACTGCAAACCTCCCTGGGCAGCTCCTGCCAAGGCCTGAGCACCCTTGCCATGCAGAAATTCCTGCTGCTGGCCAAGCTGAGCCTCCCCTGGCCCAGCCTGAGGCTGTTCCCTCTCCTGCTGTCCCTGTTCCCTGGAGCACAGCCTGACCCCCCGGCTGTCCCCTCCTGGCAGCAGCTGTGCAGAGCCACAAGGTTCCCCTGAGCCTCCTTTGCTCCAGGCTGAGCTCTTTCCCAGCTCCCTCAGCCTCTCCTGGCACAGTGACACATTGACACTGAACCCTGGAGAGACCCAGGAAAAATCAGTTTTCCATGACAGTGACACCAAATCAAAAATCTGTAACTCTCTCCAGAGGGAAATTATAGCAGTTTTCAGTTTTTGTCTTTTAAGTTTATATTTTGTAGCTTTGTTGCACTTTCTTGGTTTTGTGAGAGACATCACCTTACTAAAAAGTTTTATTTCATGAAATTATCCATCATAACCATCAAGCAGTGTTGCTGTAATATTTATATGGCCAAATGTACTATGGTCATATTCCACTGCCTGAAGATGGAATCAATAGTCATTCCACATATCAGCTTTCCCGTGTCAAAACTCTAGATAATTAAAAAATTCTTTTATGACAGTGAAAATAGTTGAAATATTTCTCAGGACTTGAATAAAACGATGAAATTATAATTTTAACTGTATGTTCCTTAAAAGTTATCATGGTTTTCACTGGCAGTATTTGATGCATTATTTTTATTTGTATTTTTTCTGTCTTTTTTTTTTTTTTTTTTTTTTAAATTGTTTTCAGATGGAATTGGCCCTCCTGGTGTAAGGCTGGACATCAGTGACACTTTGCTCCACATCCTCATTTCTCCTCCAGGAGAAGGTGAGAAGGAAGCCATGAGGAATCATTATGACTTGTCCTACAGGATCTTGTACTGGAAGAATTCCTCAAATGAGGAGGTATGAACTAATTAAATACTGTATCAAATTGATTCTGATTTAAATTCCAAGTTTCAGTTCTCCCTAAGAAGCTTTTTTCCAAAAGAGAGACATTTGTGGTGTCTGTCTGAAAAAAGTCAATTTATTGGTTGGTTTTTTTTCTGAAAGATTCTGTCAAAAATCTGATCACTGTGACTTTTATCACCCAGTGATTGAGATTTTGATGTAACTCTTTCAGAAATCTGATCACTGTGATTTTTATCTCCCAGTGATAGGTTATAATCTCAATTTCCATGGATGTGGCTGTGTGCAGTGTGATGGAAAAAGCTCATAAACCACTAAGGTCCTATGCTTTTACCTCCCCTTTTAATGGCTCTTTCCATATTCTCTAAATACTGTTTAGAGTAAATTATTTCACAGTAAATTATAAAGGGGGCAAGAAGAGAAGGAAACAAACTGCAAACAGGAAGGAGTTCCCTGGAAACTTGGAATTGTGACATTTCAGAGTGGGGGCTGGTTTTTGTAAGAAGTGTTTCCTGAATTTTGCTCAGGAGATCATAGTGGGAAGTTTTTTTTAATTTATTCAATCCCAGGGAGTGGAGTGGTGGAATCACCATCTCTGGAAGTGTTCAGAGGCATCAGGATGTGGCCCTTGGGAATGTGTTTTAGGAAGGATGATGGATGAGCTTGAAAGTCTCTCCAACCCTGATGATTCTGGGCTTGCAACAGACATTTCACAGAATTATTTCTCCATCAGAGGCTGCAATCCTCACCAGTTTGAGCAATTCCTGAGCTGTCCATGTGATCCAAACCCTCCTTTTTCCCTTTCCCCAGGTGGAGGTGAAGCAGAAGGAGGTGAAGCAAACCATAGCTACAATCCCTGACCTCAGCCCCTCCAGCCTGTACTGTGTGAAGATCCAGGCTTTCTCTGAGCCCTACAACAAGAGCAGTGCCTACAGCCAGCAGGAATGCATCCACACCCCTCCAGGTGGGCACAGCTGGGCAGCTGCTTCTCCTCTGCAGCTGGAATTGTTCCCCCTCTGCAGTTGGAATACGCTGCAGGTGGAACTGTTCCCCCTCTGCAGCTGGAATTGTTCCCCTCTGCAGCTGGAATTGTTCCCCTCTGCAGCTGGAATTGTTACTCCTCTGCAGCTGGAATTGTTCCCCTCTGCAGCTGGAATTGTTACTCCTCTGCAGCTGGAATTGTTACTCCTCTGCAGCTGGAATTGTTACTCCTCTGCAGCTGGAATTGTTCCCCCTTCGCTGGACTTCCCACAGTTCAAAACTCCTGGCAGCACAGGGAGCACCTCGTTGGGCACAGAGCCTCAATTCCCAGTCCTACATCTTAGGAGGGAGCAAGGAATCCCTAAATTCCACTTTTTCAGGGATATTTGATCCTTGAAATTGTCTTAGTCCTTCTGTGGATCAATCTCCTGAAGAGTGAGGAGATAAATCAGAGAATTCAGAGCTGCAAGCTCAGCTTGCTGCAGTGTGACAATGAGTGGATTGCATTCAGAACAGAGGAAAAAGTTCTGTGGTGAAGGTAACTGGCCAAATTAAATTGTATTAACACTTGAGAGATTTCTAACTCTCCAGACTGCCTTGGAGCTAAGAAAATGTAATAACAGCAATGCCACTGGCTCACATTTAGGATTCATTTATACTGTGGTCCTCACTGCTGTGCCATATGAAACCTAAAAAGAACCAAATGCTACTTTATACGTGAATAAGATAAATATTTTAATCTATTCTAGTTACTACTGCTTCCCCATATCCTGCTATTTCAATGAATGTCTTTAAACCCAAGCAGTACCTTCAAGACAGACCATGCCCTGTCTTTCCCATGTTTTTATGTCCCAGTGTGAAAATCTTCCATTCTTTGATCATAAAAAAAGACCTGATTTTGTCCTTTGGGTTACTTGGAAAGTGGCTCCTTCAGCCCTGGAAGGGCTCTGAGCTCTGCCTGGAGCTTTCAGTCCTCCAGTTGAACACCCCAGCCTGTGGTGCTGGGGTGATGTGGGAGGTCTCTTCCCACCTTGGTTATTCCATGTTCTTGTGCTGGGAAGTGTTTTGTTGCTTTTTTTAAGCAAAATTCTCTGAGATAACTGGCACAGCATCAGTTTTCCCTGGTGCCCATGGCTGGGTGGTGTGGGAATGCTGAATTATTTGCTAAATACTGCAGCCCATTTGGAGCTGATCTATTCTTTAATCTCTGCTAGTTCTGAATACCTCAACTGAATGGTTTTTATTCCCAATTTTAGGTACATCTTTAGCACTGATCATTTTTGGCATTTTCATGGGTGCCCTGCTGGTTGTGCCGCTGGTGGCTGCTCTTGTGGTTTTTGTGTTCTACCAAGCCTACAGCAAAATCAAATACGTGTTCTTCCCCTCCTGCCAGCCCCCCTGAACTTTGAGGTGAGCTCTGACTTCTCAGTCATTAAACTGCTCTTTTTCTGGGAAAATTAATTTCAAATATGATGAGGAAATTGTTTATCTGTCATCCTGTGGTCTTGTGGGTCAGCCAGGGTCCATTTTAGAGGTTTTAGCAGTGATCTCCAGACCTTTGTCTGATTTCCAGCTTGGCACAGGAGGTGCTTAGGAGGGATCCTGTTCTGCAATGAAAAGGACAACACTCAAGTGTGTCTTGAAACCTCTAAATCTGGATTTTCCTTTAGTTCTTGTGTGGCCTCTTCAGGCTCTAATCCATTAATTGGATCCATGTGGCAATTCTGTGGTGGTTGACAACTGTGAGAGCAAGAAAAGATAAAGAGATAAAATGTTGAAGTCTCTCTTTAGTGTTTGATTCTGTGAATGCAGCTGGGAGGTGGGAGCTGAGCTCCGCTCCAGGGAACAGGGACAGCAGGAGAGGGAACAGCCTCAGGCTGGGCCAGGGGAGGCTCAGCTTGGCCAGCAGCAGGAATTTCTGCATGGCAAGGGTGCTCAGGCCTTGGCAGGAGCTGCCCAGGGAGGTTTGCAGTGCCCATCCCTGCAGGTGTCCCAGGAAGGCCTGGCTGTGGCACTCAGTGCTCTGGGCTGGGGACAAGGTGCCCATTGGGCACAGCTGGGACTGCATGGGCTGGGAGGGCTTTGCCAACCTAAATCCTGGGATTCTGTGAACTAAATTTCATCTTAATTTTGAGTTGGTGAACTTAGGGAAACAAGTGGTGTGTTAGGGGTAGGAAACCACACAATGCTGCTCAACATGAGCCTGGAATTCCTGACTGGTTTGGGTCAAGAGGGATCCTAAAACTCATCCCATCTCACCCCATTCCATGGGCAGGGACACCTTCCACTGTCCCAGGTTGCTCCAAGCCCCAGTGTCCAACCTGGCCTTGGACACTGCCAGGGATCCAGGGGCAGCCACAGCTTCTCTGGGAATTCTCTCCCAGCCCCTCCCCACCCTCCCAGTAAAGAATCTGATAATTCAGACTTGTGTGACTGTGGTGTTTAGCAGAATTAGTATTTAATTATTTCAATTAGTATATAATTATTATTTATGAAAGTTCATCTCTTCCCCTTCTGCTTCTCTCCCCAGGGCTTTGGAGCACAACTCTTCAGCAGCCCTTACCTGTCAGCTGCAGAGGAACCTGTGGAGAATTGCTGTGTGATTGAATCCGTGATCACAGAAGAGGGAACTCAAATCGATTTTACAGACTACAAACATTCCAAACAGAGCAGTCGAGACTCAGGGAATTATTCCAATGATGACAACACTTCTGGGAGCAAAGGATCCAAAGAGACACTGGAAAAGGAAATCCAGGAACTTTAGGAGAACAAAATTCACCTGTGGGACTGGCAACTTCATGAACATTTCAAACCTGGTGATGCTGGAAGTCCCAGCCTGAGGGACACTGGGACCTTTGGGGTGGCTTTGGGGTTCCAGAGCTACCCATGCTGGGTGGCAATGGCCCAGATGTCCCCACCCCACCCAGGGCTGCCCTGCTCCACCAGGAGCAGCTTGGGGCACTTCCTCTGCTTGGAGCTGATGAGCAAAACCTTCCTGTGCCACCAGAGCTTTGTGGGGAGTTAGTTACCCCAGTGTTTACACAGCCAAAGGAAATCCATGCTGGACACAATCCTATGCAATTTTCCCACTTTCTCTTCCAGCCCCTGGGCAGTGCTTGGCTCAGCAGGTCCAGAGCCAAGGGAACAAGAGGAGCAGCAGTGAGGAGGCTCTGATTCCTCATGGGATTCCTGATGGGATTCCTGATGAGATTCCTCCTAGATGTGGCTGGGGATGCTCCCAGTGCTCTTTCCATGTCTCACTCCCCATCCCTGGGAGTGTCCAAGGCCAGGCTGGATGGGGTTTGGAGCACCCTGGGGTACTGGAAGGTGTCCCTGCCATGGCAAGGGTGGGACTGGATGAGCTTTAAGATCCCTTAAACTCATGCTGGAATTAGCAGGACCCAAGTGGAATTTAGGAAATCCCTTCAGCAGAGGGATGAGCTCAGCACTCAAAGCTTTCCCAGCTTTGTTTTGCCAACACTTTTCTTTGGACAAAGGATCAGGAAATGCTGCAATAACAGTTCAGTTTCCATATCTTCCATACTGACTCCACTGTCTTCTGGAGTCATTTTTTTTTAAGTACCTTATTTTTTTTAATGAAGAAATTGCTTTGCAGTAAACTCTGTTTGAGCATCCCATGGGCTGTTGTTTGTTCCAACAAGGAACTCTTGGTGTTTACATATCCTTTCTTTTTTTTTAATTTTGAAGATGTTATCTAATTTTATAAACGTACTGTCCCTGTGTTCATTGAAGAACATAATAAATTTTGCACATTTGCCTCTTACCCCTCCTTGGTTCTGTGTGGTTTTGGTGCAGTGATATGAAAGCTGCCCTGAGGATACTTGGGAACTTTCCAGGAGTTGTTGTGCTTCCTGAAAAACCCAATGGGAAGGATATAGTGGAATATCCCAGATAAATTGAATTAAGGCTGTCTTGGGGGGTGGTATGATTTGGACAAAAGTTAATTCATGGGAAGGATTTCACTGCCAGATTTTAAGGAAAGTACTCAGTGAATGTTCCTGGGAAAGACAGGATAATCCACAGGCAATCCCCATCTTTCTCTGAATGTAGAACCAAATGGATGCTAATTAATGTGTATTTATTGTTATTATATTTTATGCTTTAAGTGTGGGTATAGAAAATCTTTTATCAGCTCTTTTCAGTGTGGCCAGAAGGAGCAAAACCAGAACTGCAAGGTGGAAAAACTTGATACAACTGGTATTTAAATATCTAATATTGATATTTTCACAATAATAAATAATATTTAATTAATGTTTTAAACATCTAATATTTAAACTGGAAAATTAAATTCCTAACTACCCAAGTCAGTCCCATTCTGATTTTTCAGATGTATCCAGATCTACTGGGAAAAGGATTTGACCATAACTTTACAGCTGACAGAACTGTTCAGCACAGAGTGTGAAGGAACTTTGTTTAAATGGATTTGTTCAGTTCCAAGGTCCTCCTAAGGAATGTGGCAATTGAGGTGATTTCCTTTTTCCTTCTTCAAGATATTCCCAACCTCCAAGATGATCTTGGAGGTTTTTCCAGCCTAAATGATCCCATAATTAAATAAATTGAATTTCTCCAGTGGGATGAGATAAGCCCTGGGAATGATGGGATCCTTCCAAATTCCCTGGTAAAGGGAATTTCTCAGGAGTGATGGTTAAAATCACCAACAAATTAATCAAACTTGATTTTTTGAAACCAGAAACACTTCATCCATGTTGATATTGTGGGATAACTTCCAGCTCCAGGGAGGAGGATAAGGCAGAAGTTCTTTGTCATGGGATTGAGCTGAGAGCACAAAAAAAAATTTTTTTTCCATGTTTGGTCCCATGTGCTGTGACTTTCCCATGACTTCTGCCTTTGGAATGGATTCTGTTATTAGGTTTCATTCTTAGGGTTTACTTGCTTATTTATTTATAATTGGTCAGGTTTTAATTACTTCATATTGAGTTTTAGTTATAATTGGTTAGGTCTTATTTATTGTTAGGATTTATTTATTTATAATTGATTTGGGTTTATTTATTTATTTTTATGTTTTATTTACAAGTTATTTTATTTTATTTATTTATTTATCATTAGGGTTTATTTAGAATTGGTTAGGTATTATTCTTAGGTTTTATTTATTTATTTAAAATTGATGAGGCTTTATTTATAGTTTTTGTTTATAAGTTATTAGATTTTATTTATTTGTTATTAGTGTTATTTATAATTGGTTAGGTCTTATTTATTAAGATTTATTTATTTAGAATTGATGCGGTTTTACTTATTTTTAGGTTTTATTTATAAGTTATTCAATTTTATTTATTTATTATTAGGGTTTATTTAGAATTGATGAGGTTTTATTATTAGGTTTTACTTGTTTATAATTGGTTAGGGTTTGTTTATTTATTATTAGGTTTTATTTTTTTTTAGAATTGATAAGGTTTTGTTTCTTTATTATGATTATTTATTTATTTATTTATTTGAACTTGATTAGGTTTTATTTTTTTATTAATAGAGTTTTTTATTATTTCAGAGCCACATCCTTGCTGGTGAAACCCAGGTGAGAAATCCAGATAAAATGATAGTAGAGAAAGCCCTGGATGGTAAATCCATGTGGGATTTGGGTTGGATTTTAAGGAATGCTGTGGTGCATTTATGAGTTTTGTGCTGCTGTGGGACACAGATAGATGAGGATAGAATTCCTCCTCACTTTGCAGGGAATTCAGTGTCCTGGGGGCAGGGAAAGCAGGAATTGCAGATTGCTCTGCCCTGTCCCTCCTGCCACAGCTCTGATGTGAGCTGCTGGTGATTCCCCTGAAGGTGACATCCCTGCCACCAGTGGCACCTGGGATGGATAATTCCCTGTGAAGGAGGGAATGTTGGGAAGTGTGGGGCACATTCACCTTCCCTCCAGTGATCCCCTTCCCTCAGCTCTGGGGGTCACAGCTGGAGCTCCATGTCCAGAGCAGGAGCCTTGGACACCCCAGGAATGGCACAGAGCGGGAAGAGGATGGGAAAAGCTCCTTGGGGAGGGGCTGGGACAGCTGGGAAAGCTCCAGGATCTCCTCCAGGATCTCCTCCGTGCCCAGGGACTCTGCAGGGAGGGGCAAAGGGACAGGGCCAGGCTCTGGCAGTGACACCCAGGGACACAGGAGCTTCCCTGGAACACCTTGGGAGCACCTTTTCCCTGGGAGGTGCCCAAGCCTTGGCAAAGGTTGTCCAGAGAAGCTGTTGGAGTCTTCAAATCCCTGGCAGTGTCCAAGGCCAGGTTGGACACTGGGGCTTGGAGCAGCCTGGGACAGTGGAAGGTGTCCCTGCCATGGCTGGGGTGACACTGGATGGGATTTAAGGTCCCTCCAACCCAAATCATCCCATGATTCTGTGAAGCCTAGAAAATTCCTGACAGATTGGCTTGTGGCACTGAGGGCTTGCTGTAGGTCAGTACCAGGATAAAATGAAAATTCTCTGATGCTTACATTCCATTCCCTAAATTCCCACCTGCCCCTCCCCAAATTTCCTTCTCCACAGCACCAAGGAAGAAGGGCAGGGATGTCCTTTAGGAATCCCAAAGCATCCAAAGTGCCACTTTTTGGCAAAGTCAATTATTTCCCATTGCTCCCTGTGCCAGAAAATCTGAATTTCCCTAAAACTTGCTGCCGTGATTGAGCACAGATTATTTTAAATAAATTTCTAGGAATTTAAGCAGAATTACCTGAAGGTTTTTCCAGTAAGACTTACCTGAGAGGAGTGGTGGCTTTAAGAAATTTTAGTTTTCACCACAGGGGATAATTCCTGTCTTGTTTTCCCATTAAATAAAAAGCCACTCAACCCTTCAAGCTGTCACTGTACTATAACCAATATTCCCCTAAAATCCCACATGACATTGTGGCCACTCAGGACAAATTATTTAATTTAGCTTCTTGGAAAACATTTTGGCAAACTGGAAAAATTTGTATCTGGATTTTACAACACAATCCAACAGATCTTGAAATCACAGGACAACAGCTCTTGGCTTTTCTTTGCACAGGAAACAACTGGAATGCCAGGAAATCCTGAATTAATAGGGAGAGGCACAGCCTGCGGGGTAGAATCTGTGATGCTGAACCATCCCAGCACCACAGTAACTGCAAAATTCCTGTAATTAGTAATTAGACCTCAATAAAAGAAACACATAATGTGGTTAATGTGGCAGAGAACCAAAGAAACTTGGGCTGGACCATTTTTTTTCATGGATATGCTTGGAAAATCCTGTATTTTTAAATTAGTTTTATTTAAATTATTATTTAGTTATTATTTTAAAGTCTAGTTTTCTCTTCCCTGCAGTTTCTGGGAGAAATCCCAGAAATCCCATCATTAGCACCAAATCCAGCCCTGTTGCCTTGGTGATGCCTTTTCCTTAAGGCAGCAAAAGCAAAACATTTTCTCAACACGAAGTTGTCAGTGGCAGCTCAACTTGGCTTTTACGAGTTTCATGTTCCCTTTCCTTCACTGAGGGATTTATTTCCATCCAGGTATTTTTTGGGAAAGCTGAGGAGGTTCCTGACACACCTGAGGCTTTGAGCTCCATCTGCTGACCTGGGAAGAGCAAATCAAAAATCAGATCCATTCAAGTCTCTGAAAAACGTGATTCCACTGCATCCCTGGAGCTAAAACACACCCAGGAAATTTCCAACCTGGAAAGCTGAGCAATCTGGAATATGTTGGCAGTTTGGAGTCTTTTCCCTGTGGGGAGGAGGATACATTTCTAGTGTTTTCTAACTTGTTGCATGAAGGTTGCAAATGTAGAAATGGGATACAATCTCGATTCTCCACACACAGCTCAGATTCACAGCCCCAGCTGGGGCTGACCCATCCCTGCAGAGCTGGGTTGGCTCTTCTTTCCCCTGGAAAAACTCTTCCTTCCCCTGGAAAAAACTCTTCTTTCCCCTGCCTGCCTCCCCCACTACATCTGGACTTGTTTATAGAAGGAGGAGTGTTCACCTCCTCTCACTTCTGCTGAGCTCCTTGACTGAGTCACACTATATTTTTTTCACTCTTTCCCAGCAAAATGCCCTTTTTTGGGTGTTGGGGTTTTTGCAAGGCCCTTGGTGGCTTCCAAGAAGCTTCTTCCCTTTGCTGCTGTGATCAGTTTTCCCTCATCCCTTGCTTTCTCAAAGGGAAGGCTCAGATCAGAGACTGGAAACAACTTTTCCCTCACAGAGTGGTGAGGCCTTGGAAAGAGCTGCCCAGGGAGGTTTGCAGTCCCTGTCTCTGGCAGTGTTCAGGAGGAGTCTGGATGTGGCCCTTGGGGACATGGTTTGGGTGATGCTGGTGCTGCTGGGGTGGCACTGGGAGTTTCCTGTGACCAGAACCAATGCTCAATCAGATCATGTGCCCCAGGGTGTTCCTTGAATCAATCTGTTTTCATCTCATCACATGCCCTTGCAAACTCTCCCACCAAAAACTGCATCAATGAGAGATCCTGGTCCAGAGGAGGTTCTGGAGCTGCTCCAGGGCTGGAGCCAGGCTGGGAGAGCTGGGGGTGTTCACTGGAGAGGAGAAGGACCCAGGGAGAGCTCAGAGCTCCTGCCAGGGCCTGAAGGGGCTAAAAAAGGAAGGAGAGGGACTTTGTATACGGGCAGAGAGGGACAGGACACAGGGAATGGCTTCCCACTGCCAGAGGGCAGGGATGGATGGGATCTTGGGAAGGAATTCCTCCCTGGGAGGGTGGGGAGGCCCTGGGATAGAATTCCCAGAGAAGCTGTGGCTGTCCCTGGATCCCTGGCAGTGTCCAAGGCCAGGTTGGACACTGGGGCTTGGAGCAGCCTGGGACAGTGGAAGGTGTCCCTGCCATGGCTGGGGTGACACTGGGTGAGTCCACCCAGCCCAAACCTTCCATAATTCTGTGATTCCACAGAAATGTCACTATTTGAGCAACTGACTTTTTTTGGCCAATGTGATCTTTTTTGTCACAGCCCTTTACAACTCTCAATATCATGCCCAGACACTGTAAATTAGGGATAAATTTCAGACATCAAGGCAAGCCTTTTCTTAGAAAAGCTGATCAGGCAGACAAGTTTATACTGGCAGATATGGGGTGTTTATCTCTCCACACAAGTAGATCTCTGTTTACTTTGCTCATGGAAACTGCTCTGATCAGGCACTGCCTGACTGCACTTCCTCTGTCTCCAGGAGATTCGATTTCATCACAGATTTACTGTAAATGAATCACTAAACCCTTTTTTTTTTTTACTTTAAGCCTCTAAGTGTGGTGAAATGCACACACACAATGGCCCAAAAGCTGTAGGAAAGCCTGGCTTAGCTCTGAATCCACCAGCAAACCCTAAATCTTGCTCTAGGTCAAAACACAAAATGTGCAAACACAACCCAGAGAGGGAGAGAGGAGCTGCTTTTTGCCTTCCTGATCTCTTTGTGACCTTTCATTTTGCCAGGCATGAACTGTGTCACGTGAGCCTCATGAAATCACAGAACCTCAGACTGGTTTGGGTTGAGAGGGACCTTAAAAATCATCTCATCCCACCCCTGCCATGGCAGGGACACCTTCCACTGGCCCAGGCTGCTCCAAGCCCCAGTGTCCAACCTGGCCTTGGACACTGCCAGGGATCCAGGGGCAGCCACAGCTTCTCTGGGAATTCCATCCCAGGGCCTCCCCACCCTGCCAGGGAAGGATTTCATCCCAGTATCCAATCTAAACCTATAATTTTTCAGTTTGAAGCCATTCCCTGTGTCCTGTCCTTGAGTCCCATTTGCTGCAGTGCTGGGAGTGGGGAGAACAACCTGCAGAGAATCCAGCAGGGCCACATCTGTATCAGCTGCTAAACAGACACAAGGATTCCCCAGCTTTTGCCTGGATATCAATGCTGACTGAAATTCTGTGAATGCAAACTCTTCCCTGTGCTGCCACCTGGAAATGCCAAGTGTGGCAGCTCTGGCTTTCCAGGTAAAACTCAAATCTCTTCCAGGGGTGACATAACTTCCTCACCTCTCTGTACCTTTAGGTAGGACACCTGCCAGGGCCTAAAGGGGCTGCAGGAGAGCTGGAGAGGGACTGGGGACAAGGGCTGGAGGGACAGGACACAGGGAATGGCTTCCCAGTGCCAGAGGGCAGGGAGAGATGGGATATTGGAACCAAAATGTCTTTCTGAATCAGAGATGCCTCTTTACACATCTCAGTGATTTTCCACCTACCTCCAAAAGGCAGATGAGGGCTCAGATCATCCCAAAACATCAGCAGAGCCACCACAGCAAAGTTGCAGTGGGAGGGTTTAATTCTGACCAGACCAACATGGGTTTTCTGTAAGAATTTTTTCCTTTTCATGTCACTGTCAAAAACCTCAATTCTGTTTCTTGTCCAGGAAGAAGATTAAAAATCCAAGCAGCAAATACCAGGAGGAGCAAGGAATGATGTAAGAGTTTGGAGACAGCTTTTGGTATAATAAGCCTGGAATTTGTTTAAGGCTTTCTGGAGTGTAATTCAAATAGGACAGGGGATCCTTCTTGCTTTTCTTCCTTGTTTTAGTTTCCTGACTGAGTTGTCTGTGGTTCTTTACACGAAAGGAGGGACAATTGAAGAACACAGGGCTGAGGGCTGATTTCGCTCCTAGACCACTCTGGTCCCAAAATTGTTCACATCCCAACCACTACCTGGTATGGAACTGACTCTGGGTATGACAATGGATGCACTTCCCCTCTGTCTGTGTCTTATTTTGGACACCTTCCTTATCTTTCCAATTCAGTTTTTTTTCAAGATTCTGTGCCAGAAATGTGGCTGCAGGAAAATCACAGGATCATTTATCCCTCACTGTCTGATTTGACACTGACTTGATTTCTTCTCCCTAAGCTCCAAGACAGGAAAACCAACACAGAGAATTATCCCTGAGCTCCTATAGGTTCTGCAGATTCCCTGGGTTATTGATGTTCTTTTTTTGATCCTATCCTGGTTGATAGGATCAGATGCTGCATTCACCCTCTCTTCCCTCTGTCTGCATTAAATCACTTTATTCTCCACTCTCCCCACTCTCCTTAAGCTCCCAGTTTTCAGAAATCATCTCTCATCCACTGATGGTGAAAACCACATCTTCCGTGAACCTTCTTTTACTTTGACCTGCCTCCTACCAGAGAGGACCCCAGGAAAGTAATTTCTTGGGCTTTGACTTATTAGGAAGTTCAAGGCAAGACAGAGATCAGCTGGGGTGAAACCAAAACCCTGCACAAGTTTCCCCTCTGCTTTGGCAAAGGGCAAACACTCATGACAAGTTCTGGGATTTCTGTCACAAAACTCATCTTTCAGCAGAGGGGAGAAGGGAAACCCCACTGCATAAGTCATAAGTCAAGCTTCTTTAATTCTGAGTTCCTCCACGTTTCCTCTGTCAATCAAACTCTCACTAATTAAGGCACCCCTCAAATTAATGCACCCTGTGAACGCTCTGGTTTGCTGTTTAACGCTCCTGCTCAGAAATGCAATGGTGTCACAGCGCGGCCAGCAGCCTGTCCCTGCTCTGAGTCACCCTGACCTCTGGAATTCCTCCGCTGCCCTCAGACTGGGATTAAAGGATCTGTGTGTCAGCAGAAGCCTAGCCGCAGCGAAATCCCGCAGCTGAGGTTTGGGCAGAGCCTCGGCAGAGGTGTGGCAATTCCCAGCAGGGTTCAGGGACAGGTCGGGTGCAGACAGGCTGGGGCTGCAGCTGCCTGACTGATCCCTTCCAGCCCATTTCATGCTGATACCAACCAACCAACCAACCAACCATCCCCTCGGCTTTTCAGTGTTTCCCGGTTTCCCCCCATTTTTATGCTCCTTTCTAGCGCTCATCCTTTACGTCGGCGTTAAAGGCTTTGACCGAGATTCTCAGGTGGTTCATTGCTGCCCCTCCCTGCAACCTGAGAGCCTAGAGAGAGGGAGAAATCCCTCCCTGGACTGAGGAATAGCTGAACTGCAGCCAAATCCAGTGATTCGTCCATTCCCGGATCAGAGCTGCTCTGAACTAGAGCTCCTGCTGCATCTGCTGCTTTTTTTGGGTCAGAAATCCCATGGCAGCAGTGCCAGCTCTGCTCAGGGACCCCTCAGGCAGCCAAACATCATCTGTGTGAATTCAAGATGTTTTAAGTACCCTAGCCCTGACTGATTTCCTCTGTTGGCGGTCCTGCTGAATTATAATAATAATAATAAAACCACCACCACATTTCCTCTCTGAAGGTGTTTAAGAGAGAGTATTTTGACTGTGCTCAGGAGACACATGCAACATCCCTCTGCTTTATGTGCTTTTAACTAAAGCAGTGCTGAAGCTCCTAAACCACCCGATTGCTGCTGATGAATTATTTAAACACAATCACTTTGTTTTATCACCTCCCAATCTTTGCACGGACGCAGCCTCCCGGCATCACCTGCGGTGTTTTCAGTCCCAGTGTTTGCTATCCGTGGCACCAGGTGAGGTGTGTGGTTACTCTCACCGCAGGCTGCTGCAGCACCACATGCAGCCGGAGAAACCTGGGAACTTCAGCATCTTCGCGGCGAGGTTTCCTCACACGGCCCACAGGGACAGGGACAGGATGTGGGGGCAGGAGAAGGGGCAGGAGCTGGGGAAGGGACAAGGACAGGGAACGGGGCGGGGAGAGGAGTGGGACGCAGGGGCAGGAAGGGACAGGGACAGGGACAGAAGGAGCTGGGGCAGGAGAAAAGGGAGAACAGAGGCAGGGACAGGAGAAGGGGAAGGGACCGAAACAGAGACAAGGACGGGGCAGGAGAAGGAGCAGGAGAAGGGGAAAGGGCCGAGACAGGGACAGGGACAGGAGAGGAAACAGGAGAAGGAGCCGGAGCAGGGACAGACATAAGGACAGAGGCAGGGGAAGGGACAGGGACAGGGACAGAGACAAGAACAGGGGCAGGAGAGGGAGCAGGGGAAGGGGAAGGGACAGACAAAGGACAGAGGCCGGAGAAGGGGCAGGGGCAGGACAGGGACTGTGGCACATCGCCGCCAGCGCCGGGCGCGACTCATCCCGGATCCGCCGGTGCCTGCGGGGCGCACGGAACCTCCGGCGGGCGCTGGGCGGAGCCGGGCCGGGCTCAGCCCCCGGGGCGGTGACGACGGCGGAGTGTGCTGCTGGCCCGGCCCGGCCCGGCGCAGCCCTGCCCGGCCCGGCCGCTCTGGGGGCCCCGCGGGCGCTGCGGTGCGGCTGTGCCGCTCGGGCCATGCGGGGCTGGGCAGCGCTGCGCTCCCTGCCGCTCCTGCTGCTGCTCCTGCCGCTCCGGCGGGGCTCGCCGCGGCCTGCGGGCGCAGGTGGGTGCGGGGACCGGGGCTGGCCGTGGGGACCGGGGCTGGCTGCGGGGTTTGGGGGATGCGGGTTTGGGGGATGCGGGCGCCGTTTCGGTATCGCCGCGCCGTGCCCGCGGCTGCTGCTGGCGTCGGTGTCGCTGCTGGTGCCCGGTGCTCCCTGCTTGTCTTCTCCCGCTGGGTTTTTTGGGCCGGGCCGAGGTTCAGCCCGTGCCCGGGGCTCGGCCGGGTCTCTCCCGGGTCTGTGGTGCCCAGCCCGGCTCGGGGATGCTGCTCGCAACCCGCCGCTGCGGGCTGGGCTGGCCCGGCTGTGGCTGACCCTGCGCGCTGGAGGATCCATCCGGTGCTCGTGGTGCGGCTGAGGTTTGTGAGATGGCACCGCTTCATTCATGAAAGGCCGGCTCTGAGTGTGGATCCATGCACGTTTGGGGTTAGGTTTGACGGAAATGCTCTCCCGCAGTGGGGGTCTGCTCTGCAGGCTGGGTCTGCAGGATTAGAGCTCAGTAATCCCAGCTCCAGCTGTGTTCCAGGACAGCCCCTCTGCTCTGGAGCCAGGCTGGGAGAGCTGGGGGTGTTCACCTGGAGAAGGGAGTGATCCAGGGAGAGCTCAGAGTTCCTGCCAGGGCCTAAAGAGGCTCCAAGAGAGCTGGAGAGGGACTGGGGACAAGGGCTGGAGGGACAGGACACAGGGAATGGCTTCCCACTGCCAGAGGGCAGGGAGAGATGGGATATTGGGAAGGAATTGTTCCCTGGGAGGGTGGGGGAGGCCCTGGGATGGAATTCCCAGAGAAGCTGTGGCTGCCCCTGGATCCCTGGCAGTGTCCAAGGCCAGGTTGGACACTGGGGCTTGGAGCAGCCTGGGACAGTGGAAGGTGTCCCTGCCATGGCAGGGAATGGAACAAGATAATATTTAACTCTCTTCCTGCCCAGAACCCTCCATGATTGAATGAGGTGTGCACAGAACGTGGTGCTCACTCAGGCACTCAGGCTCTCTGTGAGTTCAGCATGTCCCATGTATGTCCCATGTATGTCCCATGTCCTGCTGTTGGCTGAGGTCTGCCTGCCCAGCCTGGCACTGCTGATACCTGTGAGGCTGTCTGGCTGTTCCAGGCCTGCATGGCTGGGCTGAGGTGAGCCAGGGCAGGGCCTGCTGCAATCAGAATCGCCCAGTTTCATCCCATCAGCTGCAGTGGGACTTCCAGGGAGCTCTTGGAATCCCGGAATCCCAGAATGGTTTGGGAGGGACCTTACAGCTCATCTCATTGCACCCCCTGCCATGGACAGGGAACCTTCCGCTGTCCCAGGTTACAAGAAAAGCCGCTTTGGTACAAAAGAACAGCAAAACAGAACAGCAAAAGTCCACACAAAATCCCCCACAGCACAGATTCCTTTTTTGCTAGTGTAGCAGAACAGTTGTTGTCAGGCTGATGCAGGGGAAGGGATCAGGCATCCCTGGGGAGCAGCAGGAGCTGGGGCATGGGTGGGTCACCCCAGCCGAGCTGCTTTCACTGCCTTTGACTTGTGGCTTCACACTCCGTGGTGTGAAAGGTCTGACTTGTGGTGTGAAACGTCAGGAAGTCTCTGCAGCAGGAAAAAACAATCTGAGCCTTCTTAGGCTGCTGCTCTGAAAGAATCAGCCCAGTGGAAAACCCTTCCAGGTGGAAAAGAAATGTGGGACCTCTCTGGCTTTCCCTGGCTGAGGGAGTTTGGGTTTTTGATGATATTTGGATCTGTAGGCACTGTGTTTGAAGTGTTCATTTTTGTCATTTTGGCTCATGCAAACTGGAGATGAGCAGGAAGTTGAGTGTGTGATTTCAGCAGTTGCAGGGTGAGGGATGTGACAGAAACACCGATTTCTCTCGGTGTGTTGTGAAAGCAGCTTCTCAGCCTCATGGCACCTCATGTTCAGCTGCAGAGACAGAGGGCTGATATGCCCTGCAGTGCCTTTGATAAGCTCTGAGGTGTTTCTGGGGCTGGCAGGGGAAATGAGCTGTTTCTAAATGCAAAACAATCAGTGTGCGGTCATGGGATCCCTGACTGGGTTGGGTTGGGAGGAACCTCAAAGCCCATCCAGTGCCACCCCAGCCATGGCAGGGACACCTTCTGCTGTCCCAGGCTGCTCCAAGCCCCAGTGTCCAGCCTGGCCTTGGACACTGCCAGGGATCCAGGGGCAGCCACAGCTTCTCTGGGAATTCTATCCCCACCCTCCCAGGGAACAATTATTTCCCAACATCTCATCTTACCTTGTTCTTCATTGCTTTTTTCTTTGTTTTTAAGGTGGCGTGGGAATTGCTGCCTCTGGTGTTTTGTTCTGAGAGTTTCCAGGGATTCTGTGGATTGGGTGTGTGTCAGATGTCTGAGGGCACAGATGGTGTGAGATACCTCACCACGTGCCAGACCAGCAGTGAGAGTGTGAGCAGAATCTGTGAGTGGAAAGTGAAAACTTCTCATGAATGAAGAGAAGGCTCCTTAGGGGCCTTCAAAATACCTGTGAGATGAGTGGTTTAGGAAGCTGTCAGGAATATCCAAGAGGTTTGCAAAGCTCAATGAGCCCCTTGTGTGTGGCAATGTGTGTGCTGAGAGCACTGCTCAAGAGCTGAGGCTAAGGAATTAATAACAGGCCTAATTAAACCTTTGAGAGAAACACAGTTTGGGTGAGAGGGATGTTTAAGGTCACCCTGTCCCATCTCCTGCCATGGCAGGGACCTCTTCCACTGTCCCAGGTTACTCCAGCCTGGCCTTGGACACTTCCAGGAATGGGGCAGCCGCAGCTTTTCCTGGAAAACTAGAGTCCACTTGTTATTTGTAATATTGGAATTAGGGTTTAATGCAGCTTGATGTAGAAATAAAAACCCCCAAACTTTTAATGTGACCCCAAATTCGCAAAAAAAGCTGTGCCAGAATTTGGCTCAAGTGCTTGATCTTTTGATCTTGTTGATGAGAAAGTTAACAAACTGTGTCTGAGGAGACTCTGTTCTTCAGGACAAAAACCGAACTGCTGTGATGTGAGATATTTTGTCATGGTTGTCTTTCTCAGGCCAGGTTGGACACTGGGGCTTGGAGCAGCCTGGGACAGTGGAAGGTGTCCCTGCCATGGCAGGGGTGGCACTGGATGATCTGTAAAGTCCCTTCCAACCCCCACCATTTCCTGATTCTGTGAGTCTGATGGTGTGAGGAGATCACCCCATGGAGAAAAACACTTCAAGTGCAGAAGGAAAACCTTTCTCCCTGCTGGGACAGGCCCCAGGGAAGCGGTTGCCCAGCAAGGCAGGTCCCTGGAGGTTCCAGGATGTGTCTGGAGAGAGCCCTGAGCAGCCAGGGCTGCTGGAGCTGGCCCTGCTTGGAGCCTTGGCCTTGTCTCGGGTAGTTTTGGTTCTCCTGCTGTTCCTCCCTGTCTCAGCTCCCCTCTCCTCCAGCTGCTCCCTCCCTTCTCCTCAGCCCTTCCTCATCTCTGCTGCCTCCATTTCCTTCCTGGCTCTTTGCCTGTGTCTTGACTGCCCTCCCTCCCTGCCCTGGGTGGGTCTGTCCCTTTTTGGCCATGCCCCAACCCCAGCAGCTTCCTCCTCCTCCTCCTTCTCCTCCTCCTGTGCTATCAGAGCTGTTTTTTCTGTCGTTCAGACGCAGCTCTTCCCTCTTGGCTTCCAGCGTCACCTCCTGACCCAGAGCTCGAGGCCAGTGGTGGCCCCTGTGCCCAGCCAGGGGCTCCTGGAGTGACTGGGTTTGGGGGACATCCCCACCCACAGAGCTTCTGACCTTTCCTGCCTCGTGCAGTCAGTTCCAAAGTTGGCAGAACGTGAGGTTTGGCAGGGGATGGGGCACTGTGTGCTCCTGAAGGACTTTTTACAGCTGGCTCCTGGAAAGCTTCACCGGGGTGACCTCAGTCTTCTCAGAGTTAGCAGGGGGCAGATGGGCCCTGGGCTGGGCACAGTGGCAAATGTCAGATGCAGATGATAGATACAGATAAGCTGCTGTGATGACCAGAGAAGGATGTGGAAAACACATCCTGGGAGGAGCAGCTGAGGAAGCTGGGCTGAGCTTTTCTCTCAGCCTGGAGCAAAGGAGGCTCAGGGGAACCTTGTGGCTCTGCACAGCTGCTGCCAGGAGGGGACAGCCGGGGGGTCAGGCTCTGCTGCCATGTCCCAAGGGAAAAGATGAGAGGAAATGACCCTAAATTATACCAGGGGAGGCTCAGATTAGGGATTCAAAACAATTTTTCCCTCACAGAGTCAGGCCTTGGCAGGAGCTGCCCAGGGAGGTTTGCAGTCCCTGTCTCTGGCAGTGTTCAGGAGGAGTCTGGCTGTGGCCCTTGGGTGATGCTGGTGCTGCTGGGGTGGCACTGGGTGATCCTGAAGGGCTCTTCCAGCCTTGGTGATTCTGGGATTCTGGGATCTTCATTTGTGGCTTCATGGGGGGCTGGGTGGCGTTCATGGTTTTGTGCTGGACTCAGTGCTTTATGTTCTGCATGGAATGAATAAAATCAGGGAGTTGGAATTCATAGAAACTGAGAATGCCACACTGGTTGGGATTGGGAGGAATCTCAAAGCTCATCCAGTGCAAACGTTACCATGGCAGGGACACCTTCCACTGTCCCAGGCTGCTCCAAGCCCCAGTGTCCAACCTGGCCTTGGACACTGCCAGGGATCCAGGGGCAGCCACAGCTTCTCTGGGAATTCCATCCCAGGGCCTCCCCCACCTGAATGTACCAGAGCCCCTGGAAACAGAGGGAGGAGGAGGGGAAATAGTTTTGCCTTCAGAGCTTTGAAAATGTAATATATGGTGATGGAATTTGGAGGCCGAAATTTGGTTTCTGTGCACTTGAATATTTCAATAATTATTTTTATTCCTCTCCTTTCTTTAGAACCTTCTCCCAGTTTGCCAGCACCACAGGATGTGGAGGTTTATTCCTACAACTTCCAGAGTGTGCTGAGGTGGTCTCCCGTTCCAGTGGAGAATGGCTCAGTGTTATACACAGCCCAGTACAGAACGTGAGTCAATACCTCTGAAACCAACCTCTTTTGTTCTAATCCAGGAGGAGGGTTGGTTTTCAAAACCAAATAAACCCTAAAAATGAATATGGGATTTCATGAAAATGAAAGAAGGTTTTCTATTCACCTTTCTAGATGCCTTTTTGTGTTTCCAAAAGCAGCTCCTGGTGCTGATGAGCCCTTAGCCTGTAAAGTGTCCTCTGAGTAGGGAGAGACTGAAGCCCTGAGCACACCCAGAAATGCTGCTCAATTTCCTGACTAATTTTATCCTTCCCTGGTTCTCTCTGGCCCATTTAAATTCCCCCAGGTGCCGAGGGGATGGAGGAGCCGGGAGGGTTGATCTCAGTTTAAAGCTGTATTTTCGCCCCCCGTTCTCTCCTCCCCAAAGCCGGGGCTGGGTGGGTGCTGCAGGCGCCGTGCTGCTGGTTTATTCTGCTGTTATCTGTGGTTTCTGTGCCTGCAGAGGGTCCTATGAGGAGTGGAGCGGGATGAACTGCACACAGATCCCTCAGACGCACTGCAGGTTTCCCTCCCAGCTGCGGCGGCGGCGCTGGACCATCGTGCTGCGCGTGAGGGCCGAGCTGGGCCGCGCCGCCTCGGCCTGGACACTAACAGCTCCCTTCGTGGCCGAGAGGAACAGTAGGTGCTCTCTGTGTGAGGAGGTGGCTGGGGGTGAGCAGGGGAGACATCCCAGGCTGTGCTGTGTGAGAGGATTGAGGGGTTTTGGCCGCAAAGGCTGTGAGGCCTCACTGCGGTTTGGTTCTGCTCTGCGCTCTCAGGTGTCACAGAACAACCCCTGAGTCTCCTGGAATAGCTGAGCCTTCAGAGAGCTGCAACATTCTTTTGTTTTAGGATTTTCCGTGTTCTCATTTCCCCCCTTAGCTCTGCCCACACACACACACACACACGACCCCCTTGGATTTGTGGCAAAACCTCCTCTTCCTGCTGAAGAGGGAAAGGGATCTGACCTTCCTTTAGATCCCTTGTGTGATAAATAGAAGTTCTCCTGATAAATAGAAATTGTCCACAAAGGACACACTTTAAATCACACAATCCCAGAGTGGGTTGGAAGAGACATTAAAGTTGCCACCCTGCCATGGCAGGGACACCTTCCACTGTCCCAGGGTGTCCCAAACCCCAAAGTCCACCCTGGCCTGGGACACTTGCAGGGATCCAGGGGAGTCCACAACCCCTCTGGTGTGAACAAGAGTGTTTTTGTTGTTGTTCTGCTCTCTGCTTTGCTGTATTGGGTTGCAGGATTAAAAACAATAAAGTCAGTGATCAGTGTAAAAAAACACCTCTGGGCACAAAGCAGAGGAAAGGATTTGTGGACTCTTGAGTTCCTGATGTCCCAGACCTGCTGAGGAGCAGTGATGGTGCACGCTCCAGAGTCTGATACTTGCCCTGGTTCTAAATCCTGACTTTTCCCTGGCAGCAGAGCCAGGAGATGCCTGAATCCTGCATTGAACACTGATGTAGTCACAGCCTGGGGTGCAGGATTGTTTGGGAGGGGATCCTCTGGGGGCTGGGAGAACACTGAGATGATGGCAATATGGGACAAAGCAGAGTCTTGGCGTGGGAGAGGAGGAACATTCTGGGGTCGTTCTTGTGGGACTGCTCTGGAGGTCAGTTCCCAGACACCATGGGCTCCTCCTTCAGTGTTTGGATCAGAGCTGCTGGGTTTGAGGCACAACGAGGAATTGGTGCATGGAAGGAGTGACTTTTGCTGGTTAATGAGTACTTCTGACAGTACTTTATCGGTATTTTTCATCATTTAGACCTCAGAGCACTTCACAAAAGGAGGTCACCATGTTTACCCTGAGGGACATACTGAGTCATCAAAGCAAGGGGAGGAAAATTCATTATTCCTCTTCCAATCTGTGGACCAAACAGTGCGGTTTTAGGGAACATGGAACATGTGTCAGGCTGATTAAAGGAAAAGAAAAGATAACGGTTTTATGGCCAGTAACTGCTGATGAACTCAGATACTTCTGAGTATTAACTCTTGGTTAATATTAACTGAATTTCCAGGGAAGGTTAAGCAAATACTGTAAGTGCATTAAGTAGATGAGGTAATGTTTTCCCTTTCTTGAGCAAAAGCTGTCGATATTTGGGGTGTTTGCTGAGAGTGTCCAGGGCAGGGAATGGAGCTGGGAAGGGTCTGGAGCCCCAGGAGGAGCTGAGGGAGCTGGGAAAGAGCTGAGCCTGGAGCAAAGGAGGCTCAGGGGAACCTTGTGGCTCTGCACAGCTGCTGCCAGGAGGGGACAGCCGGGGGGTCAGGCTGTGCTCCAGGGAACAGGGACAGCAGGAGAGGGAACAGCCTCAGGCTGGGCCAGGGGAGGCTCAGCTTGGCCAGCAGCAGGAATTTCTGCATGGCAAGGGTGCTCAGGCCTTGGCAGGAGCTGCCCAGGGAGGTTTGCAGTGCCCATCCCTGCAGGTGTCCCAGGAAGGCCTGGCTGTGGCACTCAGTGCTCTGGGCTGGGGACAAGGTGCCCATTGGGCACAGCTGGGACTGCATGGGCTGGGAGGGCTTTGCCAGCCTCAGGGATTTTGGGATTCTGTGGAGCTGGAGGCAGTCGTGCACCCCAGGGTTTCCCTGCTCTCTCTGTGTTTTTTTCCAGCCACTCTGGGCCCCGCCAGGGTGAACAGTGTGAGTGTCAACCCTGACTCACTGCTCATCAGGGTCAGCCCCCCTTTCACCCCTGAAACTGGGGACATTCTCCAGTATCAAGTGTCCTACTGGGAAAACACAACAAGTTCTACAGAAAAAGTAAGAATTCTCTCTTAATTTGTTCTTTGTGCCTGGGGACTGAGGGATATGAGTCAGTGTCTTGTGGCAGAACAGCAAATGGGGCCAGAAAATCAGTGTATTTTGTGTCTAGCAAGGGTCACCACTTGGAGTCTTGGGAAAAGGCTTCCTCTGGCCTTGGCATAAGGATTGCTGCACTACCAAACTTAGAAACCTTTTTCCTCTGTATGGAAAAGGATTAAATCCCTCTGCAGATCCAGGGAGAGAATTGGTGCCAAAGGTGGCTTTTGATTCCAGAGTTTTCTCAGGCAGTTTGAAAAACTCTGGAATCTCCTTCTCCCTTTGGTGCGCTGTGCCTGATGTGCCCAGGCAGGGAGAGGAGTTGTTAGGGGCACGCTGGATGAGCTGGTCCTGTTCATCCTGAGCTCAGAGGTTTTGGGATCATCGTTTGCTCCTGCTGCTGCCTGGGGCCCTGGGAATGCTGCTTGCACAGGCCAGAGGTGCAGGGGAGGTATGAAGTTTAAAAAAAGGAAGAGGTTTTCAAATGAAGTCAGTCTGAAGTCAAAGTTTTAAAAAACAGAAGTAGAAAAAAATTGTTTAAAAACCCCTTTTGCTTCAGAGTCCTTGATAAATTGCGTCCACTTCCTTCCTGCCTTGCACCAATGTGTGTTTTTCTCACACACAGAATACCTTCAGTTGATAACCAGGAAAGGAGTAATTGTGATTTCATTTTCCCCTCCCCTTCCCTGTATTTTGCTCCTTGCCTGAGCTGCTGCAGAAGTTGCATCAAAACTCCCAGGAAAACTGAAATATTCCACTTCTTCTGTTACTTGGGAAAGCTGAGCGAGGAAAGATAAAATCAGGGTTTCTTGAATGAGAAACTTAAATGGGGGAGGGGTATTTGTGTTGAGAACTGGTCTGGTTTTTACAGTTAACACCTTTTTTTTTTTGTGTGTCTTTTCAACAGAAGCTAAATGAAAGCAAGACACTAGTCCAAATTGGAAATCTAAAGGAATCAACACTTTATTGCTTCAGCATTCAAGTGCAGTTGAAGATCTACTCAGGTCACTTGTTACAAGGACAGCCAAGTGCCCCAGAGTGTCACAGAACTGCCCTCAGTGGTATGGAATGGGATTGTTATTTTTGTATGGAGTGGGATGAGGTAGAACACAAGTCCTGGATCCTGAACTGGTCCTTTCCACACCCAGTTTGTCAGCAATGCTGGGAGCACCATGAGTTCATACTTGGCATTAGTGGCAAAATAATGAGGATTTTTCAGCCAGGGATGGAGGGTCTGTGTTCTACTTGATCCCTTCTCCTTTTCCTTCATAATCCTGCTGTAAAATGGGGGAATGGAGTTGATCCCAGGGCTGGAGCCAGGCTGGGAGAGCTGGGAATGTTCACCTGGAGAAGAGAAAGCCAGTGCCTAAAGGGGCTCCAGGAGAGCTGGAGAGGGAGTGGGGACAAGGATGGAGGGACAGGACACAGGGAATGGCTTCCCACTGCCAGAGGGCAGGGAGAGATGGGATATTGGGAATTAGGAATTGTTCCCTGGCAGGGTGGGGAGGCCCTGGGATGGAATTCCCAGAGCAGCTGTGGCTGCCCCTGGATCCCTGGCAGTGTCCAAGGCCAGGTTGGCCATTGGGGCTTGGAGCAGCCTGGGACAGTGGAAGGTGTCCCTGGTGGGGCTGGATGGGCTTTAAGGTTCCTCCCAACCCAAACCAGTCAGGGATTCCATAAATATGACCCTGCCATATGTATTTGGATTTTTTCTTTCTTTTCCAGAGGCAACCCAAGCTGTTCACATCATCCTCCTGTTTCTCTTGGGGTTAATCATCATAAACCTGTTGGCAGCTGGATTGCTGTTTCTGTGGAAATACCACCCAAAAATCAAACATTGGGCTCAGCCTCCTCTGCAAATCCCAGCACACTTCGAGGAGGTATGTGGGACCTTTGGGGTTTCCCCTGGAGGAGCTTGGGGGGAACAACAAAAGCAGTTGTTGCCCAACAGAGACAAACAAGTGATATCTCAAAAACGTGGCTTTGCTGCTGTGATCTGTCACTGCTTTCCTCTTTTGCTGAACTGACGGTTCTTTCCTGTGTCCTGGGACACAAACCTGGCTGTGTTTTCCTGGAAAAACCCGAGCCTGGCTCTGATCTGATTCCTGTTCCTCTTTCTCTGCTCTTCTCTCAAACTGGAGCTCAGTGGGAGCAAAAAGGTTTTGTGAATCGAGGACTGGAGCCAGGTCTGAGCAGGAACCAGATATGGAAAAGCAAACCCAGACTCTTTTTATTTAACAAACCCTGATTATTTGTTTTGAAGCCTCCAGATGATTCCAAGGGGATGTTCCTGCGCTCTTCCTCCTTTTTTTTTTTTTTTTTTTTAGCAAAACTCAGATGAAAAAGCTTATCCTGGGGTGTTTTCCTGATGGTAGCTCAGACATTTCTGTGCCAAACCACATGGTTTCAGTCCTGCTCTTCTTCTTCTTTCAGTCCTTACACAAGAAGCAGCCCTTAAGCGAAGCTTTGATTTAAAAGTTTTTATTCAGCAAAAAAATCTGGTTTTTTTTTTAAAGCTTTTATTTGTGTGCAGCTCTTGGAGGTGGATTTTTTTTTTTTTTGTCTCTGTCTGAGCACTGTGGAAGCCCTGTGGTTGTGGAAGTGATTTCCAGCATTTTGTAGCCATGGGGATGAACGAACCCAGAGTAAATAATTTTCTGTCTTCGTGCTGCATCAGCTGACATTTCATAGGGATCAATTTTCAAGTGAAGTGTATCTCATTTGGGGAAAAAAAAATCCATGTACAGTGTATTAAAATGGTAAAAAAACCCCCAACCATGTACTGTGTATTAAAATAGCAAAAAAAGAATCCCTGTAAGTATATTAAAATAGTAAAATATCCTTCTATCGGGTATTAAAATAGTCAAATATCCATGTACAGGATATTAAAATAATTAAAAAATAATTGTGCAGAGTATTAAAAGAGTTTTAAAAATCCTTGTAAGTGTATTTAAATAATAAAAAAATCCTTGTACAGGATATTAAAATAATTTAAACTATAATTCTACAGGGTATTAAAATAATTTTAAGAAATAATTGTACAGATTATTAAAATAATATTTAAAAAAATTTACAGGGTATTAAAATAGGGCAGCATTTCTGAAAAGGATCACCAGGAGTGGGGAATGCTGAGCCATTCCAGGCAGTTCTGTGTGAAGTCTTGTAGCTCTGCAGGACAAATGGGTTTCCCTCATTCCCAGCAGGATCTGAGCTCTCAGGGTCTGACTTACAGGGAGGAGAAAAGCCAAGGTGATGTTTGTGTCTGGAATTTGCTGAAGTGGATCTCTTTGGGGTTTTGGAAAAACAATCCCGTGGCTCATTAGCCTTGCTGTGACTGCAGAGAAAGTGGAGCCTTAAATGAAACTCACCTCAACCTGTCCCACTTTTTGAAAGCTTCTTGCATTGATAACTTTGATTTCATTTATTACCCTTGGAAAGCTGCTGAGTTAATTTTGGAGGGAAGGGGAGCAGAGGGGGAGTCAAGGGAAGCCATAACTGCAAGGGCAGAATGTCAGGGGAGGATTCCTGGTGACAGGAGAAGGTGACCAAACCAGGACCTTGGATCCCAATTGCTCCATCACTCAGGAATTTGTTTCATTCACACAAGAATTGCTGAATTCCTGGAGGATCTCCCAGCTGGGAGATCAGGGAGTGGTTTGTTCTTAACTCATGGGAATTTGCTTGAACTCGCATGGAAAGATTGGCCAAAATTTATTTTACAAACCCCAAAGCACCCAACCAGGAACTGCAGGTGCTTTAACTAGCTTGAAGGGATGTTGGAATGATAATTTGTTTCTTTTGCCCCCACGGAAATAAGGGGTTTTTTTAACATTCTCCTTGTTTAATGGGGTTTCAAGGAAGCCCAGGACGGAGTATCCAGGTGGCAGCTCCTGCTGTGGATTTTCTGGGATTTCTAACAGGGATCTAACCTGGTGTTTTCTGGATTTTTCCAGTTCCTGAGGGACCCTGGCATGGCTGGCTTGGAGGAGCTGGACAGTCCTGCTGAGGATGAACCCCAGGCTGTTATGGTTGGAGAAGGACATGGCCTGGAGGGTGAGGCTCCTTCACCCAACACCTCCAAGGACAGGCCAGTCCCTGAAGGGCCACCCCAGTGAGTGTCACCTGCTCCAGGACTATCCTGAAGCTGCTCCTGTGGTGTGGCTGCTGGCAGGACAATCCTGAACACGATGAGCTCCAGGGGCTCCTGAAGAGCTCCCCCTGCTCCTCACCCTGCCAGAGGCACTGCAAAGAGGAATGTGGAAGGGAAAGGAAAGGAACACTAAATTGCCTGAAGACAGATGGAGAAAAAGAGTAAATTCCCACCCCAGGTTGGAAGGAAGCTTGGAGGAATAGCAGCACTTTACTGAAGTAGGATAACCTGGGGTTTGTCCGGGAGTGAAGAGCTGCAACGTGAATTCCATTTATACCAGTTTTGTTTTCGTTGGCAATAGTACTCCTATTATACCCACCCCAGTCTGCTTTCCTGAATCATTTTAAGTGCAGGACAAACTAAAAAAACATTTGTGGGTACTTTGCTCAGGATAAACGTGTGCCAAGAACCCCTCCCAGAGAGGCTGCTGGTATCTGCCTCCTCCCACACTCCTGGAAGCATTAATCTGCTCCTGCAGCCAGGCCAGGGCCCTGCACACGACCAAGGACTGGAAAAGAATTTTGCTCAGAGTTTTACAGTGTGTATCAGTCACTGTCAGACACTAAAACTTCTTGGTGGCAACCAGCAGAAGAAAAGTTGACTGAGAGTTGTTTTTAGTGCCTTAAAGCAGAAGAGCCCAACTTAAACCTCACATCAACCCCCGTGGGGTCTGGAAAGTGTCCAATAAAGCACAAAGAACAAGTGAACCTCTTCTGTACTAAAAAGATGGGGCTTATTTGATGATTTTTTCCTGTGTTTTATATGAATTGTTTAAAAAAATACCAAGAACTGGGGTTGTTTGTTGGGAAGTGCCTCTTTGGAAAGCCCAGGTCCTGGCAGAGCTGCAGTGCCACCTTCTCAGCCTTTCCAGGAACACCCAGGCCAGCAGCTGCCAAAAGCTTCATCAGGTGTTTCCTGGCAGAACTGATCTAATCCCTTGGGATTGCACAGGCTGCTGACACAGGAAGCTTCAGGGAAGCCTGATTTATGTGGGAATTGTCATGTCAGCACCAGCTCTGCTTGGATCACCCACTCTTGAGTCTGGGCTGGGAACAGCTGGGGAACCACAGCTCACAAAATGGACAACCTAATGCACAACAGAGGACAGAAATAAGGTAAAAAGACCTCCTGGGATATTCCTCCTGTGTATATTCCTGAATAAACCCTACACTGGACCACTGTCAGGGATTGTGTTGTTAAATATTTTTACACAAACAGGCCAGAGTTAAAAGGCATTTGCTGAGATAACTCCAGGGTTGTTGTCACAGAGCTGCCAGAGGTGTAGAAGTGTCCTCTGGCAGTGGGAAGCCATTCCCTGTGTCCTGTCCCTCCAGCCCTTGTCCCCAGTCCCTCTCCAGCTCTCCTGGAGCCCCTTTAGGCCCTGGCAGGAGCTCTGAGCTCTCCCTGGATCCTTCTCTTCCCCAGGTGAACACCCCCAGCTCTGCCAGCCTGGCTTGTGTGTTCAAGTTCCAAGTCCAGGTGGAAGATCCTGGCACTGGGATTAATTATAGGGGTTACAGGCCACACTCCTTCCTGACTTTCTGAAAAACCCAACAAACATTCCCAAGCTCCTGGGCAAGACACCTGACGGACCTGAGAAGAAAAGCCTATTTTTACTTACTACATGGTGCAAGCCTTGTGTAAAGGTGAGTTTCTTTACAATTACTGTGTGAATTCACTATTTTGAGAACGTAAGACCATTTTTTTTTACTGTAGTTTTCTGGAATTACCAGTAGTGAGCTCCCCTTGCCTCCTGTGGGATGAGGTTACTCCAGCCAGGACACAAGGGGAGCTCCAGAACTGCCCTGTCTGCTGTCCCTGGAGCCATTCCCACCCGGAGCAGGTGATGAGGAACAATTTCCAGTCACCAGCATATCATTTCCAGTCAGCACTCTGACACCACTTTGCTATGGGGAAGCTGTGAAAGCATGGGGGAACAGGGGGGAGCCAAATGCTGTAAAAACCACAGAACTCGTGAGAAGGACTCACCCACAGCAAATGGATCTACAGCAACACTCCAGGGATATAAAACATCCTTGGCCTCACTTTCTGTTTCACTTCACTGAGATGAAAATGGATTTCTGTAACTCATTAATGGAAACAGCCACAAAATGTAAGAGAGAGATACATTTTAACTGGGGCAATAGCAGCCCTGAAACTGGGTACGAGCCACTCCTACAATTTATTGAACCTTGACAGTATTACAAGGTAGGACTATGAACAATAAATACATCCATACCTCACTTCCTTTTAAGCAGAGAGGGAACAGGTCTGGAAAACTCATTTATCAGCAACAGCTTGCCCTGGAGACAATGACTCATGACTTGCATGAGTTGCTTGAGTTGAAAGATGTCTGACTCATTCATTCTTTACATCAAGTACAACTGGCATCAGTTTGCTGGAGTTTTTAATTCTAATATCAGGAAATACATTAAATACCAACTGGTATCTCTTACACTGAGCAGCATGAAATTAATTCCAAGGACTGTGGTGCCAGCAAATGTCCTTTGTGCCAGAGCCATCACAAGTCAGGAATACTTTGCTTTGCCATGCACAACCTGCTGAGTGTAGGGACTTGCTTTAAAAACCCAAAACCTTTTACCAAAAGAAAAAAAGAAAAAGCTACTTTATATTTACCTGAACAATAATATAAAATTTTTAAAATCAGCTCTTTTCCCAGCACGGCCCTGGGTCCAGGGATGGGCTTTGTCCTGTTTGCTCACTAATTGTTCACAGAAGCCTCGGACACAGGTGGAGGTTTGAAAGATGAAACAGATGGAAAGCCATGGATTTGAAGGAAAAAGCCTGGAGATTCCAGCAGGAAAGCCTGGCAGCCTGCCATTCCCTTTGAAATAGATACAGTCCTATGTACATATTCACAAGTGTGTCCTGGGAAAAGAGGAGCTTCGGACAGAGCCGGGAATTCTCAGTTCCAACAGTTTGGGAAGCCAACCGAGAACAAAGGACTGGGAATTATCTACATACAAGAACCACATGGCAACTATGGACCAGACCAGGAGGGAGCTCAGCCCCACAGCTCTTCTGTTCTCCCAAACTTGTAGATCAGAGTGCTAAAGGGAAAGAATAAAAGAAACAAAACTCAGAGTACACGTAATTTTGACAGTATCCTTAAACCTCAGCTTGTGCAAATCAACAGCCCTGAACTTTTAGTCAGGTCAGAACCTGGGTTTGGTATTTATATTTGCTTTCCTGCGCATGGCTGGAGCTGTGGGAGCCAACTGAAGCTCAAACAAAAAGTAACACATCCCTTCTGATGGAAAAACCTGGTATTTATGAAATTCAAGGAGTCCAGAGCAGCAAGTCTCACTCTGGCACATGGGAATCAGCCCAATCTGACAGCTTGTGCTGGGATAAAACCTAAGCAATTCCAATTTTATGAACAAATCAGAAAGAATATTGAGCCCAGATCCAAAATACAATTTGATTTCCAGTATTCCACATATTGTGGCTTGTCCCTGGATCTCTGGAAGTGTGGAAGACCAGGCTGGACAGGGCTTGGAGCAGCCTGGAACAGTGGAAGGTGTCCCTACCATGTGGGACTGGATGGGCTTTCAGGTCCCTTCCAACCCAAACCTGGGATTCTAAATAAGACAAAACATTTCAGGCACAAAATCTGCCTTCAGCAGTTTCCCTTTTCAATCCCAGAGGAGATTTAGGAGCTGCTGTTTCCAGCAGGAACATCACTCATTTCCCAGAGCCCATTGATTCCAGGTCACTGCAAAGCATCTGCTGTGGGACTGGAAGGAAAAGGATCAGCCAGGCATTTAAGAGGAGCTGAGATGAAATTTTAAGCTACTGATCTTGGAAGTGACACTATTTAACACTTTCAGTGCCTTTTATTATTAAAATCCATAGATTGCAAAACACATTCCACAGCTAAAAAGAGTTATTAGAGACACCAAATCAATTTCCACGCATTACATGATAGATTTAACAATATTATTTGAAATAAATCCAGTGTGCTGTCACAAAACACACTACCATGCTCCTAGGAAAAGGAATTATTACTCTATAACTGAGAGCTCAGCCAGTGAAAGGAAATACAGAGAATATCAACTACCAGAAAAATTGAGCCATTGGTGTGAAATATCCTGGAAAAGGGAAATTGAATCTCCAAGCTGGCTCTGCTGGGATGGAAGCCAAGGGATATGTAGGGCAGAGGTGAATGATTGCCATTATCCAAAGACACTGGCAATACCTCCTCCAGAAAACTCTGTACACCCCTGGTCACCCACAGTCCAGAGCTGTAAATTCAGGGGAGCAGAGAGAGCTGGACTAACAGGAGTGGGAGAGAGTGAAGAGCCCAGGCAAGGGCAAACCAAACCTCGTTTCTAAGCTCTGCAGCAAAGGGAGTACAAGAAGGAGCTGCTTTTCCAGGAATATCAATGTATGGAAGCAGCAAAGTCCCTTTGGAAGGAGGGGAATATGCCCAGGTAACTTACCTGAAAAATATTAATGCATTCTGGAAAAACACTGCTAATCCAGGGTACACATTAGTGTCTGCAGGGGAAGAACAGAGGAGACATTCAATTCTTCAGTTCTGGCAGGTGGATTTAACACAATATTCCAGATACTAGGAGGTGGATTTAACACAATATTCCAGTGTCAATCTCAGACTAAAACCTGGATGCTGTGGCTTGGATTTTCCAGAGACCACAGGCTGCCATCCCTGTGGATTTCCTGCCAAAAGCTGGCAGGAAAAGCACTTTCCTAGAGAAAAAAATAATCAGACTTACTCTGTGTAACATATGCTCCAAAGAGAATCCACATGGAAGCAATGAGTGATCCAAACATCAGCATGAAGCCAATGAAGAGCCAGATCCGAGCTCCTGCAGGGAAGAGTGAAAAATATGGATTTTCCATAGGGACAGGCAATCCAGCTGCTCCTCTGGGAGGATGGAATACAAGATCTCACTAAAGGCACAAATGGAAAGGGTTAAGCCCTGGATCAAGGACAAAACCCCTGTGCAAAGGTTCTCTCTGGAGTTGGATGGTGAATGGCACACAAAAAAGCACCACAGGCCACTTCAAATAGCAGTAAATCTCACCAGATTTACCAATCCCATGGAAAAGGCTGCTGGGATCCACATGGGAAATAGGAAGGGAATTATGAATGGAAGCAGAGAGGACAGCAGATCAGGGACACCCAGAGCAGTGACACAGAGGAAATGGAAATGTCTGTGACACATTCCTAGGGAATGTCTGCTCCACAGCCACCCCCAGGCAGGAACTGATTTCTCCCAGCAGCTATCCAGGATTTGCAGGGGAAAGTTTAGAAAGCCAAGATGTCCAGCAGTTGATTTTTTCCAAATTCCCTTTGTAAACAATGCCAGCATTTATCTCCATCACACAATTAATTCTGTAAAGAAATGAATGCACAGAAGTTCCTACTCCTTATCTTCTGATTATTTCTTTCACCACCACTTGGAAAAAACCCAGCAGGTAAATGACCAGTCCTTCACCTAAGCAGGATGTGTAGAGTTAATTTACCTGTTCTTCCTAAGCATCCATCACTGTAGCTGTCTCCTCTCACCTGTGCATTTGATACAGCATTTATCCTGGGGACAAAAAAAAGAGATTCACTTCAGATTACAGAAAATCAATGTAGAGCTCTAAGTAAACACCCAGCTTGGTTTTTTTAGGGTTTTTTTGAAGATGTGACAAATTCTGGGAAAATTCCCTGGCATTCTGTATAGTCAGAAATCCAAAATCCTCCTTTCTTTCTTGCCAATATTGGATGATTCAATGAAAGTTGTTACTTTTATTTACATCTCCGTTACAAAAGCCAGGCTGCTGTTCCCCCTCCCATCTGAGGAAGTTTTAAAAATTGAAGAAGTGTCGCTGTTGAGTGGCTAGCTGAGGACTGACCCAAGTTCTCAGACAAGGAAAGAGAGGAGAAAAGGAACTTTATTGTTTTGAATTCCATATATATAGAGTTTACAGAAGTGCCCCAGATTGGTCAGCCCGAGACCTCCCCCTAGGCCCAATTGGCCAAGCCCGAACTCGCTCAATCCAGAGAAATTGTTTGCAAAACATCCAAACTTTATCTTGTTTATGAAATATAGCAAAATGTTCCCACGGGAAGAACCTGTGCTAGCCACAAAGAAGCTGTAAAAGTTGTTTCAAACCAGGGGGAAATGCTGTCAAATGTTTCATATTGAGGTAAGTATTGGACTCTCCAACCCTGGAAGTGTCCAAAGCCAGCTTGGACAGGGCTTGGAGCAGCCTGGGACAGTGGAAGGTGTCCCTGCCATGGCAGGGGTGGCACTGGATGGGCTTTAACCTCCCTCCCAACCCAACCCAACCCAACCCAACCCATTCCCTGATTCTGTGATTTATCCATTCTGGATATAGTGCCAGTAAAACCTGGTTGAATTTCTCATGTTTCTGTGATGAGAACTCCATGTGTCCAACACTCACATGAAAAAGGCCAGGGTGGAGAAGACCCCACAGGTATGGAAGGCGTGATTCAGCTGCTCCGGCTTGGGGTAAACCACGGCAGCGTCGATCATGATCCACCAGCCTGTGAAAAACTGCACACAACACAGGGATGAGGCTGGGAGGGCACAGGGACAAACCAGGGCAGTGTTCCTGGACAGCACTGGGTCACTTCTGGAAAGCTGTTTGATGTGTTTGATGGGCAAGTTCTGCACAAACCAAAATGATCCTGTTTTTGGAGGAGTGTTTGGGAATCAGTCACATTTTCTGTTCAAATTAAGGAGCAGGGTAGGGATAAATTTATGCCCAGAGAAGCTGTGACTGCCCCATGTGAATATTGGGAAGAAATTCCCTCCTGTGAGGGTGGGGAGGCCCTGGCCCAGGGTGCCCAGAGAAGCTGTGGCTGCCCCTGGATCCCTGGCAGTGTCCAAGGCCAGGTTGGACATTGGGGCTTGGAGCAGCCTGGGACAGTGGAAGGTGTCCCTGCCATGGCAGGGGATGGAATGAGATGAACTTTAATGTTCTTCCAACCAAACCCTTCCTGGGATTGTATGAAATTCCCTGCGCAATTTCTGTGAAATTCCCTGTTCCTTGCTCCCCTTAAGAACAAGAACCCAAACTCTAAACACATGATGATGCAGAACAGAGTTGTTCTAACAGATCCCATTCTGCAGACAATGCACGAGGAATATTTTTAAATAAGGAAAAGCAGAAATTATTCACGATCAGCAACACCCCGGGAGTTGTAAAAACACCACTGACAACCCCACCATGACCCCTGGAAGGAACAGACCGGGCTGAGGGACACTTAAGATGGAAAGCCACCAGAATTTGAGTCCCAAGTGTGTTTGTGGTGCTGCCAGCAGAGCTTCTTCCCCCTGCCCAGCTCACCAGGACCCCCGCGACGCTGGAGGCGATGGCGTTGCGGCGCTCGCTCCAGTCGATGCACTCGCACTCTGGCCAGCGGAAATTGTCCAGGAATCCTGCCATGGCCACGGCTCACACTGCCCCAGCACTGCCACGGAGCATTCCAGCCACAGCCCCAGCCTGAGCACCTGAAACACAGCCAGGGGTGAGCAAAAGCAGCTGGAGGTGTTGGGTGACTCTCCGGAGTTACACTGTGGAGTTTGTATGGAATTAGGCTTTTAATAAAGAGCTTTCCGGTGGAATTTCCCCTGCCTGTGGAATTCCTTCTGGTGGAATTCCCCCTGGCAGGAGAGGGAATGAGATCACTTTAAAGTTCTCCCAACCCAAACCATTCCTTGACTCCATGATAAACTCTATGGATGCTATATTGAGCTACATGTATTGAGTTATATTCACAGAATATAACTCACAGAATTACAGCAGAAAATCACCACACAACCCAAGAGCTTGTGGCAGAACTTGGTCTTGAAGTCATGGCAAGGAATCGGAATTAAATCCTAATATTTCCAGTCTCCAAATTAACAGATAATATAATGGAGTGCCTTTCTAATATGTAGAGAAAAAGCCCAACTCAGCAGATCAGCTGTGGTGGTAAAGGAGGTGTTGCTGCACAGAGAGAAGGTCACAGGGAACTTCAAATATGGGAAGAGGAAAGCAAAGTTAATTAACTGACTGCTCCCAACTGCTCTTGGCACCATTCTAATTTGGTTTAGTAATGTCAACTTCTGCATTTCCCAACCTGCCATAATTCATTTCCAGGCACTTGGTAAAGACTAACAAAATTGTCCTTCACAATTGTGTTACAGCACAGACTGATGGAGAACATTTTCTGGTTAATAACAGTGGTGAGAAGAAGTGGAATAAAAATCAATAAATAAACAGTTTGTCTGTGCTAAAGACACAGGTCACCTCCTGTGAACAAGATCAAAAAGTTTGTCCTCCAGAATCCATTTCCACACTTGCAATGCCACTTAGATTTTAAAATCAATCACTCAGTTCCAAAGTTATTTTAATTTGTGCAGCATCTGGGCTCAGCCAGCCAGTTACTCTCCTACATGACACCTTTCCCTGGCAATTGTCAGATCCTTGTTCTTCCCACTGCTTTCACACTGAATTTTTGTGCTGTGCTCATAGAGAATCCCAGGATCACCAGGGCTGGGACAGACCTTCAGGATCATCCAGTGCCACCCCAGCAGCACCAGCATCACCCCAAACCATGTCCCCAAGGGCCACATCCAGACTCCTCCTGAACACTGCCAGAGACAGGGACTGCAAACCTCCCTGGGCAGCTCATTCCAAGGCCTCACCACCCTGGCAGGGAAGTTTATCTTCTCATATCCAACCTGAGCCTCTGGTTCAATTAACTCCATTTTCTCCTGTCCTGTTCTTTGTCCCTGTCCCTGCCTGGGAGCACAGCCTGACCCCCCGGCTGTCCCCTCCTGGCAGCAGCTGTGCAGAGCCACAAGGTTCCCCTGAGCCTCCTTTGCTCCAGGCTCAGCTCTTTCCCAGCCCCCACAGCCTAATCACTATTGCTCCTAAAGCCCTTCCTCATTTTCCACTCTCAAATGGCTCCAGGTGGACTTTATTTGTTCCTCTCCAGACTATGGCTGTTTCTGTCCCTCTCCTTGCAGGAATTCCTGCTTTCCCCTCCCAGTTCCTCACCCACCCAGACTGGAACTGGCCCACAGTTCCTGTTGTTGTCCTCATTATGGAGCTCATGGGTTTTGCCCCAGGGTGGCTGCAGGCAAACATGGAATCATGGATTGAGTTGGGAGGGACATTAAAATCATCCAGTGCCACCCCAGCCATGGCAGGGACACCTTCCACTGTCCCAGGCTGCTCCAAGCCCCAATGTCCAACCTGGCCTTGGACACTGCCAGGGATCCAGGGGCAGCCACAGCCTCTCTGGGCACCCTGAACAGACAGTAGAGAGATGACCCAAAAGGTGGGTAACCCCCTCACAAGGTGTTCAACAAATCCAGCTAAAAAATCCTGGATTTAGTATGCCAGAGGCATGGAATGCACTGATACAGGGGAGGGAAGAGATATTGGGAGTTTAGATTAATGCAGGAAAAGGTGCCCAGAGCAGCTGTGGCTGCCCCTGGATCCCTGGCAGTGTCCAAGGCCAGGCTGGACACTGGGGCTTGGAGCAGCCTGGGACAGTGGAAGGTGTCCCTGCCATGGCAGAGGTGGCACTAGGTGAGCTTCACACTCCCCTCCAACCCAAACATTCCATGATCCATATGTAGGCAGTTCTGAACATCTCTAGGGAGAAAAAAGGAAGAAAATAATAAACTGTATTTAAAACACCCTGCCCCACTGTGAGGCTCCATGCAGAGCACAAGAGCCAGGCTAAAGTTTGTCCCCACAGGGATTCACAGGGACACTTTTCAGCCCAGGTACATGCTGCTGCACAGACTGCTCTGCTGGAGGCAGATGCTTCAGCTGGAATTTCCTACCTGGATAAAGGTGCAGAACTCACTCTCTGGTTTCTCCTCTCACACCCACACACTTCCCAGGGAGGAAAAAGGTAAAGCCCTTGCCATTCCCTGTCCTTCAGTGCCCTTCCCAGCATCAGCCTCCTCCCCTTTCCCAAGGGCACACGGGAACATTCCTCACTCATGCCCAACAAACAAAAACACCTTTGCAGGGTCAGACTGAAGACTCTGAACTAAGTGAGCACAACTGGAGCTGTAAAAATCACACTTGCCAGATGCCACCACTGAGACTAAGCCAAGCTGTCTGTCATTCAGACAGAAAACACAACAGCAGCTCAACATTTTCACCTGAAAATCAGCTTTTCTCTCCCAAAATGAGCTGGTTTCACTTGAACAAAATACTGAAAGCAGTTGCAAGGAAATACGAAAAGTCTGCAGAACAAAAACTGCCTTAACCTGGAATATCATTGGGTTAGTGAAGAACAGGACCTCCTATTTCCAAAGAACAGAGGAAAAGACAGATGGACAAAGGGACTAAACTCAAAGTCATGGAGAATATTCAAATTTTCCTTGAAGAAGATGCAACTTCCACAAGCAACTCATCAGAATAACCTTTAGGTCACACATTTCCCCACATACACAGAGGATGAAGAGTATGTCAGGAGTGTATATGAACATTTCTGTTACATCCACTGTCATCTTTCCAATTATTTCAGTAATTTCCTGCAGTTTCACTTTCAGTTCTCCCTATTTCACAGCACCGGGCTCTTTTGTCTTATTTTTAAGCATTACAGAAGGACAAAAGGAAAGGAAGTTGTACATTAATTTCTACAAAAACAAGGCTGTGTGGCAAGCTTATTAAAAGTGGAATTAATGATATTTACATTCCTTATGAGGCCCCCGGATCCCTGGCAGTGTCCAAGGCCAGGCTGGACATTGGAGCAGCCTGGGACAGTGGAAGGTGTCCCTGCCCAAGGGGTGGCACTGGCTGGGATTTAATGTCCTTCCAACCCAACCATTCATGATTTCTCCCTTCACAGGAATGTGCTGCTCAGCCCCAGAGCTGCCCGCAGCGAGGGTTCTTTAGCAGCGCGATTAAACTTTGGGGAGCTGAGACAGGCGGGGAAGCAAAGCTCGATTTCGCAGTTGTGCAGAGGCAGCGTGGCTCAGGTGAGCATCGCAGTGTCTGCGGTGGCCTTAGGGCATGACGGGGCACGGCAGCCGCGACCCCAGCGCGACTACCGCCCCGCCGCCAACTGCTGCGCCCCGGCAAAGCAAATCGCTATTTAGACAAAAGAAAGTGATTTTTTTTCTTTAATGTCTCCTACAGACCTCCAACTCTGCACGAGGCAGCGGCGGTGCGTCCCCAGGGCCGAGCAGTCAGTGACACGCCGGGACTCCCCGGGAAGCGGCCGGGGCTGCCCTCACGCTCCGGCTCCGGCTCCCGTTCTCTGTCCCGCTGCCCATCCCCTCCCGCCCAGCCCCGCTGCCAGCCCCGCTGCCGCCCCGCCGCCCCGGCCCTGCCGCACGTACCGCTCCCGGCGAGACGCTTCCGCCTGCGGCCACCGACCGCCCTGACTGACGCGCCCGACAGCCAATCACAACCGAGCGCCGCGCGTCAGCCGGAGGCTGGGTGAGCAAAGAGCGCCGTGATTGGTCAGTGCGGCGGGACGTCACAGACACCGCCCCTTTCCGGCCGGGCGGGGCGGGAAGGGGCGGAGCCAGCGCGCTCCCGCCTTTCCCTCAGGCCACGCCCCCTTCCCCTCACGGCCGGAGCTCCTCCCGCCATGGCTGCTCCCTCACTGGCCCTCAGAGCCCAGAGCTGCTCCCTCATGGCCCCTCAGAGGCCGGAGCTGCCCCCTCACTGCCCCCTCAGAGCCCATGGCTGCTCCCTCACGGCCCCTCAGAGCCCATGGCTGCTCCCTCACGGCCCCTCAGATCCCAGAGCTGCCCCCTCACGTCAGGGCCTGAGCTGCCCCCTCACGGCCATGGATGACCCCCGTCCTCCTCCGCTGCCCCACGAGAACAGCACAACCTGCTAATCTTGTCAAGCAGGTCGCACGTTGAAATCCATAAACGTCACCCGCAAAAGCCGTTACACCGCAGCCCCGTGTCTGGTTTAATGAAACCAAACGGAATTAATAAACATAGATCAATCCTAATTCTTAGGATCAATCACGGAATAGTCTGGGTTGGAAGGGAACTTACTGGACAAGAAGTATGGGAGTAAGAAATATGTCAATAATTGTGGAACATGCTCCATCAGTAACAGCAAAATAAATGACAAAAGACAGATGTTGAATAAAGAAAAGAACTGGATCGAAACCAGCATTTTGAGGATAAGAGGGCACATCTCGCAGACATGGAATTGAAAGAATCAGAGATTGATTTGGGTTGGATGGAGCTTAAAGCCCATCCAGTGCCACCCCAGCCATGGCAGGGACACCTTCCACTGTCCCAGGCTGCTCCAAGCCCCAATGTCCAACCTGGCCTTGGACACTGCCAGGGATCCAGGAGCATTATGTAAATAATATCAATGTGCTAATGCCGTAATAGGGAACAAAGTAAGGCAAGGAGCACTCTTATGAAAGGCCTGGAGAGATGCAACCAAATAGCAACAGAATCTTCATTTTCTCCTCAAAAGACAACTGCAGCCACAGGAAATCCCAGCAGAAGTTGTACTCAAAGTCCTCTCTTCTTAGCTCCCCTCCTTTTTTTCCCCTTCACTTACATGTAGGCACCATGTTCCATCAAGTCTGGAAACACCACACACCCTGTTCCCTCAGAGTGGCACCTTCTCCCACTAAGAATAAAGATTTGTCCCTTATCTTCTTTCTCTTACAAGATGCCCTGCTCTTGCTTCTCCTGACTTTTATTCCATCTTTTCAGAGGCTTCTCTCTAACTCCACATTCATCCTGAGATGTTACTACTCTGAAACAGAAATCCTCAGCAGGATTCAACATTTACCGTGTCTAGAGAAAAGAAGAATTTCTCCTTAATATCTAATCTAAATCTCTTTCAGTTTTAAGGAATTCCCACTTGCCCTGTCCCTTCTTTCCTTGGATTGCAGGGATAATTGCACAGCTCACTGACAGTGCTTGAAAGAGCCATCAGATTGTTGGGCAAGAAACAGATTCCTCACCCTGAGAAAAACTGATATCTCAAATACTGTATCATAATAATATATAAAATTATATCTATGTATAAAATCACATTTTTTTCTTCATATTAAGATGTCACCCATTTAAGCCTTTCAAGCCACAAGGCATGTGGTCATTAGACCAACAAATAGGAAGTTCTGGGCAGTTTGTCTTTGGATCTGGTATCAGCAATGATTTCACCCTTTTTCAGAGTCATAAAACAACATTTATTAAATTCAAATTAACAGTCCAGTGTCAACTAGAAAACTTCCTTCTGAAGGCCATTCTCTCCTGGCTTTTCTGTATGCAGTAGTTGGTATTGCTCGGAATATTTCCTCTGGAAATATTGACTAAACACTGCTCTTAATATTTTGTGGGCTCAGAGCAACAAAATTATAGACCAGCCCTGAAAAACTGAACTCCTCCACACACCAGGGGAGAATAAAAATGGAAATTATTTTTTCCATCATCATTGTAAATGTCACAGAAGTGGATTTTTGTGCCTGGCAGTTTTTGATGACATCAGTGTAAGGCTGATTTAAAATGCCTCAGCCAGGTCCCACCTGCCCCATTTAAACCTAAGTGGTTTTAATAAAAATACAAAAATCCCTCAGTCTGCTGATTCACCCTTTATGTCACCTCCAATATTGAAACTGCTGATGCTTCTTTGTGAGTCAATGTGGCTCAAAGTGTGAGCCATTTACTGCAAACCTGGTTTCTATTCACCCTTGTGCCATGGACTCGATTTGCTCTTGAAATCTCTCACTGGATCGATTTAAACACCAATTCAGATCCAATTCCTGCACACCATGAGAATCAAAATGTGATGTTTTCAAGAGTATTATATCAAAAGGCCTTCAGAAAAATATGTTTAATTAGCAGTTTTCATTATGAACAAGAATAAATTATGGAAATAAACAGACATTCATACACAGAGCTGCTGGAGCCAGGCTGGGAGAGCTGGGAATGTTCACCTGGAGAAGGATCCAGGGAGAGCTCAGAGCTCCTGCCAGGGCCTGAAGGAACTCCAGGAGAGCTGGAGAGGGACTGGAGACAAGGGCTGGAGGGACAGGGCACAGGGAATGGCTTCCCACTGCCAGAGGGCAGGGAGAGATGGGATATTGGGAATTAGGAATTGTTCCCTGGCAGGGTGGGGAGGCCCTGGGATGGTATTCCCAGAGAAGCTGTGGCTGCCCCTGGATCCCTGGCAGTGTCCAAGGCCAGGTTGGACACTGGGGCTTGAAGCAGCCTGGGACAGTGGAAGGTGTCCCTGCCATGGCTGGGGGTGTTCACCAATAAATAAATTTCCAGGACCTCCTTTTGTGTTAAAGATGCAAAAATGGACTTGTGCATGTGTACATCCAAGTCCAGACATCCAGAATCCTCCCTTCACGGCCACTGAATTTAACCTTCAAGAAGTGAATGTACTTTTAAAAAATATGCAGAGAACCTGCCAACAATTCATGAGCTATAAGTATTTAAATAAGAGTGCAAAGGTCAAGCTAACAGGGCATAGCAAGACGTTTGCCTCCACTTTATCTTTCATGTGTTTTTCTTATACCTCAGTTTCCCCTTTGATGTGATGAGAGACTGTAAGAGTGATTACACTCTGTGCTGAAGTGAAGCATTAATTTGGATTTCAGCAGAAGGAAAATGACCTGCAAGAGAAGAACTGAATTGTTGCTGCCATGGTTTAACCCAGCCAGCAGCTGCTCAGGGGTGGGGAGGTGTGAGGGGCACAAAAGGTGCTGCGCAAGCCCTGCCCAGCAATAAAAACACTGCCTCCAGCCCAAATTCAACACACAGCCCAGAATAGCTATGAGAAAATTAACTCCACCACAGCCCAAACTGGCACATTTAATTTAATAATATTTTAAAATAACTCAATTATTTGTATTGCAGCTGCCCACCACACAAACTAATTTGCTTCAAGTGGGGTAACAGTGTGGATTTGTCATTTTCAGTGAACCCGAAATTTCTCTAGTCTATATTTCATTAATAAAGTGCATTCAAAACCTTGACAAGAGGAATTAGTACGGAATTATTTCGGTGAAAGATTTAACCACTTAAGGAGAGAAGACTTCCACCCAAACCTTTTACCCTCTTCCCCGTCGTTTTCCTTCATGTCTGAATCAGAAACCTCTTCCATGACAGCCTCGTAACTCTTTCGCGCCCGGAGGATTTCCTTGTCTGTGCTGAAATGCACCATTTGCCTGCTCAGGATGGGCACAACCAGGTTGAAGTCGTCAACTCTCTTGTTTAATTTCCTGATGTCTTCCGCGAACTGCTCGCAAATCCGACTCCATTGCTTCTGCTCCGGCAGCGTCATTGGCTCCCCGAGCTTCCTCCTGGAGGTCACGATGCTCTTCCTCAGCCGCTCAATGGTCTCCCCGGATCTCCTTCTGCAGCAGGATCCACTCAGGCTGGTAGCCGTTGTCAATGAGGATCCTGTTCAGGTTGTGGGTCATGGGGTCGATGTGGGGACTGTCCGAGAACTTCTGCAAAGGCTTCCCTTTGCCGCTGAGGTTGTCGAAGTCTCCTTTGGCCATGGATTCCTGGATGAGGTCCTCCACCAGCCGTTCCACCGCCTGAGTTATCTTCACCTTCTTGCTCTGCCTGACGTCCTTGGCTCTGCTGAGGTCGCTGCCGGCATAGCGGCTCTCGAGCCTCTGCTGCCGGTACTCCAGCACCTGCTCGGTGGCGCGATCCACACGGAACTGCATGTACTGCTTCTCCCTCTGGCTCGGCGTGCCGATGCCCACGCCCTCGAAGCTCAGGTAGTGTCTGTGCTGCAGGGATTTGGATTTGAACTGGTCTTCCTCCTCCTCGCTGGGGTCTGATTTCTGTTTGCCTGTCAGGTCGCTGAGCACAACCCTGTAGGCTTCCTCCATCCTGATGAAGGCCTTGGAATCGGCCATGCCGGAGCTGCTGTCCGGGTGGTATTTTTTGGCAAGATTTCGATAGGAGTTTCTGACATCGTCAAGGGAACATCCTTCCTCGAGCTCCAAAATTTTGTATGAGTCCTTGACATCATTTTTGGGTTTGTAACTAGAGAACATCCTGCAGAGGAATGGCTTCAGCTTCCTTGGAATCATGGCTCCCCGGCCCATGAAATGATGTCCCATGTTGCTGCTCAGCATGGCACAAAGCCACTGGGGATTTCTTCAGCTGCAGCTACGTTACAAGCAACCTACAGACACATTTGTACAAAAATCGTGTTAAATATATTTTTTTTAAAGAACCTCCAAGGCGTAAGTCTTATCTTCAGCCTGATATATTAAAGAAACCCCTTCTAAAATTCAGCAGTATTTTTCTTTTACAGACCAATGTTGAAATCACAGAATTCCAGAATGGTTTGGGTTGGAAGGGACCTTAAACTCATCCAGTGCCACCCCTGCCATGGCAGGGACACCTTCCACTGTCCCAGGCTGCTCCAAGCCCCAATGTCCAACCTGGCCTTGGACACTGCCAGGGATCCAGGGGCAGCCACAGCTTCTCTGGGAATTCCATCCCAGGGCCTCCCCACCCTCCCAGGGAGGAATTCCCTCCAACATACCATCTAACCTGCCCTCCTTAAGCTTAAAGCCATTAATTCACTTTTCTAATGAATTACTATTGAAGTAGTAGTATTACAATGTAAATGAAAAATAATTCACACTTTATTTTTTTCCTGGTATGACAACAGTAACACAGGTTTGTTTGGCACTGCAGAATTCCCAGGAAGCATTTTTATTGCCGTAATATTTTATGATTTATTTTATTGCCTTTATTGCCTTTCAGCAAACTCATGCCAGTGTGAACTGGAAATATGCTTGATGCTGAGCAATAACTGCTGAAACAAATCCCTCCCTTCTCCTCTGTACCCACATGCAGCAACAACTCCATTTCCTACTCCCATGGACCAATGCCTCAAGATCTACAACCTGGTATGTTCCCAAAGGAGGTCATCACAGCACATTTTGGGTACGTCACAGCAACATCTGGGTCAGCACTCAGGTTATAGATTCACTTTGATCAGCCTTTGTATCCCAGCAGTGGCCAAACTCCTTCGGTGGTGCCAGACAGGGGCGTAAACCTGGAACTCAGAACAGATCGATAGCAGTTAGCATGTCCCAGTTAGCAATTCCTGTGACTCTGGGTTATCTGGGGACACAAACCCAGATATCTGGGTTATCTGGGGACACAACAAAGGCAACACCTGAGCGGGTGGCAGTCAGTCTTTATGTAAAATCCAAGTGGAAAAATAGAACACAAACTGGACACACCAGTTACACATAAACCTATTTATGGAAACCCTGAGGGAAATGCTGGATCAGTGGGGCAACATCTCCTTTGCTGCCTGCATTTCCAAAGAAAAAACTAGGTCAAATCAACTCCTCAAGGTTCATTAAGGAATAATCAGCATTTATGTCTCTGCACACATCAAACTGCCCTTCTGCCCTAAGCTAGAGAAGGAAAAGGACAAGTACTTGGGACTGGATCAATCTCCAATGTTTTCAGCTGACTTTGATCCACATAAGGTATTAAGTCATCAGCTCGTGATAAAGGAGCTCATTAACACTTTTTATTTATGATCCAGTGATTTCATTCCATCTGCGTGCTGGACAAAGATAACAGCTGAGTTTCATAGGGCCATAAAACCCCGTCTAAGTACTACTTAAACTGAACGATCAATACATACACTTTTAAAATGCAATTATTGCTCAGAAAGCGACCTTCTCGTAACGCGGTAGCCTCGATTTTAATCAATTCTTGCTTAACCGCATGGAGAACCCTCACACCGCCAAGGGGGCCGGCTGGGGAAGGAAGGGGGGTGGGTTATTCCCTGGCACTGTGAGCTGAGCGATCCCCGCTGGGATGTGGGAAGGGGAAATGGACTGAGCCCCCCAGAGCCGCCCCGCTCCCGCCCGCACCAGCGACCCGGCCCGGCCCGCCCGCCTCACCTGCTGCCGCCGGCCGGTAACGGGAACGGGCCGGTAACGGCGGCCCGCAGGAAGAGGAGGGGCCGCAGCAGGAGGAGGGGATGGGCCCAGGCTTTGACCCTCCGCTCAAGGACGGGGGAGGGAGGAGAGGGGACGGAGAGGGAAGGGGGAGGGACGGAGAGGGAAGGGAGGAGAAAGGAGGGAGGGGAAGGAAGGGGGCAAGAGGGGAGGGCTGGGGAAATAGCGAGTGAGTGACACAGGGAAGTAGGGCGGGGAGAGGAAGGGAGGAAAAAGGAAGGAAGGATAAGGAAGGAAGGAAGGGAACGGTGAGGAAGGAAGAGAGGGAGGGAGGGAGAGGGTCCCGCCCGCCCTCGCTCACCGCCAGGGGGCGCCCGAGCGCCGCGGGAGCCGTGGTGGGCGGGAAACGTGAGGGGAGGAGTGGAGGGGAGGAGTGTGAGGGGAGGAGGTGAGGGGAGAAGGTGAGGGGAGAAGGGAGGGGAGAAGCCGTGAGGGGAGAAGCCGTGAGGGCAAGAGCCGTGGTGGGGCTGTGAGGGGAAGTGTCGCGGTGGGGCTGTGCACGATCAGCATGACACAAGTAGGCTGGGAAGCTCTGGATCAAGGCAGCAGGGAGTGGGAGAAAAGACAAACCTCTCCCGGTTAATGCTGCGCTCTCTGATTGAAGTACTTGCTGTGAGAACAGTGAGGACATGTCTCACCTCTGCCAAGCTGAACAAATTGCTGCAAAGAGGGGGTTGATAGCCAGTAGTTCCTGCTCCAAAGTGAAACCTGTTCATCCCATTGCAGCTCAACGAGTCACGTTTTTCCTTCCTGAGTGTGAACCCAGTGGCTGACAAGTCCGGCTGATCTGCACATAGAGCTGCCCCTGTTCTGCTTTCAAACAGGAAAATGTTTCGTGAAATAAGGAGGGCACACAGTGGTTGCTGTTCCTGTGCTGTCCTTGGGTTATCCCTGTTCCAGAACACTGCTTCACATGCCTTCCTGCTGGAGGTGTCTGTCTTCAACGTCCCAGTGGGAACAGAACAAATAGTGGGAAGATGAACTAAAGAAACAGGTGTGCCCAGGGGCGGATGACACTGAGCTTTCCCAAGGGAATAACAAGAGGGACTTGGAGCTGTCCTAAAAGGAAAATGACACCGAGATCTCCCCAGGGGAAAAGCAGGGTGACCGAGAGCTGTCCCAGGGCAAAGACAACCACAGGAAAGAGCTGTCCCAAGGGGAGAGTGACAGTGACGAGGAGCTGTCCCAAGGGGATAACAGCAGCAACAATAAGCTTTCCTAAGAAGAAGACAAATATGACAAAGAGCTGTCTTTTGGGGAAGACTGTAACCTGCAAGACATGTCCCCGTGGGAAACAGACAAAGAGCTCTCCCAATGGGAAGATGAGGACATAGAGCTCTCCCAGGGGACAGATGACAGTTCCAATGAACTCTCCCAACGGGAGGCAAACAGAGTCCAGGGAGCTGCTGCCTGTCACAAGGAAGTAGCTCCCTGGATCCCTCTGCAGCAGAGGATGATGGAAATTATTGAGAAGATGGACAAGGAGAAGGGGACCCCCAATTCTCCTTTCTTTTGCACACCGAAGGACATTCCCCCAGTGGGAGAAGGAGTGGAGCTGCCCTGCAGTGCTCCAGCCCCTCAGAGAGGCTTGGGGGACATCAGGTGTGATTCCACCTGCAGGTTGGCTTTTCAAAGCAGTTCCAGGAGTGGGAAAATTTGAGTGAAACAATTATCCAGAACCACACTTGATCTGTCTCCTCTCACTGGACTCGGAGCAGGCTCTGGATAAATGATGCACGGCAAGCCTGTGAAATCAGGATGAACTCTGATTTTACCCCTCGTGTGCTGCAATGCAGCCTCAGAAAGGAGCGATGCTTTTGTGCTCATGTACACACACAGGGCTGAAGCCACATGGGAATCCTGCGGGACTTCCACAGCCATTCTGAAGCCTTGTGCCCAGCTGGTGATTTTCCCCTGATGTTGCTCAGTTTTGCTTCAAGGTTTCCAAAATAAGGATGACATGAAACAAATTTAAAAGTTTAAAAAGACAAGAACAACGAGTGACAGAACTGTGTAAGTTTTTTAGAGCATAGTTTCTCTTTTATTAAATCTTTTGTCAGTAGAGATATTGCTCCTAACTACCTTCTTATGCCTTTTGAACAACATGTATTTCTAATTATTTCTTTTTAGCATTTGTTATGTGTTTTGAACCCCATGTACAGCAGACAAGTGCCATCGGAAGTAGTTTTGTATCCCAAATAGACTAAAAAAGCAGTTTCTTTCTCCCAGAGAGACCGAGCCCCGTGTGTTTGGTGCCCCTTGGCACAGCCCCGGCCCCGCTACGGCACAGGCATTGAGGCGCTGGGGCAGCCGTGCGGCGATGCTGCCGCAGCCGAGCGCAGCCCCTCGGGCCGTGTCCGAGTGCATCTGCAGCTGCACCGACACTGTTTGCAGCGCCGTCTGTCTCTGTGCTTCACGCTTTTGTTGCGTGTGCAGCCGAGCGGGGCTGGCGGGAGCCGCGCTGCCCTCAGAGCCGCTCAGGGAGCAGCGATGGTGGCGCCGCTCCTCAGCGCCGCCCCGGGCCCGGCGGGCGGGGAGCCTCGGCAGCAGGAGCTCTGGGGGCAGCAGGGACCCTGGGGACAGCAGGAGCCATGGAGACAGCAGGAGCCCTGGGGACAGCAGGGACCCTGGGGACAGCAGGAGCCCTGGGGACAGCAGGAGCCATGGGGACAGCAGGAGCCCTGGGGACAGCAGGGACCCTGGGGACAGCAGGAGCCCTGGGGGCAGCAAGGACCCTGGGGACAGCAGGGACCCTGGGGACAGCAGGAGCCATGGGGACAGCAGGAGCTATGGGGACAGCAGGAGCCCTGGGGACAGCAGGAGCCATGGGGACAGCAGGGACCCTGGGGACAGCAGGAGCCCTGCGGACAGCAGGAGCCATGGGGACAGCAGGGACCCTGGGGACAGCAGGGATCCTGGGGACAGCAGGAGTCATGGGGGCAGCAGGGACCCTGGGGACAGCAGGGACCCTGGGGACAGCAGGAGCCATGGGGACAGCAGGGACCCTGGGGACAGCAGGAGTCATGGGGACAGCAGGGACCCTGGGGACAGCAGGAGTCCTGGGGACAGCAGGAGCCCTGGGGACAGCAGGGACCCTGGGGACAGCAGGAGCCATGGGGACAGCAGGGACCCTGGGGACAGCAGGAGCCCTGGGGACAGCAGGAGCCATGGGGACAGCAGGGACCCTGGGGACAGCAGGAGCCATGGGGGGGGGGACAGCAGGGACCCTGGGGACAGCAGGAGTCCTGGGGGCAGCAGGGAGCCCTGGGGACAGCAGGGACCCTGGGGACAGCAGGAGCCCTGCGGACAGCAGGGACCCTGGGGACAGCAGGGACCGAGCCCCGGCCCGAGCTCTGTGCCCGGGGCGCCGCAGAGCCGAGCGGAGAGCCGCCGAGGGGCCCCGGCGCCATCGCCCCCAGCCCCGAAGCCCCTTTCCGATGCAGCCCGGGGCTCGCCGCCGCGTCCTGCAGGGAGGTGCTGGGCTCGAGCTGTTGCTTAGCGCTGAAGAAGCAGCAGCAGCGCCTGCGAGGCAAAGACTCTTTGGCCCTGGGCTTTCTCCGGCACTTTCTGCCGCAAGGACATTCCCCAGCGGAGCTCGAACACGGCGGCTGGACACGCTGCCCGCAGCGCTGCGGAGGAAAGGCAGGGGCTGTGTGCTCCGCTCTGGCCAGCGCTGCTGGCAGCGGGGAAGGGCACAGCAAAGCCTCAAGGGCAGCCAAGGGCTTGTTCTGGACGTGGCGGGAGCGGCCAGCGAGGCAGCGCTCGTCACCAAAACTACGGGAAAAACAGAAACCCTCCAACACCATTTGTAATGGTCAAGGCATTCCTTTATGTTCTGGCCAGGATGTTGTTCTGGCCAGGATGTGCCACAGAAATCCTCTCGTCCACACACAGCCCGAGTGTGCAGAGAGAATCATTCCATGACACATGAATTGTCCCCCAAACTGTATACCATCGAAATCCATAGAATTTCATTGGTTTAATTTTCACTGGTTCAAAGTTGCATCGTCCTTCCTATTTGGTGTTTTATTGGATCTGGATTTCTTTGCCCTCGATGCTAATTAGGTCCTCACTCGTTGATTACTTTCTCAGCCTTTTCCGGACCCGGTGTCTCCAACCCTGCTAGGGGGCAGCCTCTGAGTTGATGTTTGCTGATGGACTTTGATATTCTGCTGATGGTCTTAATCTTTCCAGTATCTCATTGGGCCTACTCTGAGTCTGGTGAAATGTTGAGCTCTTCTGACTCCACCTGGTGGAACAATGTCCTGAAAAGAAACTTAAAACTCTTTTTCTCAGGGCAAAGGCACACAAAACTCGTGATTAAAATTTTTTTAATTGGTATGTTTTCCAACAGTTTGAGGGATTTGGAGGGTGCTTCTTGTGACCTGGAAGAGTCGATGGCTCAGGCGTTGCCCCAGCCCAGGTGCAGCCCCTGGCCCTGTGGAACTGCATGAGGTTCTCATGGTGCCACTTCTCCAGCTTGTCCAGGTGCCTGTGGATGGCCCTGTCCTTCCGTGGTGCCCCTGGGTGCATTGCTAGAGGCATTGATGAGCCCCGGTGCCCAGGCACAGCCCTGAGGGACACCCCTGCTCCCCGGCCTCCCATGGGACGTGGAGCCACTGCCCACAAGGCCCTGGCACGTCCGGCCGGCCAATTCCTCGTGCCCTGGACAGCACAGCCTGCAAAGCCAGGGCTCTGCAGCGTGGGGCTGTCTGTGGGAGCCAAAGCCTCTCAGGGCTCTGGGCACAGCAGGGCCACAGGGCCACAAGGCCAGGGCTGCTCTGGGACAGTTCCTGGCTGCTCTGTGCTGCTGGGGTGCCACGTGTGGCCTTTGTGACACAGGCGCTTTGTGTCAGGGCCCTTTGTGATGTGGGACATGGTGGTGGCCAGAGACCTTTGTGACATCAGAGAGCCCCAGCCTGGCTGGGGGTATATAAGGGGCACAGAGCCCTGGGCTGCCCAGTCCCAGAAGAGCAGCGGTCAGAGAAGGAAGCAGCTCTCGGGATCCTTCTGTGATCAACGATCAACGATCACAGAGAGTTTGGAGAAGACAGAAGAGGATGGAAAAGAAGAAGATGAACCCCAACTCCCAGCCTGCCCAGGGGCAGCTGCTGAGCCCGTGGAGGAAGGCAAGAGCCAGGGATGAGGTAGGAAGGAGAGGCCAGTGGACAGAGACCACCACAATCTTCGCCTTGCCAAGGGAGCCTTCTCCGTCCCACGCCTCCTCCCTCTCTTCCTCCTGCTGCTCCCCGCAGATGCAGCTCAGGCTGTCCCCAGTGCACCTTGGGCAGACAAAGGTTTGCCCCAGAAATGTGAAACAGCAAAAAGTCCCACAGGTGGAGCTCAGGGAGCTCAGCCGGAGCCAGGCCCTGTCCCAGCCTGGGGACAGGCTGACATCACGGCCACCTTTGCCATGGCCGGCAAGGGTGACACGGCTGCCACCACTGCCCTGCCTGGAGAGGCCCAGGGACACTGAGAGCTGGGGCACAGAGCTGGGCAGTGCAGGGGACAAGGGGCCAAAGCCCTGCAGCCCCTGTTCTCGGCAGCCATACAGCCCTGTGCCCAGGGTGCTCCTGCCCCCGCTCAGGGTGGCTCAGGAGGGCACAGCCCGTGTGTCCCCAAGATGGCAGCTGTCACCTCTGTCACCTCTGCCACCCCTGCCACCCATCCCCTCTGGGGCTCAAGCCATGGAGCTCAGCCTCACAGGTGCTGAGCTGGAGTCCAAACAGGAAAATGTCAATGAGCTGTCCCAGCGGGGAACCAGCAGTGAGCAGGAGTCCTGTTGTGGTTCATCACTGTCCCAAATGACAGAGGACATCGAGCTCCTTAGAGGGGACAGCAAGAGTGACCAAGAGCTGTCCAAAATGCAAGATGACAGCGAGCCTCTTCCAGTGGACAGCACAACTGACAAGGAGCTGTCCCAAATGGAAGAGGCCATTGAGGTCATTTCAGGGGACAGCCCAAGTGACGAGGAGCTGTCTGAAGTGGGAGAGGCCATTGATGTTGTTCCAGGGGACAGCACAAGTGACCAGGTGCTGTCCAACATGGAAGAGGACATCGAGGCTGTTCCAAATGACAGCACAAGTGACCACGGGCTGTCTGAAGTTGACAAGGCCATCAAACTCTTCCCAGGGGATGGCACAAGTGATGAGGCGCTGTCTGCAGTGGAAGATGACATTGAGGTTTTTCCAGGGGACAGCACGAGTGACACCAAACTGTCCCAAATTGAAAAGGCCATCGATGTCATGCCAGAGGACAGCCCAAGGGATGAGGAGCTGTCCCCAGTGGAGGACATCGACCACTTTCTAGAGGACAGCACCAGTGACGAGGAGCTGTCTGAAGTGGGACAGGCCATTGAGGTCATTCCAGAGGACAGCAGGAATGACCATGAACTGTCCAAAGTCAACGAGGCCATCGACCACTTTCCAGGAGACAGCACAAGTGGTGAGGAGCTTGTTGAGGAAGATGATGTCAAAGAGCTCTCCCAATGGGAGCAAAATGAGGATGAAGAACTCTCCCATTGGAAAGAACATGAGCATGGAGAGCTCTCCCATTGGGAACTACAGGAGAACAACGAGCTGACAAGGAGGGCCCTTCTCAGCAGTATGGAGAGACATCAAAGCTCATCAGCCGAACTGCTGGGAGCAAAGGACACATCCAAGTGTCAGAAGGTGCTGGAGTTGCTGCAAGGCAAGTGCACCGAAGATGATGAAGATGAGGATGAAGATGAGGATGAAGATGAGAGCTCCCAAGTACTGTCCCGACTGAGACGGTGCAAGGAGAAGGTGAAGGCCCAATGGCAACACCTGCTGGACTCCAAGTCACCTCTCAGTTTCAAGGCTGGGGACAATGTGCTGTGCAAAGAGAAGCAGTGCAGAGCCCAAGAGCTGTCCCACGGGGAAGGTGCCACCCAGGATAACAACTTGAACAAACCCTTGGGCTGGGTGGATGATGAGGAACCCCTGGAGGGAACCAGCTGGGCCTATCCAGGTGCTCCTCTTGGCACACAGAGTACCACATACACCTGGCTGGCGTCTGATTGCAGGATCAGAATTATTGAGGTGGAGGAGATCTCTGATTCTTCCTCTGCTGGGGTGGAAAGGGCAGCAGGTTCTTCTGTCCTCAGTGAGGAGCTGCTATCACCATGGACAGAGAGCTCCCCTGCAGTCCACTACAACATCCCAGCCAGCAATACAATATTCCAGCCTCTTGGCCTGCAGAGTCCCTCGAAAAGCTGGCAGGCAGCTGATTGCAGGACCAGAATTGCTGAGGTGGAGGAGATCTACGATTCGCTCTCTGATGAAGAGGAAAGGGCAGCAAGTTCTTCTGTCCTCAGTGAGGAGCTGCTATCACAATGGACAGAGAGCTCACCTGCTGTCCAACACAATATCCCAGCCAGCAGCCAGGCTGGGCTGCACAGGCAGCATAAGATCTCCAGGGAGACCGTGATCGAGGCTCTGATCGAGGCTCACGCTCGGGCACAGGACCAGGAGGAAAGAGATGCCCTAGAACAGGTGATTGCTGCACAAATTGAAGCAGCATTTGAAGCAAAAAGGGAAGAGAGCTCAGTGCCTGCCCAGCACAGCCTCCCCAGCCCCTCGCCTGCCCAGCTGCCAGCCCAGGACCTCCACGGGCAGCCAGCTGTCCCCAGGAAACGTCCCTCCCGCTTCAGGCGGGCGCTGCGGGCTCTGCGCAGGATGTTCCACTGTTCCTGCCTGAGGCCACAGCCAGAGGAGTAGCTCAGGCAGGGCAGTGACAGCAGGGATTGCTCCCAGAGCCTCCCTCCTGTGGGACTGCAGCACTCACGGGGCTGCCAACAACAACGGGAGTTGGGGTCAACATACGGGAATAGGAAGATGAGGATGAAGACAAGGAAGAAGAGGAAGAAGAATAGTTTAAAAATACATAGAAGAAGAGTAGGAATTAGAATTTAAAAAACACCCAGAAGTAGAAGAAGGGTTATAGGAATAAGAATAGGGGTAAGAATGAAAAATACGTAGAAGAAGAAGAGTAGTAATAAGAATTTTTAAAATATGTAGAAGAAGAAGAAGAGTTATAGGAATAAGAATAGGAGTAAGAATTAAAAATACATAGAAGAAGAAGAGTAGCAAGAATAAGAATTTGAGTTCAAAAATACATAGAAAAGCAAGAAGAGTAATAGGAATAAGAATATGAATTTAAAAACTACATAGAAGAAGAAAAGAAGTAGAAGAGTAGGAAGAAGAAGAAGAAGAGTTAAAAGAATACTTTCACTTGAAATAAGACCTGCTGCAATGGAATGAGGACAAGGAGCTGTCCCCAGTGGAAGAAGCCATCAACCACTTTCCAGGGGACAGCACGAGTGACAAGGAGCTATCCAAAGTTGACGAGGCCATCAAGTTTGTTCCAGAGGACAGCATGAGTGACAAGAAGCTGTCCCCAGGGAAAGATGACACTGAACTCTCCCCAGGGCATAACAAGGGTTACAAGGAGCTGTCCCAGGGTGAAGACACCCACAAAGAAGAGCTGTCATGAGAGGAGAGTGACAGTGACAAAGAGCTGTCCCAAGGGGATAACAACGAGCATAAGAAACTTTCCCCAGAAGACAGCAAACATGGCCCAGAGCTGTCTTTTGGGGACGACTGTAATGTCCAAGCCATGTCCCCATGGGAAAATGCCAAGAAACAGCTGTCCCCATGGGAAGAACGCAAGGACAAAGAGCTCTCCCAATGGGAAGAAGATGAGGCTGATGAGCTGACAAGGAGGGCTCTCCTCAGCAGTCAGGACAGAGCTCTGAGCTCATGAACCAAACTGCCAGAAGAGCAGAAATGCCAAGGTGTCACAAGGTGCTGAGTGGTGCCTGCTGGTGCCACAGCCGCAGGAGCAGCGCCAGGCCAGGCCAGCCTGGAGGTGGAGGCACAGCAGCTCCTGGGCAGACAAACATGCTGCTTGTGGCTCCTGCAGATCAGCACCACCCAGCACTGCAAGCAGCAATGGGCCAAGAAGTGGCCATGGACTCTGGGGGGATCAAGAGCACCAGAGACCCCCAAAGCCACTGACCCTTTCCAGAAGGGTCTGAAAGAACAGACTGTGCAGGAGAACCAATTAGCACAGAGGTGAGAATCCCATTTCAGGGTGGGGAGCCCAGTCCATAAAAGGGTACCCAGCAAGCCCATGGGCCTGGACATCCAACAGCTGGATTGTTGCTGGAAGCAGGAGAGACATCTCATCAGCTGGGATCAGCACTGGGAACCAGGAGAGACATCATCATGGATCAACTGGAACTAGGAGAGAATCATCAGTGGATCAATGACAAGAGAATCTCATCAGCTGGATCAACATGAGAACCAGGAGTGACAACACATCAGCCACAACCATGCTGGAACCAGGAGAGACATCTCATCAGCTGGAACCAGGAGAGACAGCTCATCATCTGGATCACCACTGGAACCAGGAGAGACATTGCATCAGCCAGATCCATGCTGGAAACCAGGAGTGACATCACATTCTTTAGAACCAGGAGTGATGTCCCCTTAGCCGGAACCACACTGGAACTAGGAGTGATAGTGATAACGTCTATTCCTTCCTTCCTTCCTTCCTTCCTTCCTTCCTTCCTTCCTTCCTTCCTTCCTTCCTTCCTTCCTTCCTTCCTTCCTTCCTTCCTTCCTTCCTTCTTTCTCTCTCTCTCTCTCTCTCTCTCTCTCTCTCTCTATTTGTCTCTTTCTCTCCTTCTGTTTCTTTCTCTCCCTTTCTCTCTTTCTCTTTCTCTGTCTCTTTCTCCCTTTTTCTCTTTCTTTTTTCTTTCTTTCTTTCTTTCTTTCTTTCTTTCTTTCTTTTTCTTTCTCTCTTTTTCTCTCTTTCTCTCTTTCTCTCTTTCTCTCTCTTTCCCTCTCTCTTTCTCTCTCTCTCTGTCTCTTTCTCTCTCTCTCTGTCTCCTTCTCTCTCTCTCTGTCTCCTCTTTCTTTCTCTCCTTCTGTCTCTTTCTCTCCCTTTCTCTCTTTCTGTCTCTCTTTCTCCCTTTCTTTCTCTCTTTCTCTCTTTTTCTTTCTTTCTCTCTTTCTCTTTCTGTCTCTGTCTCTTTCTCTCTCTCTTCCTCTCTCTTCTCTTCTGTCTCTTTCTCTATTTGTCTTTCTCTCCTTCTGTTTCTTTCTCTCCCTTTCTTTCTCTTTCTCTGTCTCTTTCTCCCTTTCTCTCTTTCTTTTTCTCTTTCTTTTTCTCTCTCTTTCTCTGTCTCTCTTTCTCTCTCTTTCTATCTCTCTCTCTCTCTTTCTGTCTCTGTCTCTGTCTCTGTCTCTCTCTTTCTTTCTCTCCCTTTCTCCCTTTCTGTCTTTCTCTCTCTCTTTCTCTGTCTCTTTCTCTCTTTCTTTCTCTCTTTCTCTCTGTCTCTTTCTCTATTTGTCTTTCTCTCTGTCTCTTTCTCTCCCTTTCTCTCTTTCTCCCTCTGTCTCTTTCTCCCTTTCTTTCTCTTTTTCTTTCTTTCTCTTTCTTTCTTTTTCTCTGTCTCTTTCTCTCTCTCCTTCTGTCTCTTTTCTCCCTTTCTCTTTTTCTGTTTCTTCTTTCTTTCTTTCTTTTCTTTCTTTCTTTCTTTTTCTTTCTTTCTTTCTCTTTCTTTCTTTTCTCTTTCTTTTTCTTTCTTTCTCTCTTTCTTTCTCTCTTTCTCTCTCTCTTTTTATTTGTCTCTCTCTCCTTCTGTCTCTTTCTCTCCCTTTCTCTTTTTCTGTTTCTTTCTTTTTCTTTCTTTCTTTCTCTTTCTCTCTTTGTCTTTCTTTCTTTCTTTCTCTCTTTCTCTCTTTCTCTGTCTCTCTCTCCTTCTGTCTCTTTTTCTCTTTCTCTTTCTCTCTCTCTCTCTTTCTCTCTCTCTCTCTCTCTCTCTCAGTCCCTCTTTAATTCATCTCTTCTTTCCTCTCTTCCCTTTACCCTTTCCCTTTAGCCCAAACTCACTGCCATGTGCTTTTATTCTAGGTCAGCAACTGACCTAGCACTTGTGCAGTCATAAGTAAAAATAAAAATATATAAGATATTCATTAAAATGATAGCAAGTCTTTAACAAAAGTCTCTGGTATTTTCCTGGATGCTCCAGCTTTTATGGTTCCTTGTGTCCCTGAGCATTTACGATTCTTGGGTGTTCCCTTCCCCTGCTGGGTGGCTGATCACAGCCTGTTCAGAGCAGATGCTCCTTTCTGCAGCTGTGCTTGTCTGGCTCTGCTGCACCTCGGGAGCAAGGCGGCTGCTGGCAGCAGAAATCATCATGGGATCGTGGAATATGCTGAGCTGGAAGGAGCCACAGGATCACCCAGTGCCACCCTGCCCTGCCCAGACCCCAGCAATGCCAGCCTGGGCAGCAAAGAACTGCACAGCCTCACACACGGGGACACATTTTAAGGACTTTGGTTTAGTTAGACCTTGTCTGTAAATAGAATTGTTTAACCAGGGCTGACTGAGGAAAGAAGACTTTCACAGCTACCAGAATAAGTTAAAATTGCATTATGAGAAACAGTGTTGCCCCATGCATACCTATTACAAATGTAAAAACCAAAAGCAGCCATCTTCACAGTACAGATATTTTACTGTTCAATGTGATGTAAATGAACAATACAAATTAATTGCATTTTCTTGAAATGAAGAGTAACTTCTTCTCCTATGTGGCCAGATCATTTTTTATAATGCCTTTATAGTTTTTAGGATCATATAAATTCTGCAGACAGTAGGATTTTCCTCTGGCTTTCTTAAAAGAGAAAAAGAAAAGTAAATTAATCAATACCATCTGTTTGGCAAAAAGCAAAACTTGCACTAGAAAGCAATAAAAAAGCCAGGGTGAGATAGGGAAGAGGAGCAGCACCTCTCCGAGGGTGGGGAGGCTCTGGGATAGAATTCCCAGAGAAGCTGTGGCTGCCCCTGGATCCCTGGCAGTGTCCAAGGCCAGGCTGGACATTGGGGCTTGGAGCAGCCTGGGACAGTGGAAGGTGTCCCTGCCATGGCTGGGGTGGCACTGGATGGGATTTAAGGTCCTTCCCAACCCAAACCTTGTATGACTCTGTGAAATCCCATTTGCCATCAGCCTCACATGGGAAAATATCTGCTCAAGCTGCCTGGGATGGAGTTGGTGTTGGATTTGGGACAGATCTCCCCCTTGGCCTCTCTGGCAGTGATGAGACTGATCAATATTGATCACTGATCAATAATGTGAGATTGATTCCCTGGACAGGCAGTGATTTCACCTCTCCAGGTCTTTCCTCTGCCTGCCCTGGCTGGAGCTGTGTGAGCTCCCCACTGACCCACAGCCCCACACCATGTACAGCCCTTTCCCTCCTCCACCCCGCAGCCCTGGGAAAGCAATTCCAAGGAAATACTTCTAGATTTTTTTTTTTTTTAAACTTTATCAGGCTTTATTTCAAATCCCAAAGGAGATTATGCCAACGTGGAAGTACCATCAGGACATTAGAGCCCAGAATAAAATCAGTTTTCTCTGTGTTAAAGGGGAGCTCTAAACCCCCTCATCTGCTTTGTGTGTGGGAAACCTGATCATTCTAGTAAGAACATTAAAATGCTTTCATAACTGTATGAAAATATTAAAACCAAAAGTGTTGAGCTGCACAAAAAACCCCAATTGTTTTCCAAATGTTCATAATTCCTGGGTGTCCCTTAGTGTAATTCCAGGTGAAAACACTGTTCCAAGAATAAAGGCACTTCAGAATTCCTAAGGAATGTCTCACAAGCCAAGGACATGTTTTGTGTCAGGTCTTTCTCAATTAAAAAAATAAAAATCCAACTCTTCTGATGCTGGACAAATCTCTAAAGGGAATTCATGTGGGAATGCTGAGGAAAAAGGGGCAGCAGACACTGAATCCTGCTGACATCTGATGGACAGCAGGTTCAGGGGTGGAAATGACAGGGTGTGTCAAGGGTCTGGGCCAGGCAAGATCCACCAACACCAAACCAGGAAGCAAATGGAAAAAAAAAATCCAAAAATTGGTGTTTTGGGAGGCCAGTTTTTCCTGGTTTGATGAGGTTTTTAGAGAGGAGGTTTCTGCATTTGTCTGTCTCTTCCACTGCAGTTTCCCTCACCAACACTTCCCAGCACAAGGGGAGCCCCCACTCCAGGCTGAGGGTCTGTTTGGGAACATCCTGGGGCTGCTCAGACCCTCTGGAAGCACCTGGTTTGTTAGCAAAGCAATTGAGAACCGAAATGTTGGCCAGGGAAGGGATTAAATTAGGAAGCACTTCCAGGAGCCATTGCTGAAAGACCCCAAAATTCCCACGGGTGGCTTTCTTTCCCAGGATTTGAATCTTTAACCCTGTGCGTGAGAGCAGGAAGTGAAGGAGGAGCCTGTGCTGAGTCTGTGCCTGCCTGGCTCAGCGCAGCCCCACGGAGCCACAGCTCCTATTTCCAGTAGATCTTGCCAGCCTCTCCCACTCGCACAGCCCCGCTGGCCACCAGCTGCAGGGCAGCAGGGAAAGCTCTGTGCTCCGCCTCCTTCACCCGCTCGGCCAGCGTGGCCTCCGTGTCGCCCAGCTTCACCGGCACTGCCTCCTGGAAAATGATGGCTCCAGCATCCACCTCCTCCTGCAACAGCAACAGCGGGGCTGGCAGCGTGGCACAGCAGGGATGGCATCCCACAGCTGCCCCCTCGGGTGGCACTGCAGGGAACGGGGATTTGGGATGGTGGGAGAGGGCAGAGCAGCTGCAACTCACTGACTTGACACTGAGTTTAACCTGGGAGGGGTTCAGAGGAAAACAGGAGGGAGGCAGAACAGCAGGGAGCAACAGTAAAACCCCATCAGGCAGGGACAGGAGGGGCTGGATTGAGCAGCAGGAGGGAATTCCATCCAGAGGGGGAATGGAGCCAGGACAGGGATGCAGCAGATCTTCCCTTGGCACACCATGGAACACCCTACAAGTGCAGGGATTTAAGGCATCCTAAAGTCTTCCAAAGATTTCACTCAGTTTAAGGTCTCTGGCAGTTTTAAGCAGTTGAATCTTGGCACACTGCTGGGCAGATCCCTGCTGGGCACAGGGCGTCTCTCAGGAGCTGCCATACAGATGAAATGAAGAAGTGAAATGCAGTTTCACTTCTATCTGGAAAAAGAATTCCACTCTCTTTTTCCAAGAGAAAGCAAAACTCCTGAGGACAGAGTCCAGCCACACAGGAGGAGGGGAGCCAGAGGAGAAGAGACCTTTGAACCCTGAGAACTAACCAAAAAGGAACCAGGGATCCCTGGCCTGGTAAAAACGTGGCTCTGAAGCTGAGAGATCTCTGCCCTTTCTTTGCTTTGGGTCTGACCAACATAAATTGTCAAGTTTTGCTCTGTTCCCACAAACACTGGATCACTCCTTAACAAATCCTGTGCCATTTCCAGTGGGGTTTTTTTTGCTGTTTGTTTGTTTCTATTTCTCCTTTTTCTTGAAAGCCAGAAACAAGGCAGGCTGTAGGATAAAATCCAGGAAGATGAGGACATGTTTAACAAAGACTTTGGCTTAGCCAAGGCCTTACATGAACTGTTCTCCCACTCCAGTGGCTGGAAGGCAGCAGTGGGATGCTTGGGGAAGAAGTTTCCTTAGGGAAAGCTTAAACTCCTGGGTAGATTATTCATTTCCATTCCTTCTGCAGAGTCAGCAAACTAAAGCACTGTGTTGTCACAATAAAACCTCAATCATTTCTAGATATAAAGTTCTGAATGCACAAAGGAGGGCAGGTGATCAAACAAGGGTTTAAGGGAGTTCCCAGCAGGCTCTGAGGTGAAAATGTGAAAACTGATGGGTTCCAGAGAGCCAGGGAGGTGAAAATGTTAGAACTGGAGGATGGCAGAGCTCCAGGAGGGGAAGGGGATACTCACAGCCACGAAGTGCACGGTGCAGCCTGTGACTCTGACCCCAGCCTGCAGCACCAACTTGTGAGCATTTGCTCCCTTGAAGGATGGCAGCAGCGATGGGTGGATGTTCAGGATTTTCCCTGGGAAAGCAGAAATGAGGTTATTGGCTTTTAGCACTGGCCAGGCTGTTAAATGTTAATTCTCAGTGGCTGAGTGTTTACCTCTCCCCAGCCCTGCACCTCCTGTCTGCAGAGGTCTAAAGTCTTCACAGCTTTATTTTCAATATTTTCTAAGAAATCAAAGACAACAATACCTGTGTTTGCCCTTGGCTGCCTTAAACCTCTGCATAAATGAGAGAGAGAAAGGGGAAACAGTGCCTTTCCTTCTCATCACTTTCCTTAAAAGATGGGAAGAGTCTCCTTTCACAGAATCCTAGAATGGGCTGGGTTGGAAGGCAACCCTAAATATCACCTTATTTCATCTGGTGCCCTCTTTTTCCTGCTGATAACCTCTGAAATGCCTTTGGTTGCACTCAGAGTCCCCCAAGCCGTGCTCACCTTCCCATTTTTTGACAAAAGGACCCGAGAGGATCCTCATGAATCCAGCCAGGCAGATCAGCTCCACGGAGAATTCCTCCAGGACTCTGTCCACAGCGCTGTCAAACTCGGTGCGGCTCGGGTACCTCGTGTGCTCAATCACCTGGGGCAGCCCAGAAAACACATGGAATGTGGATGTGCTGGGAATTCCAGCAGGAAGAACAACTCCCAAACACACAGCTGACAGACAGAGGTGGAGTTTGCACTCCTCCTCACAGAGAGGGATCAGCAGAATACAAAAGTTTGGCTTGAGCAGCCCACAGCTCTCAGCCCTTGGACACCATGGAACATCCTACAAGTGCAGGGATTTAAGGCATCCTAAAGTCTTCCAAAGACTTCACTCCATTTTAGGTCTCTGGCAGTTTTAAGCAGTTGAGTCTTGGCAAAAATTATACCAGAAAACCTTGGAAAAAGGGCTGATTGCAAACTCCTAAAGCAGGCCCTACTGCATAATCATGGAATCACAGAATTCGTGACTGGTTTGGGCTGGGAGAGACCAAAGCTCATCCAGTGCCACCCCAGCCATGGCAGGGACACCTTCCACTGTCCCAGGCTGCTCCAAGCCCCAATGTCCAACCTGGCCTTGGACACTGCCAGGGATCCAGGGGCAGCCACAGCTTCTCTGGGAATTCCATCCCAGGGCCTCCCCACCCTGCCAGGGAACAATTCCTAATTCCCAATCTCCCATCCATCCCTGCCCTCTGGCCAGTGGGAAGCCATTCCCTGTGTCCTGTCCCTCCAGCCCTTGTCCCCAGTTCCTCTCCAGCTCTCCTGGATCCCCTTTAGGCCCTGGCAGGAGCTCTGAGCTCTCCCTGGATCTTCTCCTCTCCAGGTGAACATTCCCAGCTCTCCCAGCCAGAGTTAAGTGGTTTCCATCCAGGATACATCCCCTAATTTGGGAAGGATCACAGCAGTACCACCTGACTTACAGCATCCAGTCTTGACTAGAAGCAGCTGCTAATGCCCACCAGAGCCACAGGGGTGGTTTGGGAAAAGGCAGGGCTGGTCAGGGACAGGAGGGCAGCAGCTCTGCCCCTGCTCCACCTCTCCCTCCACAGCTTCACTCCCAAGACCATCAGCTCTGCCACACTCTGGTTTTTATCTCATAAAAACCTGGGGGTGGAGCTGGGTCTGCTCTGAGCTCCCTTCCCACCCAAACCAGCCTGGGATTCTCTGTCTGCTCTTCACACCACTGCCACATTTCCCTTGAGTCCTTTGTGTCCCCCAAGGACAAGCTGGCAGCACCAGGACAGATCTGAACCCCATTAAAGGAGCAAAGCCTTGGGCCCCAATTTCCCTCTGTCTGTACTTAGCAGAGAACAGTGACTGTAAAATGCTTCTCAGTCACCACAGGATCATTTCAGATCTGCAACACAAAGGCAAGGAAGCATGGGATCCATGGAAACTCAGGGAGCACTTGGAATGATTCCTGGAGAGCCTGAGTCAACATCCAGGGAGTCAGTGAAGGTCCCACTGGGTCTGAGCTCTCTATTCCATTCAAATGAACCACCAGGTCATTTTAAAATTAAATTCAGATCATATAGGTTGTTCCTTCAGTGTCAATGCACTACAGTCAAATAAATGACAAAGTTTAAGCTGTAAGTGTGAACGTTTTGTGCTGGTTTAATGCAACAACTGCTCCCAAAGCATCAGCACTGCTGGCAGGGAAGGAGAAAAGGAAGGATTTTGCTGTCAGGTACTTTGCCCAAGGGCACAGGTTCAGGACAGACCAAAAAAGAAAAGCCAAGGCTCCCTATCAGCCCATCTCTTACCCCAGAAATCTCAGCACCTTCCAGCTGGAGTCCCAGCTAATGGGGGCTAATTACAAAAAGAAAGAAATCCTCACCCTTGTAGGAATCCCAGCTCTCTCAGCTTTCCTCAAGCCCTCCACACCAGCTTTGTTGGAGATAACCAGAACTATTTGTGCATAGCTGGTGTCTTTCTTTGTGCTGTTGATGAGGGCTTCCAGATTTGTGCCTGGGGGAGAGAAAATAATTCATGGACACTGAGAATAAATACAGGGAACAGCTGGAAGAGGCTTAAAATAAGCAGCAGTGTGGGGGAGACCAAACCAAACAGCTCTGATGTAACATTAATCCTTTTTTAATTGATCTTGCTGGGAGCTGATTCAGACAGCTGAAGGCTACAGGGCCTTTCCTGGCAGCTGCATTTGGAAACTGTAATTTATACCACTGGTGATGGTCTTAGTAATTGGGAATACTGGAAATAGTTGGAGTGCCTACATGGCAAGATGAAATTCTGACCCATCTGTGACAGGATGCTGCTGCTCCTGCAGGGCACCAGAGTGGGAATCTGGACACTTGCACAGGTCTGGAGATAAACTGAACACAGATGCAACTCACAGTTTGCAGCAGAGGTTAACAGAGGTTTGTGACTGACATTAACCCAAGTACAAAATCTCCCCTGCCTGCTAGAAGCCTCTCAGAGTGTCCATGGGGAACTGCAGGGATTTTAAATCCAAGTTCCCTTCTCCACAGTCTGGTTTCCACTGCAGCAAGGATCAGAACTCTCACCTGTTCCAGAGATGAGCACAGCCACCTTCACTTTGCCTGGCTGGATCTTGCCCTGGATGTGGCTGTGCACACACAGGGATCTGTTTGCTTGCAGTGCCCGGTGCAGATTGAGGACTTGAACGCTGTCAGAGCCTGAGAAAAACCCAAAAAACAACACAGCAACGTGTCAGGAAAGGGGGAAACAGGGAGAGGAGAAAAGCACCCATGGAAGAGATGAATGACCTGAACTGTCAGTCCAATACCCCCACAAAAAAGTCATGGAAATGCCCCAGCAAAGAGATTTTCACCTCATGAAGACTCTCATGAAGGGAATACCCCACTGATTTTAAAGAGGTTTGAACAGAAGTTCAGGTGTGAAGTGTCCTCATGAAGGACATTCACCTCTGCTTTTCCTTTCTGATTCTTTTCCCCCCAGGAAAATGAAACTGCAGTAACCTTTTTGCAGGGAGATCACTCTGCCGATCTGCCAGGCGGTCTCGTGTGCCTGGATGTCCCTGAGCACCTGCTGGGCCATGTCCTTCTGCACCACCAGCACTGCTCCAACCCCACAGTTGAACGTCCTAGCCATCTCCTCCTCTGAGAGGTTCCCTTCCTTGTGGAGCCAGCAAAAGATTTCAGGGATCTTCCAGGTAAGAGCATCTGAAGAGAATTGGGAATACAAAGCAAGAGTGGAAATTGTTACCAGTGGACTAAAATTACTGGGGTATTAAGAAGCAAAATCTGTCACAGAAGTCTCCCACTGCCCCAGCTCCAACCAGCTGAGGAGGATTTACAGCAGCACAAAAGTGCTTCTGGACAAGGCACTGTAAAGGAATCCCAATGACAGGAAATTTCTTTCTTGTCATTTTCACTTTTAAAATGGTTTTATCCCAATTTCTACAGCATCATGGAATCACAGAGTGGTTTGGGTTGAGAGGGACTTTAAAGCTCATTCCATTCCACCCCCTGCCTTGGGCAGGAACACCTTCCACTGTCCCAGGCTGCTCAGAATTTCAGGAATTTTATCTCAGAAATGGTTTTCAATATTTACTTGTCAGCAAAGTGCCATAAAATACCAAAAGTCTGTGCTAAAGCATGCAAAAGCATGGGTGCATACATCATAAATATGTATCAGTGGACAAGTGGGAGAATGATTTATGGGCAGTTCTGGAGTTCAGAACTCACTATTAATTCCTTATTCTGTTGTACAACCCTGTCAGCTCTCTCAGCCTGTGTCTGCCATTTCTCTTTCCATACCTCACCCCCCAGTCAGTGAAACACCTTTCCAGCACACCTGAGGGGAGGCTGCTGAGGATTAATTAAGTCAAATAGCAGGAGATGTCCCTGAGCTCACATTTACTCCGAATGACTTCACGAGTATCATTTAATTAGCAAACCATTTCCTGGGGAATTGCAAATGGTGACAGCTGACTTGGGGTTGCTGTTAGGTTGTTTTCCTTTTGCAAGTGTCCTAAGAAATCCAATCCCAACCACCACCAGGGGAGGGAGTTCAATGGGGAGCAGTGTTTCCACCAGAGAGTGTTTTGACTGGCTCTGGTTCAGGAACAGGGAGGAACTCAAACATTTCCAGACAGGCAATTCGAGCTCCTGCAGCACAAACCAGCTGGTGTGACCCCATGCCCACAGCTCCCACAGCAATCTACATCAACATCAGGATTTTTTTTCAGTAACTTTCCTTTCTCTCACCTAAAACGACACCAAAGGACTCTGGGAGAACTCTGGGGATGTTTTCCAGCAGGCCTCCTCCAGTGATGTGGGCATAGGCCTTGACATGGCCGGAGCGCAGCACAGGCAGCAGAGTCTTGCTGTAGAGTTTCGTTGGGGTTAACAGGAGTTCTCCTGTCCAGGGGAGAGGGAAAAAGCATGGGAAGAAGTGTTAATCACTATAAAATCAAGGAAATCTCAAAATAGCAACTTGGTGGATATTAATGAGCATTGTAAAAGAGTGAAACACAAAGTTCTACCCTTTTTTTTTTTAGCACACCATTAATTATTTATCCCCCTCCCTTCATTTCTTCCCTGCACATGTGACTCCCAGGAAAAAAAAAAAAAAAAAGAAGATGAAAAGATGTTAAAGATGGAAAAATATTTTTCTGGCACCTCAGGAAAGTTCCAAAGGCCCAGACAACACAACTGCATCAGCTTTTGGGAGGCTCAGAAGCAAGCAGTACCCAAGGTCTGATCCCCGGAGACTCCGACGCGAGAGGAGAAATCCAGGGTGGACTTCTCCACGATCTTCCTCACGAGGCTGTAGCCGTTGCTGTGCACCCCAGAAGATGCCACCCCAATGACCACGTCCCCCTCAGTGATCCTGTCCAGCTGGGGCAGCATCTGCCCTCTCTCCACGGCGCCCACGGCGAAGCCAGCCAGGTCATACTCCCCAGGGGGATACATCCCTGGCATCTCGGCTGTTTCTCCTCCTAGGGACCAAAAACACAGCAGAGAGGTGCTGGAAAACCCTTTTCTAAATCATAGAATCCCAGGATGGTTTGGGTAGGAAGGGATTTGAAAGCATCATCCCACTCCAACCTTCCACTATCCCAGGGTGCTCCAAGCTCTGTCCAGCCTGGCCTGGGACACTTCCAGGGCTGGGGAGTCCACAACTTCTCTGGACAAAATCCTGCCTTTTTCTCTCCTCTTCCCACTTTCTACTCCCTGCCTTGTGCTCCAGCTTCACCTGCTGTTTTCAGCCCTGGGTTTCAGCTGGATTTAATGAGGGCTGGATCAAATGGAGAATGGAAAAGCCAAGAGCCAAAACGGGGAGAAGTGCACATCCAACACTTAAATCCATGGTTAATTGTGCAAAACCAAGCAGCAGATGAGCCCTCAGCCCCTCACTGTCAGAGGGGTGATGAGTTTCATCTGTTGAACTGAAGATTCAGCTCCTGCAGAAAGGCCTGTGGAGTTTTAAAGGCTTCAGCTTGGAATAAAATCTTGGCATTTTGGTGATTTCATCACAGGGTCTCACCTAACGCAGACTTTGCTGCAGCATGAATGGGGTGATTATATTTGATAAATGCAGAGAACACCTTAAAACAAACATAAAGCTGACCAACAGTTCATGAGTTCATGGAGGAAAAGAGTAAACCAGGGCATAGAGAGGCTCTTGTTCAAAGCTTGGAAATAACCCCAAAACTACACACTCCCACTGAGAAAGGACTTGCGTTCCTAACTTTCCAAAAAAAAATTGGAAAAAAGGACAGAACCTTTTCCCAATGGCCAACCTAAATCTGTACCTAATTCTAATCTAAACTTAACCTAAATTTTTAAAGTACTGTCTCCTTCCAAGTGTGATTAAGAGAGATTAAATTCTCTGAAAGCGAAGACATGGAAGATTTTGGTTTTTTTTACTCCTCCCGGATCCTTCCATAGAGAAGGAGACCAACCACACTAAAACCAACTACCAGGACCTTGCAGAAGATTTTTCACATCCCCCAAAAAAGAGTATTCCTACCCAAAAGAGCACATCCAGCCTTCCTGCAAGCATCAGCTATTCCTGCAATGACGCCTTGAGCCACTTTCACGTCGAGCTTGCCGCAGGCAAAATAGTCCAGGAAGAAGAGAGGCTCAGCTCCCTGGGCCAGGATGTCATTGACACACATGGCCACCAGGTCCTGCCCGATGGTGTCGTGTTTGTGGCACTCCTGGGCAATCTGCAAGACAGGGGGAGAGCCTTGGCATCAGCTCTGGGCACCTGAAACACCTGCAAGGGATCTCATTCCCACTGGCCCTGCAGGTGTGCTTTGAGGAGCAGCTTCGTTTATTGGCATCTCTGATTCTCTTCAGCAATTATTGCTGAATAATCTCCATTGGCAAATCCAAAAGGCACTGACAAGGAAACTGTGCTGGAAAGGGTTTCCTTGCAGCCCTGGGATTCAGTGTTCTCCCCCATGAATAATCTTTTTTGAGCATGGAGATGCTGCCTTTGTGAAACAAAATTCCTGATTACTTTCTGACTATTTAAAATCCAGCTATTTTAGGCATCATATCAACTTCTGGCTATTGACAGGTATTTAATTCTTTTGCAATTTCAGTTTCCATCCCCTTTTTAGAAAGACCAATAAGCATTTTTACAAGACAACTGCTATTTTCTGTTAACACATTTTCCCCTTCTGTGCTGTTTTTCCTTCTTTGCTGTGGATTTCCACCTTACCTTGAGTTTAGTGCCAACGCCATCAGTTCCAGACACCAGGATGGGATCTCTGTAGCCAGCTGCTTTCAGGTCAAAGAGCCCAGCAAACCCTCCAAGCTCTGCATTGCAGCCTGGCAGCCAGGAAACAGGAAAAACAGCTCAGCTTGACTTCCAGGGGCTCCTCCAGGATCTCCACCACAAAGTCTCTCCAGGGTTTGTCAACACAACTTTGCTCTGTCACCAGGAAACTTTTCTCTGGCATTTAGAGCCTCTTCACTGAGGAGCTCCTAATATGATTAGGTTGGCTTTGTCTTTTTAATTCATCATTAGCCTAAGCCTAAAAACCCCAGACTTTGCGACTGAACAGTCAATAATTACTGTGACTGACAGATTTCACCCTGGCACTGAATGTTTTTCTGAAAAACAGGAGGAATTGTGGTAAGGTTGTTGTACTGGTGTAAGAATATCTGTATTTTTCCCTCTATGTATATCTGACTTTGTTAGAAGGTTCTCAGTTAATCTGAAATAAAAGGGCCATTTAATAAACAAATTATATTTTAAATCAGTCCAAAGAATTACTTGCTAGAGCAAGATGTGCCTGAGCCCCCCAAAAAAGGATGAATCAATTTTGCTGCTTTAACCAAGCAAAAGATGTGTCTTCCACATGTAGCTCAGGAATTCTACATCTCATAGCCTTTCTAAACATTCACCCCCTCCAAATGATAGAGTTCACTGTGCAAGAAATCATAATCCATGGAATCAAACCCAGCAGGAAATTATGTGATTTTTGCCTTCATTTATCCTTTTTCAGGGCTGAACTGTGCTCTCCAACACCCCTGATACTCAGGAGATGCAGTTCAGAGCCATTTGGGGATTAAAAAATGTACATTTGGAATAAAATCACAGGCATTTGCTTGCCACAGATGTCCTTGTGTCAACTGGAAACAGGCAGCACCCATAAACATGAGCTTTTTATCAAGGTCAAGATCAACTGATAAAGCTCCTTGCCAAGAAGTGACCAAAACAGGAGCAGAAGGTTCTTGTCTTACCTGACCTTGATGTGGCTGCAGCCAAGGGTTTGATCTTCTGCACCAAAGTGTTCCCTGCTTCAATGTCCACCCCGCTGTTCTTGTAAGTCAGGCCTCTGAAAGAGTGGGAGAGAATGGTCACTGAATGCACAAACAGGTATTTGCAAATAGCCTTTGCTTCTTCACATCCCTGAGGGGATTAACTGTGCAGAATCCCACCCTGCTGTCAGAGGAGGAGCTGCAAGGAGCAGGACATGGATAATTCCAGGGTCTTGGAGATGGTATCAGAGCGTTGGGATCATACAGTCAAACCCCAAGATGAAACCAACAACAAACCCCTGACAACAAGGTAAAATAGGCAGCACAGATCTGATTTTGCCAGGTTTGAATCTCTGGTCCAGATACAGAATTCCAGGATCATCCAGGCTGGAAAAGACCTCCCAGACTATTGAGTCCAAGGTGTGACTGATCCCCACCTTGTCACCAGCTGAGCTCTGAGTGCCACCAGCCCCTGAGGTGTCAGTGGAAAGCTCCCAAACCACACCAGGCACACAAATGCACAGCTGGGTCAGAGCAGGGCTGAGCAAAAGTCACTTTTCCACCCCCAAGTCCCAGGTAAATCAACAACCTCCAGCATACTTCCAGAGTTTTACAGCTGCAGCCTAAAGGTTGTTTTTCCTTATCACTGGAATGATGCCACAAAACCAGCCATGCCTCTTTTTTAAATTAAATAGACTTTCTATTAAAGAATAGCTTCTCTATTTACTTAAAAAGACAGATTGCTAAGGTGGGCTTTAGGAATCTAGAAGATGTCTGTGAGCTCTGGGTGGGGTTTATGTGAGATCAACACGTTGGTACAAACTGGTGTCTCCTGTGTGTCCCCACAGCTCCCTGGGGACGTGAAGCAGCATCTCATATTTACAGAAGGACCTTTCCCTTCTGGGGACAGGGATTTTAATGACTTTTCACTCCTACCAAACACAGCTCCTGCCAGTTAAGCAGTTGTTATTCCCAGGCTGTCAATGCCATGAACCAGGTGCATCCCTATTTTAGGTCCAGCCCTGTTTTCTCTCTCTTCCTGGTGGGATTCAGGCTGAAGTTTAAATTTTAAGGGTGTTGATTAACAAGGACAAATACAACAAAGCAACTGAAACTCGTTTAAAGTTGACTCAGCTGAACAAAAGAAATTCAGTTCATCCACAAAATCCATCTCAGGAAGCAGGTCAAGAATTCAGCAAATACTGCAACAAGTCAGAGACAAACACAGATGTCCACAATTGCATTAAATGGAGCAGATATTTTGTACTCTGCCTATTAAATCCAAAGATGTAGGAAATGTCTTTTTTAGTGCTTAGGATAAAAGGTATTTCTGTTGTGAAGATCACTAGCTGGAATATCTGGAATTGATAAGATTTAAAATGCCAGAACAACTAGCCCAGGAGCAGTGCTATCAGGAAAATCCAAAGGTGTCAGCACTCACAGCATATCCCTGCTCCAAAAATGGCAAGAGGACAAGAATTACCACAGGCAGCTGCTCAGGCTGTGAATAAGACTCAAGGAAATATTGGCCTGCAACACCCACAGGTCAAAGTCAGGCTCTTTCTGCCTGGACATGATAAATGTTCACCAGATTTTTGCCATGTTTTTAGGAGTATTTCAATTTAAAAAAAAAAATCAGTGTCTGCTTTGATCCTTTAAATGAATCTTTAATTCTTTAGATTTTCTGGAATGTTTTTCATTAAGCATTCTGGCTATTTCCATAAGGTGAAATGCCTTAGGACTGAATCCTGCCAGGCTGCCAGGTGGAGCTGAGTCCCCAGATTTCCAGAGCCATCTCCCTTCCTTAACAGAGTCCAGAGGGGATGGGATTGGAGCAGCCTGGGATAGTGGAAGGATGAGTTAAACCAGGATGAGTTTTAAGGTCTTTTCCAACCCAGCCAGTCAGGGATTCTGGGGCTGAAGCATCCTGACTGCTGTGTCCCTTCAGGAGCAGAAGTGGAGCAGCACCCAGAGCAGTGCCCCAGGCACCCACTGCAAACAGCCCCCAGGAGCCTCCCTGATCAGCCAGGATCCTCCCAGGCAGGAAACCTGCTGGCTGTGTGGCCCAGGAATTCAGTGTGGGAGGGAACTGCCCAGCAAAGTGCCTCCTCTTGCCTCACTGACCTGATTTTTTCTGCTTCAAATCCCAACTCCACCTTCTCACTTCAGTTTGCCCACAGATGAGAGAGAAAGAAGACTAAATACCAGCACCCTTCTTCTTTTAGGAAGTTTATTGATCATGATTTTACAAAGTACTGATCAGGATACACTGGAACTGTCACTGATGGGCTTCCCAGCCTACAAAATAACCCCTTGGGAAAAGGTATGTTAGGAGCTCATGGGAGCAGAGCAGTTTCTTATCAGGTAAAAATGAGTCTAAAAACCTACAAGAAGCTTTCAGGAACTTTGAAGAGACAACAGGACTCCTTGCTATAGAAAACCCCACACCCATATGATCTCCAGAGTGTTGCAGTAAATACTGTGACAATTAAAGGAATGAGAATAGAGAGAAGGGATGAAACAAAAAGGGATGCCTGCTGTTGTTAGGCAGCTATTCCAGTAAAATGTCAATCCCAACAAAGTAAGGGTTTCAAGGGAGTTTTAACCATTTTAAAAATGAAAAAGAACTGATAAAGCAGCTCAAATTTTGTTCATGTACAGAATCATGGAATATCCTGAGTGGAAAGGACCCACATGGATCATTCAGTGCCACCCCTGTCCCTGCACAGACACCCCAACAATCCCAGCCTGGGCATCCCTGGCAGCAGAGTCCAAACACTCCTGGAGCTCTGGCAGCCTCAGACCACATTTCATGATATCCAATATTAGATTTCTGGACAATACAAACCCAGAGCAAAAGCTGTGAGCCAAGGTCCAAGAAGCAGTTCACCTATCCTAAACCAGAGCTAACAACTGCAGCAACACAGATCTATTCCTGTCTGCTTGTGACTGTAGTTCAACTCAGACTTGGGAGAGTGAAAACATGATGAGGAATTCAAAATGTTCCTCCCTTGACTGGTCTTCCTGAGGTTGAGTAGGAGGCGGGGAGTTTAAATTTGTCAAGAGTTACACAGAGTATCAACACCAGTTATTAATACCAACCAGGGATGTGCTTAGATCCTTTCCACAGCAGCTATTTCCATTTCAGGGATTTGGAATATCTACCTGGACTGCTTGAGGAAGGCTATGGCCCGGTAGCCAATGTCCCTCCTGTAGATGGCCCCCTGGAAGCGGATGGCAGCCACGCCCAGGTTGGCTTCCCGCAGCGCCGCCGGCAGGTCCTCCTTGATGGCAGTGACGGTGAGCACTCTGCCCCCGCTGGTCACCACCCTGCCGTCCTTCAGGGCTGTGCCTGCGTGGAACACCTGCAGCCCCAGCTGCTCGGCCTTAGCAAGCCCTGTGGGTGTTGTTAAAACAATCATCTGTTGGTTAGAACGTTCTCAGTGAAGAGATACTGAGCACTTCGTGTCTAGAAACCAAAGGCAGGGTGATCCTGCTGGGAAATAGCAATAAATCTGTAAAAAATACCTCTGCAGGAGAGACAAGTCACCTGTGTGCTCAGGGATGAGAAGAGCCATTTAGCTGACACACATCATCTAATTCCAGCTGGGTTTTTGTGCCTCAGTGACACCCAGAGCACGAAGCATCAGTATCAACTGACCCAAGAACCCTGAGCAGAACCCCCTGACTGCAGCAGGTGTTCAATATCAGTGCTGTGCCAACATCACATAACAACAGTGTGGAGTTTTGGTGCAAATGCACCAGAATAAACTGAGATGTGTGAACATTCAGCTGTTCCTGCTGACCCAGAAGCAGGGTTTCTATGAATCTCAGTTCCAGTGATCACCTCCATGCAGCAGGAGAGAACAGGGGAGGAATGAGCCTCCTGGAGGCTCTCCTGCTCTATTTACCTGTTATTTCCAAGCCCTTGGGATATGCCCCTGGATAGCCTTGACTAGCCATGACCACAGTCACAGCTGCACTGTCCTCTTTCCAAACTGGCATGGAGTTGGCCAACCTCCTGTTGATCACTGCTTGCATAACCTCATACAGGTCACTCTTCAGCAGGGGCAGAATCACCTACAGGAGCACACACCAGCAAATTAAACAAATTAAACATTGTCTTCCCTGGCCTTGAAAAGACACTGATGCAGCTGTAAAAATGGCACTGAATGTGTCCACAAACTGTATTGTCACACATTATGCATATGGTGTATAATCTGTGAATCCTTAAAAATACTCTTCCTTGAAGAGAATGTCTGTGAGTAAAAGAATTGTTACATATGAAGGGGAAAAGTAGAGGACAAAGAACCAAATTTGTTCTGATGAACACAAATGAAGACATTTGTTCCTCTTGTCATCAGGGAGTAAGGAAAAATCCAGATTTCATTCCAGAGCAGACAGGCAAGTGCTGAGCTCCCCTCAGGCTGGTCCTTGCAAAGCCCAGATTTGAGTCCAACCCACTGAAATCTTCTCTGGAATGGAACAATTTCCTAACAGACCTTCTGCCTTCAACAAACAACCCAAATATTTTAAATCTTGGTGCAACAAGCTGATTATTCACCCCTAAGTTGGTTAACAATAGTCACAGATGGTCACTGATTTTTCTCCTCTAATAATGCCAAATTGTAGCTACTTACAAAAATAACTCACCTGACACTCTGGGTCACCAAACCTGCAGTTAAATTCCAGAACTTTAGGTCCATCTTTGGTGAGCATTAATCCAGCATAAAGCACACCTAGAACAAAAAAAAAGATACAAAAAGCTATTTCAGGAACTCATTTGTTTTGAATCTGTTGATTAATAGGGTTTAAAAGGCTGCCACCTGTGCTCAGTGAATTTGAGAAATATTAAAAATAAATCAGGCAGAAATAGTGGTGGTCACAATTTTGCAGCTTATTTTTGAACCTTTTTCCTTTATGTTCTTCCTCACTTGAGGAATTATCCCCATTAATGAAATGACGTCTATTGATTTGCATGGATTCTGAATCAAGCCACTGATACCTAACCCAGTTCCCAAATAAATCAAAGCTGTTTCCCTTAACTTCCAGTGTGAGCTAGGCTATAAAGAGGAAAAAACAAAATAAAATTGTTTTCCTTATGATTAAAAATCCCCAAGTTTTGTACATACCCAAATAGGGGACACCTTCTCTCCTCATGCCATCAACAGTCTTCTGAAGAACAGTCTCTCTTATCTTCTGCAGCAAATCTTTAGAAATCTAATAAAACACAGTTAGAAATCAGTGTTTGTAAACAGGGAGGACTTGATTTGGTGTTTTTAAGAGCCAAGCAGAACTCTTGGATGGTTTCTTGCTCACTCCAATGGAAAGCTAAGGATGTTTTTCTCTCTATTTCTGCCAATTGAAGTTCCTTGTCAAGAAGACACTGAACTACCTTAAGCCACAGCAAAAGTCCATCATTAGCTTTGTTTAGCACAAGGTAAAACTGTGGGTTTAAGGACTTGGTTCTAATGAGCAGCATTTCATAACACTTCAAACCCCTTAAATCAAACACAAGGTTGCAGAAATAACACTTCCCCCTTTGTAATTCCAAGTAGCTCAGTAGAGATATCCTCCTCTTTAGAGAAAGGTGTGAAGTTGGTGTTTTAGTTGGCCATGTCTGTTTTAGGCAGCTCTTTCCATCCAGCAGAGCTCTTCACACTGCACCTCCACATTCCCACAGGCTTGCAGTGGCAGCTGTGCTGCAGCTGCAGTGAAACATCCCCTTATCAATCCAGTTTCCCTCCCTTATCAATGCATTTTCCCCTTCTTGCTGATCCATTTTCACCTGAGGAGCTGGGGAATAAGCTCCCATCCCTCCTGTGTTGGGCCCTTCATCTCCATCCATCAGCCTCTTGTGGTCCTGGGCTGGGGGCATGGGAGCAATGGTGACACCATCACTGAAACACAGGCACTGCAAACAAGGACAAGAGGTAAAATCCATCCCTCCGTGGGGTTTAAATAAAGTGCAGTTGGTGCAAATTTAGATGGTTTTCAGTGCGGCAAAGGGATGTTTAAGAGGAGAAACTCTGCCTCCCTGATACCACAAATGATGGTGCTCTAAGCATTTGCCTTTTCCTCAGGAAGCAGGGACTCATTTTGTGTGACCTTCCTGCAGAAATTGCCTTTAATAAAACCTAGAAAAATTATACTATCAGCAGTTGCACTGAAAATAAATACTCAAAAGGTTAAAAAAAATATAATTAAAATACTGCATGATGGAAACTGCTTCTTGCCTTCCCCTCCCACCCCCTTCCCCGGAAGGAAGGCATTACGTTCCCTTCAAGACTTCCTTTTCCTTGCTGATAAAGCCATTTACTTGTGAAATATTTATAAATTATTTCTATAGCAGTTGCTTTTATCCTCAATATCTTCAGAATAACAAGGCTGCTGGCATCTTCTGGAACTGGCTGATGCTGTTCACTCAAACTGGGTAATGTTGTTCCCTGTCTGGACTAATGGGAACAGTTCTCAAAACCATTTTATAATGCTAATTATAAAAACAGCAAGGATCCAAAATAAGCCACAGTATTAATACAAGTCATTTGTAGAAGGTGAATTATTTTGCTGGGCAAGGCAAGCAGCAAATTTTCTTAATAACTCTCAGTCAGCATTGAAAAAAGCCCACCTTACACTGCATGTTTGTATTACTGTGTCACATTGCAATAAATCTGCTTGGCATTCCAGGGAATATTTAGGAGCATGAGATATTTCCCAGCAGAGAATGAAGAGCTGGATAATCCCTTAGCTCCTAAACAGGTCAAGGCAAGCAGGAGGGAATAGAGACACCCAATATCTGCACATGCATTTCTCCCTGGCAGGCAGGAGAGCAGAGCGTGCAGAGATGGGGAGAGCTGGGGCTGATTTACTTTGTAAACAGCACAGCTCCCTGAGGAATGCTCCCAACATCCAGCACAAGTCCATTCCAGCCCCAGCTCGGGAACCTGAGCTGCAGCTTGGCTGCTGTCCTTTGTGTGCTGCAGGGGTCGAGTTGCCCAACCTTGGGCTTCCTTTGCCTTCCCTCCTTCCCACTCTGCCAATCAAACCAGGTCCAGCTTTTCAATGGAGGAGCTGAACCAGCTTAGAATGAAGGAAATGCTCTGTGCCTGCAGATAAATCAACAGTCAGAAAACACTGAGCTGGCAGAAAATCCTAACACAAATCTGGGGCCTCCATGACACTAAAAATACTACAATTTGGGTTTTCTTTTCCATGTGGCACCAGTTATTCGTATTTCATTTGATTTAATTTAATGTAATAGAGCACAGGAAGCCTGGTTCTTAACACAGCTGTCTTTAACTCACACAACTTTGTTTATAAACAGGCAATGGCATTAATTTAACTAACAGAATCCTACACTTTGTAGGTGAAGGTACTTAAATAGTGAATCCCAAACAATTTAGAACAGGTAGAACCAAAGTGTTCCAGGGAAATGCACTTACAGAAATTTCTTCTCCTTCAAGGAGTTCTTCAACAACAACTGTTTCCCCAGCTGTGCCAAAACTCTTATCCTGCAGTAAAACAAAAATCTCTTTAGTTCTGTTTCAGTTTTAAACTATTGAAAATGTAACAAGAAATATATATTTTTAATACAGCAAAAAGTGCACCACAGGTTTGAGATTGAATCCGTTCTCCCACCAGGGATGTCAACAGTGGTAAAATCCCTGCTCCTCTTTTCTGTTTATTCTTCAGTAAATGCAGGGTTTATTACTGAATATTTTCAAATTGCAGAGGGTATTTGTGATTACTGAGCAATTCCTCATGCTCTACACTCTGAAATTCACTCCAACAGCAACGACAACTGCCAAGTCTCCAATCTGCATTTCTTCACTTGATAAAAAAGTGCCATTTTATGCAACACATGGGAAGGGAGTAAGATTTTCATATCCCAGTGCAATGCTTGGACACTGGCTGCATACTCTGGGTAATTAAGAAATTTAGAGCAACCAGCCCACGAGGACAATGTGATTTTGGGGGTCTCTAAGACTCTCTAACTTGCAAGTTTTTTGTATTGTCCAATGGCCACAGACCCCCAAAATGTGACTGCAGCCCCCATGTCCTGACTCTTGAAGCACAAGTGTGTCAGATATTGTCTCTCCATGGAATTTCAAGATGCTGTGCTGCTGACACCGGCTGAGGGTCTGACCTGGGAGCCTCAGCTCTGTGCTCCTCACTGGTCAGATCAAATGACTTCATTTGGCCTCACTTCAAATCTTGATGCTCCAAATATATTCGTGGAATATCCTACCTCAACCTAAACTTCACTTGAAGTAATTCCACCAGAATTTGACTACACATTGAAGTCCTAATGGTGCTTGTAAAGATTCACCTCAATCACTGAGCTCACGTTCCTGCACTGTGGGATCTGTTGGGTTGCAGAAGTCTCAAATGGTGAAAAAAAGGGAATTGCATATCTAAATAAGTGAAATAAGGGTGGATTTTCATGAAGAATGGTTTTATTTTAGCCTACAGGAACTGTGTCTCAAGCAATAAATACAACAGAGTTTCCTAGCTGGACAAATAACAGGTAAAAGATCTGATGTCTTACAGCCAAGTTCCTATTCTATGAAATAAATATCTTTAATGCTCTGAGGTGGTGAACAGCTGATGTTGTGTGAGATATTCCTGCTCACCTGCATGATTTCAGTGACAGCTTTGCAGGCCTCTTCCTTGGTGGAAGCCACGATGACTCCTTTGCCAGCTGCCAGGCCACTGGCTTTGACAACCAAAGCAGGGAAGGTGGCACTGCCAAGGCACAGGACAGACATTCAACATGAACAATCCTTGAAAGACATTTTGAACATTTCAGGAGTTGAAAGATCAAAATACTTCTCAGTTTTCACAGCAACTTTGTTGAATAACAAATCACACCAGGCTCCTGCCAATATGCTCTGCCTCAGAAGGATTTCTGCCTCTTTTCCCCACCACGGAATTTCCTGACTGTTCATTGCTGCTTTCCATTTGGGAATTTACTCTTGCATCACCTGGGATCACCTGGGTTCTACTGGCATGAGCAGATCATCAGTTGCTCAGTAATTCTCCAGTTTTGTTGGTTGAGAAAAGGGACAAGAAGCCAGCACAGATGGCTCTGGGCTGCTCGCTGCCTTTCCCCAGCAGGCAGACTGACAAAAAAATAACAGCTTGTCCTACATTCTCCTGTGAACTGAACACTGAACTCTCATTTCATTTGAGAGCAGGAGGAACCATTTTTATCAGACTTGCTGCAGTTTGAGAGAGTCATGGTAGGTGATCCTTTGAAACCTTTGCAGATGTTCTGTCACAAAGGTATTGACACATGAGCAATCCTTTGACTGGTTTGGACATCCAGCACCCTGTTAGTGAGAATACGTCTGAAATGCCAAGAATTGTACCTGTTGATAAAGCCACATGCTGCTTTGGGATCAGTGAAGGCTTTCCATCTGGCAGTGGGGATCTCATGACGGTCCAGAAAGGCTTTGGTAAAGCTCTTGCTGGATTCCAGCTGAGCTGCCTTTGCTGTGGGGCCAAAGCACCTGATTCCAGCTGCTGTCAAGTCATCCACAATTCCTAAACACAAAACATGCTATAAATCTCCAGATGATTTATGGCAGTCAGGCCAGCCAAGCCCAGGGGTGCAGGAATTCCTCGGGGTAGGAATGCCAGGAATAAGAGGTCATCTCCATGTCTGCAGTGCCTGCTTTCCTCACTGGAAGCAGGAAAAGGTAACCCTGCAGCTCTGGAGGCCCCCAGGATGTGCTGGGTTTGGGAAGGGATGACAATCCTCCCTTTGTTTGTGATACCTTTGAGCTAAAAGGTCAGTATGAGTCTTTTGTGAAGATGCCAAAAGGTTTAAGCAGAAAAATTATCAGCATGTTTATAATGGTTTTTTTTTTAACCAAAGCTCAAATGATAATTATTTCGAACCATGAAAACTCCATAGGAAAACCAAAACTGCTTTTCTTGCTCACACACTACCCTTCAGGAATTCCTTTTCACCTCAGCACAACTCTGAATTTCAGGGAAACTGCTTCAGAGGATCTGTTTCCATTCAGACTGGAGAGACTGTTGAGTGATGCACAGATGAGCACTAAAATTTACTTTTCTTCCTAAATGCTGAAGGCTGTGATTTCCAGCTTGTTTCTCTTACCAGCAGCAAGAGGAACCTCTGGACCAACCACCACCAGCTTGATGTCCTGATCCCTGCAGAACTGGGCAACAGCAGCGTGGTCACTGACTGGAACAGCTGTTGGAGACACAAAACAGGGAAGATTCCATCCATGGGTGTTCAGCACTGAGTTATCTATCACAGGACACTCAGCAGTCTCACCTTCTGGGCTGCCAGGTCACGGGGAGCCTGGAAAAGTGAGGCTTACACTGACAGAGACCCACCCAAAACACACCCCCCAAACCCCAGGCAAAGGCTCTGGTTGACATCCACTGTCATAGAGTTATAAATCACAGTATCATGGAACATCCTGAGTGGAAGGGACCTACAGGATCATCCAGTGTCACCCCTAGGAACACCCTGACTGACAGCACAAGCAGCATTGCAAAGAATCCAAGAAAAGGAAACTCAAAAGAAAAAAAAAATTTTCTTTTCAGCAAGTCCACTCCCTGAGGAGAGTCACCATGGAGCTTTACAGATCTAAGACCAGCCTGGATGGGGCTTGGAGCAGCCTGGGGCAGTGGAAGGTGTCTCTGCCACGGCAGGGGTGACACTGGATGAGATTTAAGGTCCTTTCAACCCAAACCATTCCACTATTCTGTGATTTTACTATCTTAGTGCCAGAAGGATGTGGGGGATGAAACAAATGGCTGGTAGAATTCCAACTCATGTATTTTCTTTTTTTCCTTCTTTCTGTTGTGCCATCTAAAATTTGCACTAAACAGAGCCCTCAGAAACCAAGGGGAATCAGAACTTTTTTGTTAATTATGGTGAACTTAATTAAGAAGGACACTGTGCTGTCATTAACAGTGAGGATATGTAAGCTTAGGTTGTTAGAACCATTATCTTTCCAAAAACAAACATTCAATGTGACGCCACTTGGAATGCCCCAAACTGTGCAAACAAAAGAAACGTCCTGCACCAAAGACAATAATGTCAATTCCATCATCCCAAAGTTACGCAAAGCCCTGCAATTCCACTGCTTTTATCATGAATAAATAAAGCCAAGGTCTGCAGAGGATGGGAACACAGATCCAGAGAGCCAAAAACGAGATGAGCGTAGATTGGCTGCTTGTGCAGGGAGGAGACTGAACATATTAGGGTATGGTGCTGGCAAAGGGAGCACAGAATCCCAGGATTATCAGGGTGGGGAGAGCCCTTCAGGATCACCCAGTGCCACCCCAGCAGCACCAGCATCACCCAAACCATGTCCCCAAGGGCCACATCCAGACTCCTCCTGAACACTGCCAGAGACAGGGACTGCAAACCTCCCTGGGCAGCTAATCTAATTCCTGAACACTCAGGGGAAAAAAAAAGTTTTCGATCTCTAATCTGAACCTCCCCTGGTGCAATTTAGGGCTATTTTCTCTCATCCTTTCCCTTGGGACATGGCAGAAGACTGGCAATACACTGGGATCTGATGGTCTCCCAGCCACTTTCTGGGGAAGTGATGAGAGAGAGAGGACTTTGTTCAGTGCCCACTGCGCTCACCCCATCCTGGATGAATAAAGTCAGAGAATTATGGAATCCCACACTGGTTTGGGCTGGGAGGGAGATTAAAACCCATCCAGTGCCACCCCTGCCATGGCAGGGACACCTTGCACTGTCCCAGGCTGCTCCAAGCCCCAATGTCCAACCTGGCCTTGGACACTCCAGGGATCCAGGGGCAGCCACAGCTTCTCTGGGAATTCCATCCCAGGGCCTCCCCACCCTCCCAGGGAACAATTCCTCCCATAAAATTTCCTGATTCCAGTACAGAACCTGCATTTTGATTATAGATTTACCCTATTCAGGAGGGGTGAGGGAAACACCCTGACTGCACACAAATAAAAGTCACCTCCTTGACACCTCTTTAACAGCCCAATTATTTTGTTCCACCAACACTGGTAAGAAACAAAGGCATTTGACTTCCGTGTGCAACTGATGTCAGTTGACTTGTGGCTCACAACAGAGCAAACCCAAAAGCACAACACACCTGTGCCAGGGCCTCCCACCCTCCCAGGGAACAATTCCTTCCTAATATCCCATCTCTCCCTGCCCTCTGGCAGTTTGCAGCCATTCCCTGTGTCCTGTCCCTCCACCCCTTGTCCCCAGTCCCTCTCCAAGGAGAGACAGAGAATGGAATTCACCCCAAATTTCTTGCTGCAGGTCTGATCTACTCATGACATGAACAGCGAGTGTGGCACAAAATTTACACCATGGGGAAATGTCCTGCCAACTAACAAGAAGGAACAAATCATGTTGTTTATCCATGACTTTAGCTTTCCTCCCAAACATAATTTTCCTCGGGTTGTTGACTGCAAGGGGACATTTCCGTAACTGTGATTGACTGCTTCAAACAACAGCTGAACATTCCTTTGGAACCACACAGGAGGACCTTGGACCAAGGCTTCCAAAGGTGGAGCTTCAATTTAAGAGTACAAGTTACACTGAGAGGTAAAATGTGACAGGAGGAGGTGTCAGGATGGTAAAGTCCATTCACAGACACACCTCTGTCTGTGTCTGCATTCAGCAAGCCATTGACCGTGCTTCTGCACCAAAACTGCCCTGACAATCAAGCCTAAATTCAATATAAACCTGTATTAGGCATGCAACCTCAATCCCTCTTTAATGCTGGAAACAATTAACAGCTCAGATCGACGACAAAAAATATTTTCTTACTCGAATCCAGGAAAAGTTTGAAAGATTTAAGGTTATTTGTCGCTGTTGAGCGGCTAGCTGAGGACTGACCCAAGTTCTCAGACAAGCGAAGAGAGGAGAAAAGGCACTTTATTGTTTTGAATTCCATATATATAGAGTCTACAGAAGTGCCCCAGATTGGTCAGCCCGAGACCTCCCCCTAGGCACAATTGGCCAAGCCCGAACTCACTCAATCCGGAGAAACTGTTTGCAAAACATCCAAACTTTATCTTGTTTATGAAATATAGCAAAATGTTCCCACGGGAAGAACCTGTGCTAGCCACAGTTATTTATACTTTTCAGCTCACTTTTGCATGTTTCAGTAATCACCTGAGAGCCAGAGCTGCAATGCTAATTAAAGGCAATTTCATGGTCCATGAAGGGAGGACAAATTTTCAGAGCCAAATCTTGATTATACTGAAAAATCCCCAGAAACCAGGGAAGGAGTTTTCCAGATATTCCCAGATACTTTTGCCCACATGACTCAACAGGGCTCATGTGCTTCTGTCAAGCTGTTTCCCACTTTCCACCCTGAGTTAAATGAAGGCCCCAGTGACAGCACTGGAATTCCTGAACAGGTGAGACAAATTCTTTCCTTAAAAACCCACATCAGTCAAACTCTTCATAAATTCTAGGTTCTTCCTAGGTGGCTGAAGGTTTCTCTCCCAAAGCACAGGTGTAGAACAAAACAATTTATTCCATATGGGAGATTTCTTGGACCTGGCTTGAGCTCAAGCATTTTCCACTGGTGGTGCCATGTTTTTTTATGGAATGAAAGAGAGAAAAGCACAGGGGGGTTTAAAAAGGCACAGCTTGAAAAAAAAGCTGAAATTCCCATTCCACAGACCCTGCAGCCTGGCAGTGAACTCAGTTTAGCACAAGGGTAAAGGGCTTTTTTTTTGACTTTCTGGTCTTACCAAGCTCTTCCTTCCAGGCCTCCCCTCAGAGGCCCAACAGAGCAAAAAACTAATCATGATTCTTTGACTGCTCAAAGACATTAAGGACAAAGTTCTTTAAAAAGCCTATAATGAAGCATTCCAGTGGAATTCTATACAATGATCACCTGCCATACAAGAACCTGGCAGGATTCATGCTTCCCTGAGACAAAAACACAAAAAGTTACTCCCACACCAACACAAGTGCAGAAAATGGATGTGTATAATCCAATTCATGTGCATCCTGTGTTAACTTGAATTCCATATCTTGTCACATGTTGTAAAGGGAAAACTGAAGACTTAGGTGGGTCAAAGCCCCTAAATCTGGATCTGTTATGTGAAGGACACAGGAATCTCTGTGGTTTGTGATTTCCTGGGTGCCAGCACTGCAGACCAGAGTTTTTTCGAAATGCAGCACCAAAGTTTGGATGCTCAATTTGCAGCATCTGAAGCTTGATTTCTCAAAACTAATAACTATGAAAAGTTTCAATTACAGCCAGTCAGAGCTTAGTATGCTAAACCAAGAGTTCAAATGAGGCAGTGAGTACACAGAGAGAAATATTTGAAAATAACCTTGATTTCTTAAGGTCACTAAGACAAAGGAATGAATTTATTTTCACAGTGACAAAGTGTTCTTGTTACAGGTTGTGGGGGTCATGGAGTTTCAACACACTTCTGAGAGCACAGGAGGAAATTTAGGTGGGAACCACAGCAACTATCCTGAGCTGGATTCCCAGAGGAACAGCTCTGGCTGAATCCTCCAAACCCAAACCTAAACAATGAGATATCACAGCTGAGATCTTATAAAATTAATTACACAAGGCTTTGCTCAGACATTTTTTTTCCTTCTTAACTACATCTAAAATCTAGTTCACATGCCCAAAACCTTAAAAAATAGTAATCCATCTCCTCCATCATCATCATTATCACTATCATCATCATCATCGTTATCATCATCCTTTCACACTACCAGCTGTGATTTCAGCTCAACAACTTCTGGGTTGAGTTATCAAGTTTAAAAATGGTATTTTTTTTGTTTTACCTGAATTGGAGATTTTCCCACTGTCGGCAGTCCCTGCATTTCCTGGAGCCACAAAGACGTGTTTCACCTGGGGGGACTGAGCCAACTTCCAGGCCAGGGCGTGCTCCCTGCCTCCGCTGCCGATCACCAGCACCCGCTCAGCCATGGCCCTGCAGGAAACCAGGACACAAGGAAAACCCTCATGAGTGGGCAGACTGGGACTTTCAGCCTAGAGAATCACAGAATGCCTGAAGAGTTTAGGTTGGAAGGGACCTTAGAGGCCATTCAGTGCCACCCCAGCCATAGCAGGGACACCTTCCACTGTCCCAGGCTGCTCCAAGCCCCAGTGTCCAACCTGGCCTTGGACACTGCCAGGGGTGAGGAGTTCACAACCTCTCTGGGCAACTATTGCTTGGAGAATCCAAGTCTGCAAAGGTCAAAGCCCTTCTGATGCACTCACTGTATGAACAGAGTGTTTGGTGCTGCATGGGGCCACAAAAAAGAATTTTTAGAGGCAATGCCTGAAAAGCTCTGAACACCTCATGGAAAGGAAAGGCTCCAAGCAGTGAGACAAGGAAATAACTTCCAGCTCTGGCTTTCCTTGGAAAGACCAACCAGGAGGCCAGCAACAGGTAGCATTAATAAAGGAGCTCACTCAGACAAGGTAGTGTGGGGTATCCACTCCACTCCACTCTCCTGTTCCAGTGAGGCTTGGGAAAACACCTGGATGTTCTGCTGGCCAGTGGGAGTGGGTCTGGGATGACCACATCATCAGCTGGGTGTGCACGCACTGCTTACGCACGGGACTCACGGCAAGAGTACAGCGTGTGCTCCGAGCAGCTCTGGGAGCCTTGGCCTTCTGAGATTTACTTCTATACGTACACTCCACAAATTTACTGATGGAAGAGTTCATTACACTGACAAAACCCACTGGAATTCAGAAAATAATAAAGAAAGGAAGGAAGGAAGGACATAATTTATAAACTAATAATGTATGTCCTTATTTGGAGCTAAAATAATAGAGTAACAGGATGGTTTGGGTTGGGAGGGACCTTAAAGCCAATTCCATTCCACCCCTGCCATGGCAGGGACACCTTCCACTGTCCCAGACTGCTCCAAGCCCCAATGTCCAACCTGGCCTTGGACACTGCCAGGGATCCAGGGGCAGCCACAGCTTCTCTGGGAATTCCATCCCAGGGCCTCCCCACCCTGCCAGGGAACAATTCCTTCCCAATATCCCATCCATCCCTGCCCTCTGGCAGTGGGAAGCCATTCCCTGTGTCCTGTCCCTGCAGCCCTTGTCCCCACTCCCTCTCCAGCTCTCCTGGATCCCCTTTAGGCCCTGGCAGGAGCTCTGAGCTCTCCCTGGATCCTTCTCCAGGTGAATATTCCCAGCTCTCCCAGCCTGGCTCCAGAGCAGAGGCTGTAGGGATCACCTCCCTGGGGGAGGAACAGAGCCCAGATAAGAGTTTAGGACAAAAGAAACGGTGAGCGTCCCTGATGTAATCCCAGCACATGTCACACACCAGCCCAGGTCCCTGACCCACGCTTGCTCACGTGCCCAGTGCCCCAAGGTGAGATCAGAGACACCCCCTGTGCAGGAGGACAAGAGAACAGGACAACTCAAAATACATCTTAGCAATGAAAAGAGGGGGAGAAAAATCAATAAAACCCAACAGATTTCTAAGGGAAAGGCAAAAATGATCCAAAGCGGATTTTGAGGTAAGTCAGGGATGTCCCTTCCCCTCACATCAGCTGCTACAGCTTGACTTGACTAAAGCTGCCCTGATGAGGCAAAATATCTGGATTAGGTAAAATATCCAGAGAGAATAAAGTCAAAATAAACATGGATAGAAGGATAAAAAGCAGAAAATTAACACTGAGTCATTTGCTATCAACTAAACACACCAGAGCTAACATTTAATGGGAGTTTCATGCTGGGGGAGACCAACAGGTTTCTAAACCACTGTTGGGCCAAATACAGATATTGCAAAGTTACAGACATGTTTTAATTATAAAACTCCATGATTACATGGAATAAAAAAACTCAGGTTAGGCTGAAAGTGATCAGTTATGGTATAGATGTTTGGGAAACCACATTATGTTCATCTCTTTGACATTACAAATCAAGTAAGAAGAAAAAATAAAAGAATAAGGGATACAACAAAGGGGTGGATTAGATAAAGACAGCAATATAATAGTAATATGGAAGAACATTCATCACACAGCAGGTAGCTCTCCCCTTGAAGTTAAACAAGCATTGTCAGTGGTGTCCAGAGCCAGTGGCCACTAAATAGCATTTTAAAGGCAAATTTTATCAATAATAAGTTGAACTATATATAACATAATTTTCTGAAAAAAAAATTAAAACTTTTAAAACGCTAAAAAATTTATTATTTAGACCTTTTAAAACTTTTAAATCAGAATGATTTAAACCAAAGACAGCCCATACTCACTCTGTGCTATGTGCTACCAGGCTGGGGAGAGGAGGACTCAGGAGCTCAGAGGCACAAAGAGAGCAGAGATTGGCAGCCCCTGGTTAAAATGTCTCTGTCCCAACAATCCCGCCCCAGCGCTGACCCTGCAGCCAGCCAATGGACAGGGAACTGCAGCCACTCCAGCTGGGAACAGGGGACACAAGCTTCCCTACAAATGCTCCAGGAGTCAGAGCGAAAGCTTTGCAGAACAGAACCAGCTCATCCTGTTGTTTCTAAACAGCAAAGTTAATTTTGTCCCATTCCAGGTTGGGCTTTTTTCAGTTAAAAGTGTTCATTAATCAGCTAGTGAACATTCTTGAATATACCTTGCCAATATCCCACCTAACCCTGCCCTCCTCCAGCTCGAGGCCATTAAGAAATTCCCACTGCACTAAGCCCACACTGCTGCTCAGGGCAGCCTGAAGACCCAGTGACACTGTGGCCACCTCAAGTGACTCACCATGATGGCAACTCACTCAAAGAATCACCTCCTTCTCTTCCATGAGGTAACATATTCTGGTACTACTGTCAGCTGAAAGAATTCATCACACACAGCACAAAGCTTTATATGGGTAAAGTAAATGGAACAAGGCATGTCTCATATTGTCAATTAATATTGAATCATTTTATATCAAAATGTGAGTGAAAATCAAGTTTCATGCATTGGTTTTGAAGCTCAGTGTTATTTGTGCATCCCACTACGGTATCCTACCACCTTCTATTTAGGAATGTGGCTTGAGAAGAACTTGTGGTGGCAATGCCAGTTTAGGAGGTTCAGATGAAGCCATGGCAGCTTCTTTTTCACACTGACATTCAACAATGTCATGGAGGCCCCACTGCTGCCCAGCAGGATCTCACTTTAAAAACAAAAATTCCAAGAGGCAACATTCCTTTTTATTTTTGCCATTAATCCAGGAGTCAAAAAACTGTTCTCAAAAGACCTAAAGTCATCCACAAGGTAGATATTTACTCTGTGAGGATTATCACACCCCCAGGATTTTTGGAAACAACACGTGAAATCCTTAAAGATCCCAAACCACAGGATGTCATTACCTTCTGCAACCATCGTCTGCTTTGGTAGAGATGGAGATGTTTGTTTAAAAGATGTTTTAAACTGAAGATAAGTGACATTTCAGGAAAAGGTCTGTTGTTAGGTGCTTATAGGAAGTGAGAACTGGAATGAAGAAACGAGTTAATCACTCCATGTATCCAGAAGGAGAGGAGGCAAGAAGAGAGTGAAGAGAAGGAGACTCCCAGACTTATCCCCAAGGATGACAGGAGAAAGCCAGCAGGGATGAGCATCAGCCCAGAGACCTTGATCCTCACTGCAGGAAGGCAGCTGGGGCTCACCAACAAACCAGGGAACTCTTCCTCTCGACCAGAGCCTGTGGAGCAGAGAAAATCAAGTGAGAGAGGCAAACCCACAGCCCTCAGAGCTTTCCCCATCCCGACTCCTGCCCAGGGAGGTTCCAAACACAGGGAGCAGTGACATGAGGCTACTCAGGTGCTGTCCCTTCCCTGGCAACAGGGCAGGGGCAGGAGCCACTGACTTTCCAAACTTCCCCTGTGCATAGACCTGGGGTTCAACTCAGCTCCTTGGCTGCATTTATGAACAGAACTCTGTAAGAAAACATACACTCCTTAAGCAATTTATTCTCAAGTGTGATGCAAGTTACCTAAATATTTAATCTCAACTGGGTGGAGTATTTTAATAAGGCAGAGCCTTATCACCTCACCTCAAACTACAGCAGGAAAGGTGCAACTAAAATCAAATCTCTGCACTTCAGAACAAACAGCAAAGGCTCAGACTGAAGCTCACTACTTCCGACTGTAATTTTTTTTAATTAAGCTCCAGTGCTGTTGGTTTTCTCTGTGCTCCTCTGTACCTTTGCTTCCTAACACTGGGATTCAGGAAACCTGATGGAGGCATCCAAGTTCCTTAAGACCAAAGACATGGTCCTTGCCCAGAGTGTCCTAATTCAGGTCCAGGTTGGATGGGGCTTGGAGCAGCCTGGGATAGTGGAAGGTGTCCCTGCCCATGGCAGGGGCTGGAATGGGATGAGCTCTGAGGTCTCTCCCAACCCAAACCAACCTGGGATTCAATGAACTCCAACCCTTCTTAGAGCTGAGTCTGAAAAATGGCCCAGCAGTGACAGCACTTTCCCAAACACTACAGACCCAAGCCCAGTGTCACCAGTGAAGGTTCAAACCTACAACCTCCAGCCCCTGGAGAGGAGTGCTTATCACCTGGCTTTGCACTAAAGGACAAGGTTCATTTTTCCTCCTGCAGTTAGGCAGGAGAAGAAAAAAAAGAATTCTCACAGGAGACAGGAAAAACCCCAAATTGGGAAGGCTGTGAAGTTCCCACCCCACTGAGGACTGTGTATTTCTGACCCCAGCAGTCTGAGCCGTTTATGCATTTTGGTGATTTTTTCATAGACCTGTTATGGGATAAAAAAATAAAAAAGAAGGGATTGGAGAAGAAGCAAAAACTTGGAACTTCCTCCTCACAACTTCAAACTTAAAACTTTCTCCTCTGAACTTCAATTCTCTCCTAGGATCCACCCTGCTATCCTTCACTCAGCTCCCAAACTCGCCCACAGCCAGGCCAGGCAGTCCCAAACCCCCGTGGGCTGAGCCCAGTGCTGCTGCCCTCAGAATTAACCCAGGGGTTGAGTCACCCTTAGGAGTTCACGGCACATTCCAAGTGCTCCCACAGCTCCAAGCCAGCCTGCCCAGGGAACCTGTGCCAGCTGCTGGCCCCCGTTCAGGTTTGGGGTGCGCAAGCTGCAGGTTCAGCGACTGTGGGTTCACGCAGGGCTGAGCTGCCCTTGCCTGGGGCAGCTCCCATTGGTCCCACCAGCCTCTCCACCTCCAGGCTCTCCTTCCCTCTGTGTGCCAAGGGAGTGCTGGCACTTGGATCAGGAAAACAGTGCTGGAAAGCTGACACCACAATAGTAACCGATGTAGTGATGTAAATATATTTATATGTATAGATAAAGGAAATCTTCCAGCTTGGTGAGCTAACTCCCTGAGGGATGAAGGATCACCACGGGGAGGACAAGGGAAGCAGCAGCAAGCAGCAGCCAGGGAGGGTGGAGAGAGCAAACCCAGCTGTGCCCTCAGATCATCCCGACTGATGGAGTGAGTGATCAGAACACACTCTGTGGTCAGCACTGCTCCAAATTTACACTCCCATTCCCACCTCCTGCCCCAGCCTGCTCCTGCTCCCAGGGAGAGACTCATCAGGGAATCCAGGGCTGGGGAGGGGAAGGCATCCACCTCTCTCCACATTTTTTCCTGCATGGCTCAGTTGCCAGAGGGAATTCCCAGTGCCAAGTGTGCAGGGAGCTCTGAGGCACAACAAAAACCAGCCATGGCAACCAAACCTGCAAAATGGCCAGAATCCCTCAAGGGAACTGCACGTTTGGGTTGGGACAAGATTAGGCTCATCCTGAAGGAAAAAACCACAGCCTTAGAAAATTTTTCATTTCCTCAGATTTCAATACATGAAGAGTTGCTTAAGTAGTACAGAGGCCTCCAGAATCTGGTGGCAATTATGATTTTTAGTTAGAGCTTTGAGTTAAATAAGCTTTTTTTGCTCATGGGTTTTATTTAGGACAAATTCGTGGCTCTCACCTGGCCATATAGAATCATGGAAGGTTTGGGGTGGAGGGCAGCCTTATGACCACCTTGTTCCACCCCCTGCCATCCAGTGTGATGTAGAAAACAAAATGAAAGAAGAAAGGTCATCATTAGACAAACCTCTCATGGCTTGAGCTGAGGCTCCACAAGACATGCCCCTTGTGTCCAGGTGTGATCCTCCAAGCAGCAGGATTTGGCATTTTTCTAGGCAAAACATTCTCTCAGGTTTTGCTGCTAGAAATATATAGGATCATAAACTTTTACAACCTCCCTCAAAGTACTAAATTTGACACTTCAAGCGATGTAGGATGCTGGAAGTGCTGTTCTGTACCACAATGAGGGAGAGAAATGCCCTTGAAATGCCCTTTCTGTGTTACCCTTTCAGCTACACAAACAAAATAGTGGAATAGGTATTAATTCTGCTAATTAATTCCAATATCTACTGGATAGATTAAAAAAAAATTTAAAAAGCTGGTAAACAGCAGGGAAAGCTTGCAAACAGCAGGGAAAGAATCCAAGTGAGTCAAAGTCCAAAGCCAGAGAAGTTTGAAGTTTAATGTTTACTTCAAGCAAATATTTCACCACTTGTTTTCAAAGCCAAACATAGGAGAGAAAAAAAAAAAAAAAGGAACAAAACACGTGCAGTTTAAAATATGTTAAAGTGCAGTAGAATTAAAAATGCTGCACGTTGAGACCCCCAGAACTAAACCTGAGGAGACACAGAGTTTGTATGTGTACATTTATTTATAAATGTATAAGGATATATACATATGTGTGGGAGAATATAGATATACAGAAATATACTTATATAATGGCATATATATATATGTAATGGCTTATTCACTGCCATGAGTGGAGACAAATGCTTTTGTGTGTGTGTGTTATTTTTGTTTATATATATATGTATATATATATACACGTATGTATATGTATATGTTTATATACATGTATATATTATATACAAATACAGTATGTGCATATAAACACATATAATGGTTATATATAAACACACACGTATATAATGGCATTTATATTTATAGAGTGGTTTATTCATCCATATCTATATATATATACATATAGATGGATGAAGCAGCCTACAGAAACCAGATCACCACACATCCCTCCAGTGCCTTGGGTGGAGACACACACACGTAACTGCTATATATACATACATATAAGGGCATATATACACATCTTATGGCTTATTCCATACATACACACACACATATATATGCTGTGAGAGGACTGCTGTGAGAGCCATGCCATGACAGGCAAGCTGATGTGGGGTGGCACATGAGCAATGCCATAAGGGCAGAGCCGTGAGGGCAATGCTGTGAGGGTGATGCTGTGACAGGGATGCCATGAGGGCCAAGCCATGATAAGGATGCCATGAGGGGATGTCATGAGGGCCAAGCCATGATAAGGATGCCATGAGGGGATGCTGCGAGGGTCAAGGCATGAGGGGATGCCATGAGGGTCAAGCTGTGGTAAAGATGCCATGAGGGGGGAATCCCACGATGGCCATGCCCTTAAGGTACTGCTGTGAGGACTATGCTGTGAGGGCCAAGCCATGAGGGGATGCCATGAGGGGGATGCCATGAGAGGGATGCCACAAGAGCCAAGCCATGAGGGGATTTGCCACTAAGGGGATGCCGTGATGGCCATGCCATGAGGGCACTGCTATGAGGGCTATGCTCTGAGGGCCAAGCCAAGAGGGGATGCCATGAGAGCAATGCCATGAGGACCAAGCCATGAGGACACTGCCCTGAGGGGGATGCCATGAGGAGATGCCGCGATGGCCATGCTATGAGGGCTGCACTCTGAGGGCCAAGCCATGAGGGGATGCCGTGAGGGGATGCCGTGAGGGCCAAGTCATGAGCACACTGCCCCGCAGGCGATGCCGTGGGAGCGCTGCCGTGAGGAGATGCCATGAGGGCCCAGGCATGAGGACGCTGCCCTGCAGGCGATGCCGCGGGAGCGCTGCCGTGAGGCTGCCCCGCCATGTTGCGGAGCACGGGCGCACATGGCCCCGGCCGCCCCTTCGCTCCCCCAGCCCGCAGGCAGCGCGGGGAGCACCGGCAGCCACAGACCCCGAGCGAGCCGCGGACCTGAGCGGTTCCAGCGCGGCAGGGTGACTTACTGTGCTCCGGGGGGGGATTCGGGAGCGGGAAGGATCCTCCGCCGGGCCGGGAACTACAGCACCCGGCGAGCCCCGCGGCACGGCGCGGAGGAGGGGCGAGGCGTGTGAGCGATGTCGCGACTTGCGCAGCTTTGGCACAGAAATTGCTCAGTTCTAGGGCTGCGGGGCGGGTGGGGAAAGGGGAGAGGTGGCCCAAACACCTCCGCGATGTGGAGGTTGGTTTGATTTTTTCCGTCAGCCAGTTGCCTCAGGGGCTGAGGGGGATGGCCTGGGAGGGCTGTGCAAAGGTGGATTTTGTCTCTGTATCCCTTGAAATACCACAGAGGAGCAACTCCTTAGTTTGTCCCATATTCGAACTTTCTGCTTTATGAAACCAAAGAGTATTGGGCAACGTTTAGTCCAGTTTAGTATTACAATTGTGCTGCAATACTGTTAATAGAACTAGATTTAATCCACAGTTTTCCTCCCTTCAAGAACTATAATGTGAAAACGTCCCTGTTCTTTGTAAAATACCTTAGGCAATAATGTTTAATGATTTTTTTGCATATTTAAGCATGCCCCAGACTCTTGCTCTAAAACAGAATAGTCACATAAATAAATATTCTAAGTAATATTGATGATTGCAGCAGAACTAATATTAATAAAGTCCCATAATGCTACTAATTGAACATTATCAGCAACGATCACTGGTCTTGACAAGATGAAAGTAAAATATTTAATTAATCTGAAAACTACCTGACACTAAACCTGAATGAAAGTTTAAATAAAGGGAGTTTATCAAGCAAGCAGAGGTAGGGAGAGCAAGAACAGTTATTTTCCTGTGGGGCTGTGGATCCTTACGTGTATGAGGAGGGACTTTTTGTAGTTACCACGTTATTTTTGTTTATCGGGAGTCAGAGGGAAATGTGCACCACACACTAAAGTCCTTCTGTGGTGTTTTTTGGGCACCTTTCTTCATGTTTTTCCTTGTAGAGACCGAGGTGCCTGGCCCAGACAAGGCCATTTGCATCAGCAGAATCTAAGTATGTCTGAAATGGTTCAAGTGAAACACTTTCAGTCTTTGATACCAAAAATTACATGGTGTTCTACTAGTAAATCTGAAATAAGTTAGTGTGAGCATGGCATGAACAGGTAAAAGGACTTCTTAACTGTAACTGCTTTCTATTTTAAATGTAATAAATCCAGTGTGACATAAAAGTAAGCCAATTGATGCAAGTCCCTGAACCACCTTTTCTCCAAAGTCAAATATTAAGGCAGATCAGCAGGACACAGTGAACAATGATGCTGCTTTTAAGGGGTCTTGCAAGTGACTATTAAACAACATTGAAATTGAAAATTTCTAGGACCCAGCAGCAATTAAACGGTTATACTTGGGTTTTCATGGAATCACAGGATGGCTTGGGTAGGAAGGGACCTTAAGGACCATTTAGTGATTTCCATGAGCAGGGATGCCACTCCCCAGATCAGGTTTGGAGGTGTTTTAAATTTATTTCATGTCAACTACCTCCCCTAACTTTGTACTACAGAAACTGTGCGTGGGAAGAATCTTCCAGCCGTGGGATTATTCAGTTTTACAGACTGTTTGTACACTCTTATGATTAAAAACTGATTTCGGGGCAGCACTGAGGGGTCCCCAGGGCGGCTGTATTCTGGACAAACTCATTTCGGTGCGTTCCAGCACCGCCAGAAAAAGTCCGGCTTTCCAAGCGGGCAAAAGGCGCACTTTATTTATCCACCTCCCTTCGGATTTCCCCCTTTGTTCCTTTAATTTTCGCGGCCCCGCCGCCAGCCCCCGGAGCACACGTGCGTGTCACCGCCGGGCCGAGGGGGAGGGAGGCAGCGCGGGCGGGCGCCTCTCGCATGGAGCCGGGGCTGAGGGCCCCGCGGTGATGCAGCAGCGGCACCGGCAGCAGCAGCACCGCCCGGGTGCGGGCAGGGCCCCCTGAGAGCCGCCGCCCGCCCGGAGCACACGCGGGGCTCGGCCCCGCTCCATGGGCACCGATGGCATCGCTCCCGCTCGCATCCGCCGGCGCCGCGCCTCAGCCCGCCATGGCCTCGGACGGGTAAGCAGCGGCCGCCGCGGCGACTGCAGCGCCGCCGGGGAAGGGAGGGCGGGAGTGCGGGGAGACGGGGTCGGCAGTCGCTGCCGCCGCGGAGCCTTTTCCTGCCCTCCGCGGGGCCGCGGGGGCTCGGACCTCCGTACGGGGCGCGAGAGGGGCCGCGAGCGGCGGGGCGGTGTGTCCGTGTGGGGAAGGGGTCTGTGCGAGGCAGCGGTGTGGGCGCGGAGCGCCGGGAACTGGTTTAATGCTTTCACTGGGGGACGGGGACACGCTCGGGACGGTTTTGCCGGTAGCGGCGGCGGCGGCCGCGGAGCGCGGGGGGGTCGGCGGGAGCGCCACAACATGGCGGCGGCGGCTGAGGGGACACGAGACCTTCCTCCCCCCCCCCGCCGGAACCCGCCGCCGCTCTATGGCCCCTGAGCCGCGCTAGAGCGGCCGTTCGCAGCCACACGCCGCCTCGGCCAATGGCGAGAGGGCTTACAGCGAATGCAGCCAATCGCGAGGGGGCTTACAACGGGGACGTCAGCGCGCGCCCGGGGCCGCGGTGCACTGTGGGATGCCGGAGGCCTCGCGTCGGGGCAGGAAGGAAAGGGGGGGGTGTCATGGCGACGAATATCGAGCAGATCCTTCGGTCCTTTGTGGTCAGCAAATTCCGAGAGATCCAGGAGGAGCAGCAGCAGCAGCACGGCGGGTAACGGGGCGGTGGGGACCAGCGGGGAAGAACGCGGGGCGGAGAGAGACAGGCCGCGGCCTGAGGGTCGTGTCGGCGGCAACATGGCGGGGCCGAGGGGGGTCGCGGCCGGGCGGACGCCGTGAGGGAGACGCGGCCCGGGAGGCGAGAGAGGACGGTGGGGAGACGCGCCTACCCACCCTCCCCCCGTTTCGGTGCTGTCCTCACGTCGGGGCGGACGCCTGTATGGTTTGTCAAATTTATGGCTAAATTTGCCGAGTCTCTCTCGTAAAACAAGGGAAACCTTGGAAAGAGCAAGGGAAGGCTGTAGGAGAGCGACTTGTGGGTGTTTATTTTGTGGAGGAAATCCCTACAAGGTCGTACGAGCACTGGGGATGTGGCACATTCCAGAATGTGTTTTTTCCTTCCTTGCGCCTGAGCCTCAGCAGTCACAGAGTGTCCGGGCTGAATAAGTGAAAATTAACCCAAAGGCAGACGCTTCTTTCCGAGCACGGCTTTCTTAGGAAGCTGGAATGCTGGTCTGAAAGGCTGGATTTAATAAACGTGCGTGAATGTCAAAAAATGTTCCAAAAAAGGTTCAAAATCACTTGTATTAAGTAGATTTTTATTTCTGATTAGTGCAAATGTGGAAGGCCAGCCCAATGGTGACACGATCCCAGCTGAGCAAGCCGGGCCTTCCGAAGCCTCTGGAGCTGCTGGGAGTTGTCAGAGTGATCAGATAGTACAGAAAATAGAGGAAGTGCTCTCTGGAGCCCTCGGGACAGAGCTGCAGTGCAACCCAGGTAATAAAACTCTCTCTGGCAAATCTGTTCTTGGTAAGAAGGTTGTGACTATGCCTAAAATTGAATTAGTTTTATAGAGATGAAAATGTGTTTCTTGGAACTGCTTCTTTGGCAAGTTGTGTGTCTGTTGTGAATCGGTTAAATATTTTTTTTTTCTACTGTGATTTTACATTCAGAGATGGACAGAGAAATACATAATTTAAAAATTGAGCTAGTTGTTATATGAAAGTGTTGCTTGGTGTGGGGAAAAGTTGGTTTTTTCCTTTTGAATGCTAAAACAGGTAAATTGTTTCTGTACCTATATATGTATATAAATTCTGCTTTATTTTGTATATATCTATTTCAGGGTCACTGAGCAGTTCTTAGCTTAGCAGTTATCGTTTTTAGCTGTTCTTAGCAGTTCTTACCAAAGCTGATACTGATAGAAGCAGTTTCTGCTTTGCATTGGTTTTCAAGATTATTTCTAAAAACATTTACTAAAATTCAGATACGTGATGAACTGTTCTGTCAAAAGATGATTTGCTATTTTGAAGTGAACTTACTCTTAAAGTGTAGGTACTCACATTGCAGCCTTGCCACAGAATTTTGGTGTGTCAATCTCAAAATTTGAATAAATTACTAGATTTTTTTTATGCCAGAAAGTTACATCTGCGTGTCCCCTCTCATGGGACTGGTCTTTGCTGTAAAATTTCTGACTCTGGAGGGTTGGTGAGGTGATGAAGGCTGTAATTATCTCATTTCCCATTTTTGGGAGTTGAAACAGAGGTGGCTGCAGTGTGCTGAGTGAGTACAGTTCCAGAGGCAGCACAGATAATCGTTAATTTCAGAGATTCTGTTTGCAGGAGTTAGGGATTTGTGTTTTGTTGCTCAGTGGTTTGTGTACCTTGAGCATTTTCAAGTTTTTAATTTGTGCTGTATGAGCAGCACTTTAGGCTGACATGGGGGGGTTTTGGTAGGTTTTTGGTCGGTTGGTTGGTTTTTTTGGGTGGTTTTGTGTGTTTGTTTTGTTTGGTTGTGTGATTTTTACTTTTGTTTGTTTATTTTTTGTTTTGTTCTTTTGTGGATGACTGAGGCAAGGTCACACAGTAATAAATAAGTGAGGTCTGTTAACTTGGAAGTTTAAAACTTACTCTGTGGCAAATGTTCCCACTGTCCATATCTAAAAAGGAGTTGGACAAGAGAGATTATCTGATTATCTGAATCTAATTAATTATCTTTTTAGGAAAATTAATTTGGTAGAATCACAGAATATTCTGAGTTGGAAGGGACCCACAGGATCACCCAGTGCCACCCCTGTCCTGCCCAGACCCACAGCAATGCCAGCCTGGGCATCCCTGGCAGTGCTGTCCAAAGGCTCCTGGAGCTCTGGCAGCCTCAGGCTGTGCCCATTCCCTGGGGAGCCTGGGCAGTGCCAGCACCCTCTGGGGGAACAACCTTTCCTGAGCTCGAGCCTGAGCTGCCCCTCAGGAGGAGCTGCAGCCCCTGAGGAAGCTCTGCCCTCTGCCTCCTCCAGGCTGAACAGACCAGGTGACCTTGTGTTGCTGTGGCAGACCCTTCACCATTTTCTTGTTCCTCCTTTGGACATTCTCTAAGAGCTTTAGCACTTTTCTTAACCTTTGATGCCCAGAATTGCCCCTGGGACTCGAGGTGAGGCTGCCCCGGCTGGCAGTGCTGGGCCTGGTGCCTCCCCAGGACAGGGTTGTTCCTCCTGGCTGCCAGGACACTGCTGACTCAGCTCAGATCCACCTGGCCATGGACCAGGACCCCAGGGCCCTTCCCACAGCTGCTCTCCATCCCCACAGCCAGGGTTGCCCACGCCAGATGCTGAATCTGGCACTTCCATTGTTATCTCCGTGGTTGGTGATTGCCCAGATCTCTGATTTGTCCAAGTCCCTCTGCAGGTCCTCTCTGCCCTTGAGGGAGTTGACAGCTCCTCCCACTTTAGTGTCCTCAGAAGACAAACTATCCCTTTGAGTCCTGTGTCCACATTGTTAATGTTGATGTTGAAGAGAACTGGGCCAAGAATGGAGCGCTGCAAAACCCCACTAGTGAGTGGTGTCAGCCAGATGTCACCTCAGTCATTGTCACCCTTTATACCCAACCTGTGGGCTAGTTGCTCACCCACTGAGTGACAGGGCTCTCCAGCTGTGGGCTGGACATTTTGTCCATAAATTTGACTCTGCTTCACTGTTCTCTCTCAATGCATTCCCAGCCATGTTGGTGCAAAAACTATTTTTAAGTTGCTTACTCCATAAATAGGTATTTAAGATACTTGTTATGGAATCCCAAGTTGCGTTCATTTAACAGTATTGCAATTACCAACAGCTTTTGCACGATTTTGCCGTGTTTGGAAAATAGTGAGGTTTGGAATCACAGATTCTAATTGGAAGGTCTGTACTGCTGTCCTGGCCTTTATAAATAGATTACTGAAGGAAACATGGAAGCAGACTCTAATGTACAGCTCATATCTCACAGAAATCCCAGCAAATTGCCATTAAAGAAGTGCCTTTCTCCTGAAAACATGGCATTAGGTCTCCAGAAAGGCAAGAACCTAACAAAGGTTAAATCCAGGGGGAAATGAGGTACAGAATTAAAAGGTGGTGATGGAAACCTCAGTCTCCCTCTTTCCCTTCCCCACAGTCCCTTGTTTGTCCCCACAGTCACCTGAATTTGTTGCTTACCTGTTGCAAGCAAGTGCTCCAACAGGAACGTGTAGCTTTGCTGTGGCTCATAACAGCTGCAGTCCTGTCCCAGCAGCTGTTCCAGCCTGCAGTGCCTTAAAGTGGGTTTGGGACTGGGGACATAGAGACTGTTGGCCCAGATTTGTTAGACTCTAGTGAGCAGCTTGGTCAGTGAATACACATAGAATTTCTAACACAGTGGCAACACTGAGCTCATTTGGAGGTTAAATCACAGCAGCGTAGAGTGGCTAGTTAGGTCCTGTAGCATAAGTCCCCACTTAGGTAATTGGTTTGGAAAATGCGAATTCTTGTTTACTTCCCTGTGCAGCTTTGGGGGTTTGAAAGCACATCTCCAGCCTCCTGCCCCCCTGAGTGGCCATGGAGGGACATCTAACCCCTCTGCCCCTGTGCTCAGGTGAGACCCCATCTGCAGAGCTGCTCCCGCCCTGGGGCTCAGCACAACAATGAGCTGGAGCTGCTGGAGAGAGTGCAGAGGAGGCAGCAGGATGAGCAGAGGGATGGCGCAACTCTGCTGGGAGGAAAGGCTGGCAGAGCTGGGATTGTTCAGCCTGGAGAGGAGAAGCTTTGGGGTGACCTCCTTGTGGCCTTTTGGTGCCTGAAGGAGCTGCAGGAAACATGGAGAGAGACAATTGCCAAGGGCTGCAGGGACAGGACACAGGGGAGTCATAGAATGGTTTGGGTTGGAAGGGGACCTTGTAGATCATCTCATTCCACCCCCCCTGACATGGGCAGGGACACCTTCCACTATCCCACATTGCTCCAAGCCCTGTCAAGCCTGGCCTTGAGCACTTCCAGGGATGGGACAGCTTCCGTGAACAACCTGTGCCAGGGCCTTCCCACCCTCACAGGGGAGAATTTTTTCCTAATATCTAATCTAACCCTACTCTTCCTCATTTTGAACCCGCTCCCCCTTGTAGTGTCACTCCAAGCTCTTGTAAATAGTCTTCCACCATCTTTACTATACTTCCAGTTACTGGAAGGCCACAGTTAGGTCACCTGAAGTCTTTCCAGGTTGAACAATCCCAGCTCTGCCAGCCTTTCCTCCCAGCACAGCTGCTTCATCCCTCTGCTCATCCTGCTGCCTCCTCTGCACTCTCTCCAGCAGCTCCAGCTCCTTGCTGTGCTGAGCCCCAGGGCTGGAGCAGGTGAGCTCTCACCTGAGCACAGGGACACAATCCCAATCCCTTTCCTGCTGCCCATGCTAGGGCTCAGCCCAGGGCACAGGGGGTTCTGGGCTGGGGCAGCTCCAGCTCTCCCAGGGCTGCTCCATCTGCTCATCCCAGCCTGGGTTGATCCCAGGTTGCCCTGACGAAAGTGCAGCACTTGGTCTTGTTAAACCTCATGAGGTACCAGTGAGGCACTTCTTGAGCCTGTCCTGCTCCCTCTGGATGGCCCCGTCCTTCAGAGGACCACCCTCAGCTTGGTGTCACCTGCAAACCTGCTGAGGATACACTTGATCCCCTTGTCATTAGTGAAAATATTGACTGGCACTGTTTCATTAAGTAAAGTTACACTGGTCCCAGTAGGGAGCAGTGAGGGACACCACTGGTCACTGATGTCCATCAGGACTCTCAGCTTTTGACCACTACCCTCTGGATGTGACCATCCAAACAACTGTTAATGCACCTAACAGTGCACTTATCAAATTCTTCATTCCAGTTTGTAGAGAAGGATGTTGTTGGGGCATTGTGTCAAACACTTTACAGAAGTCCAGATAAATTCCATCTGTAGCTCTTCCTTTACCCACTGATATAGTCACTCCACCACAGAAGGTCACTGCATTGGTCAGAGAGGATTTTCAATGTGTGAAGCCATGCTGGTTGTCTCAAATCAGTTCCCTGTCCTCCATGTGCCATAGCAGAGCTTCTAGGAGGATCTGTTCCGTGATCTTCCCAGCATAGAGGTGAGGCTAACAGGGTGGTAGTTCCCAGAATCATCCTCTCTTCTCTTCAAGGCAATGGCTTCTCACTGCCAGAGGGCAGGGTTAGATCACATATAAGGAGGAGATTCTTCCCTGGGAGGGTGGGGAGGTCCTGGCCCAGGGTGCCCAGAGAAGCTGTGGCTGCCCCTGGATCCCTGGCAGTGTCCAAGGCCAGGTTGGACACTGGGGCTTGGAGCAGCTTGGGACAGTGGAAGGTGTCCCTGCCCATGGCAGGGGTGGCACTGGATGGGCTTGAAGGTCCTTTCCAACCCAAACAATTCCATAACTCTATAGTACTACTTGGAAAGAGCTGTGTTCCCATTGGACCTGTGTTGCTGACCAAGAAGATTTGGGTGATTTTTTGAAAGAAGTGTTGCTTTATTACTTAAAGTGACTCCTGAGAGGAAGGAAAAAGAGCTGGGATGGGAGTGTATGCTGTTTGTGTGTGGTAGCTTAGGGAATCAGGCATGGTTTGCAAGTTTAACAGATTTGTACTTTAGTCCAACAGTTTAACAGTTTTGTACTTCACATTTACTCTGAAAGAAGTTTTAAAATGCAGTCCTATAAATGTTTATAAGGTAAATGTCATTTTTTCTAGATGTAGAGAAAAATACTGTGAAAAGTAATACTCAGTCTACAAAAAGGAGCTCTACTGGTGAAGATGAAATTCCTAGGAAAAAAGCAAAGAAAAACAAGAAGCACAAAAGCAAGAAGAAGAAGAAAAAGAAGAAGAAAAGGAAGAAAGAGAAAAAGCATAAAAAGCAACCAAAGGAATCCAAGTTGAGTGCACGTCCCGGAGAACCTGCAGATGTGCAGCCGGCTCCTCACTTGATGCCGGAGCAGTCCGGCTCCCAATTGAATGTACAGCATGGAGTGTTTGCAGAGGCAAACCTGACTGGCCATGTGCAGCCAGAACTGTGCTCAAAACCAGCTGAGGGGCCTGATAATCAAGCTTTAGGACTTGTTTCTCATTCAGTGACTGATTCTCAGCAATCTGCAGAAAATCTTGGAAGTGGGGAGGGGACTTTGTGTGCAACAAATCCTCCATTTAACTTAGAAAGCATCCAGTCTAATATTCCAGAAAATACTAGTATAGCTCAAACTAGAATTTGCACTAGTGAAGAACAAATTCAACAGTCCCATGAAAATATTTATCCTGTAGCTATTAATGCCAGTGTTGCTGATACTGGAAATTATACTTGGTCCAGTAAATCGGAGATTCAGAAAGATTCAGTAGAAGCACTAAGAGATTCAGAAATTACTCTGAGCTCTCAAGGCATTGGGGAAGTAAAAGCTTTGGATACAGCTCTCCAGCCTGAGGCCATGGAGGTGTTGACTTACTCAGAAGCATCTCTGCAATCTGTGTCTCAGAGTGCATCACAGGGGTTGGAAACATCTTCAGAATCCATGTCCTTGGCAAGTGGTGTGACAGCAATCCCATCATCTGCAAATTGGGCGCATCCAAGTGCTGTGACTGTAGCTCACACAGCTGTGGCTGGGCAAGAAGCGAAAATTCCAGAAACAACTGAAATATCTCTGCATATGGGAAATGTGAGAAGTGTGGAGAGACCTTTGGAACTGGGGGGTGTGAGCAGAACTTTGGAGTCCACCCTGCAGCCCTCAGTTATATCTGGGAATTTGAGCGTGACGCAGGGCAGCTGCATGGAGGGTTCCAGTGTCTTGAAAGCAGCTGTACCTTCGCAACACCCTTTGACAATATCTGCAGCCACCCCTGTGACCCACGTAGAAACAAAAAGTGCCAAAACACCCCCGGGACCAGACGCTGTTGCGAAAATGAAGGATATCGAACCAGCTATGGGAAGTGTGAAAGGTTTGGAAACAGCCATGGAACCTGCGGGTGTTGTAGTAAAAGATGTCAGAGCAGCTCAGGAAAGTCTGCAAGGCAAAAATGTGGAAGGTACCACAGGTCCTGCAACAGCACTGGGTGCATCAGGAATGTTCCTACAACACAGAGTCTTGACAGAAACTTGGAGTGTGGACAGAAGCCAGGGATCTGCCCTTCCAGCAGGATTGACAGGTGTTAATGTGGTTGCCAAGGCAAAAGGTTTAAGAGCAGCTCCAGAACCCGCAGCGGTTGTACAGACCTTCATTCCCCGAACTGTTCCAGAGGTCCAGATGGCAGAGGGCTTTAGAAGTCCACAAGCAAAAGATTCAGAAGGTACTCCATTGCTGAGAGAATCGAGACCTGAGGGTGAATCACATGTGAGGGGTTTGGCACCTGCCCTATCTCTGCAGAAGGAAAACACACAAGGTCCAGGAGGAGTCCTGAGGCCGGCAGCTGTGGTGGAAGCAAACACTTTTACAACAGCTTCAATGTCCTTACAAGTGGAAGGTGTGAAAGCTTCAGAAGAAGCTGTGCATTATGGGACTGTTGCAAGTCCAGGACTTGTTGCCTTAGAAAGGACTCCTGAACCTGTGGTTGCGCATGAAAGTATGGAATCAGTTAGAGACGCCAAGGCATTGGCAGGAGTGATGCCGTGGCAAACCACAGCAGAGAGAGAACCTCACCATGCAAGCCAAACAGAGAGTTCCATCATTGCACAGCCGCAGGTCATGACACACACAAGAACCTCACAAACCGAGGTGCTGAGGGAAAGAAAGGATTCAGAACTCACTCCAGAAGCTGAGATGAACACAGATGCAATCCTGGAACCTGCGCAAACTTCAGAAACCAGTTCAAAATCTGTTCAGGAGCAAATAGTAGGTCATTCAGCAACAGTATTGGTGTCTTTGCCCAGAGTGGAAGAAAACAACATGGCATCGGGGATACTGACAGAATTGACAGATGTGCAAACTCAGGGATCTGCTGTAGAACATGGAATTGCAGCAAGGACCACCACACAAGGAAATGAGCTCTCAGAAACGGGGAAAGCAAACAATCTGGAGCCAACATCAGAAGCTGGAGGAGTGAGTTGGTTGGAGAGCATGAAAGTGTCTGCAGCAGTAGAGGTGAAAGGTTCTGGAACAGGTAAAGAACTTGAGGTACCCGTGGGTGATGCTTCAGCTGTTCCAGAATACTTGCACTCTGAAAAGCAAGAAGAGCTTCAAGCAGTTCTAGAAGCAAAACCTGCTGCAGAATGGAAGAGTTCAGAAGAGGCTCCAGAAATCTTGGGTGCTTGTGAAATAAAACCTTCTGAAGCAGTTCCAGAACCAGGGGATGTGAAAAGCCTGGAAACAGCACTGAAACATGAAATGACAGCTGAGGTACAATATGTAGAAGGAGTGCAGAGTCAACAGGTGGAGGATATGCTGATTGACAAGGAAGATGCAGAGCAGACTCAAACATCTGAGCTTTTAGTAGCAGAAACAGTTTTTACTTCTTCACATGCAGCAGAGGAAAAAGATTCAGCAGGGACTCCTGTGGCAGAAGTACAAAGTGTAGAAACAGCTCCTCAGACTGATGTAGAGCTGAAAGATGCAGAAGCAGCTGTACAGTTGGAGGCAGAGACAAAAGATTTGGAAGCAGCTGCAGTACCTGAGACTGATGCAGAAGCAGGTCCAGAACCTATAGAGGAAGGCCAGTTGGAAGACACTCCAGAGGCTGAGGATGTCAAAGAAGCAACTCCAGAAGAGGACTCAGAGAAAAGAGATTCAGAAACATCTGATGTACAACCTGATGTGGCAGCACGAATGAAGGAGACTCTCATGAGGCTTGAGAATGTTATTGAAAAAAGCAGCCATAGAACCAGTGAGAAAAAACATGATTCAAAGAAACAGAAAAGGAGCCGTTCCAAGTCTCAGTCCAGGTCTAGGAAGCGTAAGAAAAAATCAAGGTCGCGTTCTACTTCCAGGCGTTTGACCTCTAAAAGAGCACGTTCTAGGAGCAGAAACTATTCAGTTTCCAGAAAAAAGCATTCCAAATCTAGGTCCCGATCTGTGGAGAAGAGAGAGAGAAGAGTGTCTTCCCGGCGGTCCAGGCGCAGGCGGTCCAGGTCATCTGACCGTTACAGATCTAAATCCAGATCAGCAGAAAAGAGGTTGTCCTCTGGGAGGTCCAGACGGAGACGTTCCAGGTCGTCTGACCACTACAGGTCTAAATCCAGGTCTGCAGAGAAGCGATTGTCCTCCCGAAGGTCCAGACGCAGACGTTCCAGGTCGTCTGACCGCTACAGATCAAAGTCCAGGTCAGTGGAGAAGCGACTGTCCTCCCGAAGGTCCGGGCGCAGACGTTCCAGGTCTTCTGACCGTTACAGGTCTAAGTCACGGTCAGCGGAGAAGCAATTGTCCTCCCGAAGGTCTGGGCGCAGACGTTCCAGGTCGTCTGACCGCTACAGATCGAAGTCACGGTCAGTGGAGAAGCGACTGTCCTCCCGAAGGTCTGGGCGCAGACGTTCCAGGTCTTCTGATCGCTACAGATCCAAGTCCAGGTCAGTGGAGAAGCGATTGTCCTCCCGAAGATCTGGGCGCAGACGTTCCAGATCGTCTGACCGCTATAGGTCCAAGTCACGGTCAGTGGAAAAGAGGTTGTCCTCCTGGAGATCCCGCCGCAGACATTCCCGGTCCTCTGACCGTTCAAAATCTAGATCCAGGTCTTCAGAAAAGGGAGGGGGCAAAGAATACTCCTGGAGGTTCAGACATCGGTCTGGTTCCTCTGATCGTTCAAAATCCAGGTCAAGATCGGTTGAGAAAAGAGGTCGGAAGGCATCTGTACGGAGGTCCAAACGTCAGCACTCAAAGTCCTCAGATCGTTACAAGTCTCGATCCAGGTCTGTAGAAAAAAGAGATCGAAAGCAATCATCGCGGAAGTCTAAACGCCAGCGCTCCAAGTCCTCTGACCGTTATAAGTCCAGATCCAAATCAGTAGAAAAAAAGAAGGAATCCTCACGAAAATCCAAGCGTCGCCGCTCAAAATCTTCTGAACGTTACAAGTCTAGGTCTAGGTCTGTTGAAAAAAAGCGCAAGGAGTCTTCAAAAAAATCCAAACGGAAACGTTCCAAGTCCTCTGACAGTATTAAGTCAAGGTCCAAATCTGTAGAAAAAAAAGATAAGTTATCCTCAGCAAAGTCCAGTAGCAAGCATGTGGAGTCTTCTGAACTTCAGGAGTCGGCCAAGGGTCTTGATAAAGTTGTTCCTGAATCTTCTTTTGGAAGTGAAGGTAAATCCTCTAATGGTCCCACATCAGTAGCTTTGTCTGATGAAGGAGTAAATGGCCCAGTGCTGCCACCGTCATTTGGAAGTGGATTTTCCAAAACTTCAGAGAGTCTTGAGCAAAGTTCCTCATCTGTTGAAAAAACAGCAGATATGCAGCATTCTGCTACATCTGAATTTGATACCTCCAAAACCGCAGATGACCAGGAATTGAGATCCACATCTGTAGAAAAAACACAAGATTCAGAACTGTCGATGACATCTGAAAATGGATCAACTGAAAAAACAGCAGCTCTGGAGTCTTCACTGCTACCTGAACTTCCATACTCCACATCTGAGTCAAGATCCTCATCTGTTGAAAGAAGGGGAGATCTAGAAACTTCTTCAGTAACAGAATTCCATCTCTCTGCATCTCGTGAAGATGGGTCCAGAACTGCACCTCTCAAAGAAGTAGAAGGTCCAGAGCTTCCTCCAGCACTTAAAAGAGACATGCAGTCGTCTTCTCTGCTGTCCGAAGGTGGCCTCTCCAACTTGTCTGATAGTCATGAATCACGACATGTCCCTGGTGAGCACACAGGAGTCCTGCAGGTACCCGAACATGAGTCTTCCCGGCTGGCTGACAGCCCTGGAGCTGTGGAACCTCAGAGGCCTTTCCTGCCGCCTGAAATGATCCACCCTGTGATCCCAGATGGCTGTGAGTCAAGCCAGGTGCAGGAGCCTTCCCTGGCTTCTGGCTTCATATCTCCTGATGGACATGGATCACAATCCAGCTTTGCTGCACCAATAGAGGAGCTTCCATTATCTGTAGGCGAGTCTTTTAAGTCACCACATGGAAATGAACAAAGATTTTTATCTGTTGAAAAAGTCAAGGCTCCAGATGTTTCCCTCACACCTGTGTGTGGTTCTGTTGAGGTGTCCGCTGACCTTGTTTCAGTGTCTTCTTTTGAAGTTCATGAATCCAGATCATCTGTTGACAAAGGTTTAGATGGTCCAACACTTCCACAGGTCCTTGAAGTTGACTGCTCCAGCTCTTCAGAAATGCATGAGTCAAGATACCTGACTGGTAAAATAGATGGTGCAGGATCTTTGGTGTTGTCTAAAAGTGGGATTCCCATATGCCACGATGGCCACAAAGCAAAGTACAATTCCTTTGAGCAAACAGAGAGTGCAGAACTGTCAGTGGCATCTGAGCTCCGGTGTTCCATCTTTCCTGAAGGCTATAAATTGACATCTGCTGCAGTTGAAAAAGTGGAGATCCAGAAACCTCCTCTGTCACTGGACAGTGGGTTCTCTGTGTCTGCTGATGGTTGTGAAACAGTGGGCACACCTGAAAAACTACAGCCCCCAGTGAGTGCTCTGACATCAGAAGGTGGGATTCTGCTGTTGCCTGACAGTCATGAACTGAGACCCATCCCTGCTGAAAAGGTGGAGGTGCTGAATTCATCTGAACCGAAGCACCTTGCATCCCCCGATGGCTACAAGATGAGATCTGCCTACAGTGAAGAAATCCAGGTGCACGAGCCCTCCCTGATACTGGAAAGCAGGTGTGCTGTTGCCTCCGATGGTCATGAGTTGCCATCCACCCCTTTTGAAACAGCTGAGGAGCCTTCTCAAGTGTTGGAAAATGAGTACACAGTTGGGCTTGATGGCCCAGAGTTGACATCAACCCCTGCTGAAAAAGCAGAGCTGCGGAAGCTTTATCAGATGTCTGAAGAAAGATGTCTGGAGTCCATCGAGAGCCAGGACCTGCGATCACCCTCTGCTGAAAAGGTGCAACAGCCTGATCTGGTGTCTGAAAATGAATATCCTGTGTCCTGGGTGGGCCAGGAGTTGAGGTCCAGCTCTCCTGAGAAGGCAGAGATGCAGCAGGAGGCTGTGGTTCCTGACAGTGCTGCATCTTCTGAAGATCACAGATTGCCATCACTGCTGGCTGGAAAACCAGAGGTGCAGGAGTGTTCTCTGCTGCCTGAAAATGAATATGGTGTGTCTCCTGAGGGCCAGGAGGTGATGGCCAGCCCTGCTGAGAAGGAGGCACAGGAGCCTTGTCTGACACCTGGCAGTGAATATTCCATCTTCCATCAAGGCCAAATACTGCAGTCAGGCCTCACTGAAAGCACAGCAGGGCAGGAGCTGGTGCTGGTCCCAGAGAGCCAATATGCTGCATCTCCCAAGGGGCAGGAGCTGCTCTGTGCTTACACTGAAAAATCAAAGGTGCAGGAGTGTTCTTTGCTGGCTGAAAACAAGTACAGGGTATCACCCGAAAGGCATCATTTGAGATCCAGTCCTGCTGAAAAAGAATTGGAGGAACCTTCTGAAGCCTCTGAAAGTGAAAGTTCAATATCCACCGATAGCCCGGAGTTGCAATCTGCCGTTGCTGCAAAAACAGAGGTGCAGGAGTTGTCCTTGTCTGAAGGTGAATGTCCCATGACCCCTGAAGCTCAGGAGCTGCAGTCCAGCCCTGCTGGAAGAGTAGCAGCCAAGGCACCTTCTCTGACATGTGAACATGCTCTGTCATCCGAAGAGTATGAGTTGAGATCAGCACATGCTGAGAAACCAGAGGGTGTGGATTCTGCTTTGACAGCTGAACATGACCATCTCTTTTTTGAGAGCCAGGAGGTGAGTTTCACCTCTCTTCAGAAAGAAGATGTGCGGGAGCATTCTCCAACACCTGAAAATGCGCATGGAGAATCCCCTGACAGGCAGGAGTTGAGATTCACCACCGATGGAAAAGTAGATGGTCTTGAATCTTTGACACTGAATGATAGAGCCTCCATGTCCCCTGATTACAGTCACTTGAAATCCATCCCTGTTGAAAAAATGGATCATGCAATGCCTTATTTAACACCTGAAGGTGGGTGCTCCATGTCTCCTGACAACTACAGTGTGAGATCAGGCCCTGGTGAAGAAACAGGGGATCTAGAGCCCTCTTTGAGATCTGAGTGTAGATACTCCACATCCTCCTATCAGGAAGGTCATGAGCTGAAGTCTCCCATGGAGGAAGAGGGTCTGGAGTCCTCTGTGACTTCTGAACATAGACGATCTGTGTCCCCTGAGAGCCATGACCAGAAATCTACTGCAGATGAAGAAATGGATGAGGAGAGGCGTTCCACTTCCCCTGATGAGCATGAGTCAAGATCTAGCACTGGTGAAGAAGCAGAGGATCTGGAGCAGCCTTTGACAACAGAACACAGGTGCTCTGAGTCGTCGGATGAGCACGAGTCAAGGTCAACTACTGGAGAAGAAGCAGAGGATGCAGAAGCCTCCTTGGCAGCTGAAAGAAGAGACTCCGTATCTTCTGACGACCGGGAGTCAAGGTCTGCTGCTGGGGAAGATGTAGAGGATGGGGAGCCCTCTTTGACAGCTGAACGCAGACACTCCACGTCTTCTGATGACCGTGAGTCAAGGTCTACAGCTGATGAAGAAGCAGAGGATTTGACAGCTGAACATCGCTCTGCGTCTCCTGATGGACATGAGTCAAGGTCAACTGTTGGCGAGGAAGCAGAGGACCAGGAGCTCTCTTTGACAGCTGAGCGTAGACACTCCACATCTTCAGATGAGCACGAGTCAAGATCTACTGCTGGTGAAGATGTGGAGGATGTGGAACCCTCCTCGGCAGCTGAACAAAGAGATTCCACCTCGTCAGACGAGCAAGAGTCAAGGTCTACCGCTGGTGAAGAAGCAGAGGATGTGGAACCTCTGACAGCTGAAGACAGACATTCTGCATCCCCTGATGGGGCTGAATCGAGGTCTACCACCGGTGAAGAAGAAGGAGAGGATGCAGAGCCTTCCTTGACAGCTGAACAAAGAGAGTCTGCATCATCAGATGAACATGAGTCCGGGTCTTCCAGCGGTGAAGAGGAGGGAGAAGACGCAGAGCCCTCTTTGGCAGATGAAGATAAGCAGGATTCCGTGCCTGTTGAGCAGTCAGAGGAACAGGACACTTCCCTTGTCCCTGAAGGCAGACGTTCTGAGTCTTCTGAACGTGAAAAATCTAGATCCAAATCTGTTGATAAAGCATCTGACAAAGAGTCTCCACAGAGATCTGTAAGCAGACACTCAAAGTCTCCTGCTCACCCGAAGAGTCGATCCACATCCGTAGAAAAGCCAGCAGACAAAGAGTCCGTGCGGAGGTACAGACGGAGACGCTCCAGGTCCACGGCCCACCAGAGGAGCCAATCCACGTCTGTTGAAAAAACAGCAGACAAGGAGTCCTCGCGGAGGTCCAAGCGGAGACGCTCCAGGTCCACCGCTCGCCAGAGGAGTCAGTCCAAGTCTGTGGAGAAAACAGCAGACAAAGAGTCCTCACGCAGGTCTAGAAGCCGCCGCTCCAGGTCCTCCCAGCGCAGATCCAAGAGATACGATACGGACTCGCGCTCCAGACGGAATCGCTCCAGGTCGGCGACACGGAGGAGAGCATCCAGATCTCGGTCCAGCTCGTTGTCACGCTCCAGGCACAGGAGGAGGAGCAGGTCAAGGTCGGCGTCACGAAGGCGGCGTTCCTTGTCGAGAGACAGGCGCAAGAGGTCTCAGAGAAACAGGTCACGGTCTACCGACAGGAGAAGGAGAAGATCGGACTCGAGAGACCGCAGGATATCGCTCCGGTTGCGGAGCAGGAGTCGGACCCCCCTGCGGCAGAGGCGCTCGCGCTCCAGGGGAAGGAGACGGAGCTCCAGCAGGTCCCCCATCCGCCTGCGGCGCTCGCGCTCCTCGGGGAGAAGGCGCTACAGCAGATCCCCCGACCGGCGCCGGTCCAGGTCCTCGGAGTTCTCCAGCAGATCACCCAAACGTCTTACAGACCTGGGTAAGCGACTGCTTTATTTTTAGTAGTTCCCTGGTTAGGTGGTAGTGGGTGGATTTGCATAGTCTGGTTTTAGCTCTGCAGCATTCATGAGGAATTTCTTGGAAGTCACTCTGTGCATTAGTTTTAGGCAGTGACTTCCAGGAGGAACTTCCATGTTGGAGCAGAATCAGCACTGAGTATGTGAATGGTAGTGTCTTTAGAGCCAGTTTTACCTTGGTTCTAGAGCTTTTCTCAAGAGTGTTGCAGTCTTGAGTAGCACTCTCCGTGATACCAATAAAGCCAAGTACTTGGATGTAAGAAAATTCAGAATTTCTACTTTTCTTGAGGACAAAGGTCATTTAGGTGCCAGTTGGAGAGTCCCAAGCTCTGTTGTCAGCTGTTCCCAGGACAGCCTCTTGCCTCTTTCTCGTGGTAAGAACTTAAAGAGAGACTTGTTTCTGAAAAGAGTCCCAGACTCAGCAGATCAGAAAATAAAATCAAATCTCTTTATGAGCTGCATCTTTTCTCTGTGCTTGGAGCAAGAGAGGCTGTGTTGTGTCCCTGGGTAGTGAGTTAGGTAAGGGGAAAAGAAGGTTTGAAATGAGAGATGAGCTCTTGTACAGTGTGTGACAAAACCTCCTGTGGTGGACTTGGGATTCTGAACCTTCCAGTCCTGCCTCAGAGTTACCATGGAAGCCTTCCAGTTAGGAAGTTAATTGCAAACTGCCAGAAGGCTGAATTTATTTAAATTTCCTATTTCTGTCTTAGGGCTGTCCTTTCTTTCCTTATTAAAGCAGAATACTGTTTTATTAACAGTTTTGCATCTAACTGTATATTAAGCAAAAGCACATTTTACTCAGAGCTTGTTTTCATGTTTGTTGGTTATAAGTAGCTTTTGGGCTACATTTTGGGAGACTTAACTTCCTCCAGAATTTGGTGTGCTTTTCAGAGACAGTTATTGAGGAAACTCTGGGATTTATGCTGTATAGGAAGGACTCAGTATTGCCAAAACTGGAAGGTATCAGTGAAGTAAGAGACATCAGAACTTAAGGGGCTGGAAGATGTTGGGTGCTGTAGCTGTGTTTGCTGTGCTCTGGGTTGTTTCCCTTGCCTTCTGCACAGAACAGACATAAAGTCTGGAGCAACTCAGTACAATTTGAGTTATTTTCACAGAACATAAAAAATGCACAGTGCGGATAAAATCTCATTTAGTTTGCCAGAAATGCTTCCTTATTTAAACAACCTGTAAAAACTAAAACTTCTCTTTTAAAACCATAAATCTTTCTAGACAAAGCCCAGCTACTTGAAATCGCCAAAGCCAACGCAGCTGCCATGTGTGCGAAGTCTGGTGTCCCCTTACCCCCCAGCCTGATGCCTCTGCTGTCCCAGAAGAAGGATGACAAAGCCAACCAGAAGTCCTCCAGAGACACCCTGAAGGAGCTCACTGAGGTGAGGGAGAGCAGCAGCACCAGAGCTGCCAGTAACCACACTGTGGGAGGTTGTCACTGCGTGCTTGTGTCCCCTGGGAGCTGCCTTGTGTTCAGAATCCCAAAATCCCAGAGGCTGGCAAAGCCCTCCCAGCCCATGCAGTCCTAGCTGTGCCCAATGGGCACCTTGTCCCCAGCCCAGAGCACTGAGTGCCACAGCCAGGCCTTCCTGGGACACCTGCAGGGGTGGACACTGCAAACCTCCCTGGGCAGCTCCTGCCAAGGCCTGAGCACCCTTTGAGCCTTTACTCTCCACATAGTTTTTTTGAAGTCATCAAAATTGATATTTTTAATTCCATGGAAATGTGTGAAATCCAATTATTTTGGTTTTTCTTATTTTTAGTTTTGATTCTGTTGGAATTTTATACAAATAGGTAGTTCTCCCTGCAGTCTGGTCAGTGAAATCCAAAGCTTTCACTCCTGATTTTTTTTCTGGTGGTGTTAGTTATGGAATCCCAGATGTGAGTTGGAAGGGACTTCAAAGCTCGACCTGTCCCACCTTCTGCTGTGGGCAGGGACACCTTCTAATGGACCAGATTGCTCCAAACCCCATCCAGCCTGGCCTTGGACACTTCCCTCAGAATGAAGAAAATCTGGAATAGAAAAGTGCCTTTTTTTTCTTTTTTTTTTTAATGGCGTCATCAGTGTGACAGTTCTGAAATTGTGAAATTGTGTTTATAGAAATAATCTGAGATTAAGCAATGACCAAGTGCTGAGAAAGAATCTGCAGTTGTGCCAGGGCTGGGGGAGCAGAAGTACTGGACAGGAGCTGAGATGGTGCAGGTGCTCTGTGCTGACATCCTGGGGGTTTTCTCATGTAACCTGACTAAGATCCAGCTTAGTTCATGCTCACCATGCCCCAAACCTGCCCCTCCTTTCCCTTTCCAGCCTTGGGTATCTCTTGGATGATGATTTTGTTCTTTTGACTCAAAGCTGGCCATAGAAGCAGTTCCAGGTGGTGGGAAATCAGTAAAGACATTTTAACCGTAAAATTCTGGCCTCTCTAGAAAGTTTTTGTCTTTTGTCTTTTTTTTTTTTTCCCCCATGGAATCTCCTCCTAATTTGACTGAGATATCCTTATAGCACCTCTGTGTTTTACATTTAATTCTGTGTCACATCAGCTGGGGGTGTCTTGCAAAGCTGGCTAACACCACAGTGTTCTAGAAGAATCTGAGATGTTTTGGAGTCACGGCCTCTGATGAGGTCCCTGCACTACCAGAGAACTGAGATAGCAACTGATGCCTAAAACACCCTGTATGGGATAGAGACCAAGACAAGTTTGGAGAGTAAAAGTAGACAGATTTATTAAAGGCCTCTATGGTACATTCAGGGCAAACGAAACCCCCTCATGAAGCTGCACCTAAAATGGATGTCAGTGCAGATACATGAAGAGGAAAAACTAGAAATTCTTAGGCATCACAGCCAAGGAGTGCCTGGCAAAGCCATGGTGGTGTTGGATAATTTGTGTAGAATATCCAAAGTGCATCTGTTGATGCTGTTGCTAAAAGACTTTCTATTTCCTGGTTTAGAAAAGGAAAACCACTTGTTTTGGTGGAAATATTCTTTGTGTGCTTGAGTTGAAAGTTCAGGTTGACTAAGAGCTGACATTTCCCTCTGTTTGGTTTTATTTTTCAGAAATGCAAGAAGATTGCTCAGAGCACTGATGATGTGATAGTGAACAAGCCTCATGTTTCTGATGAAGAGGAGGAAGAACGACCTTTCTATAACCATCCTTTCAAGCTGAGTGAACCCAAACCCATTTTCTTCAATTTAAGTGTGAGTGGTACTTAAATTTTCAATGCTTTAAATCCTGGTTCTTTTTGAATCGTGCAAGTAATTTTACAGAAATTTATGAGGGGTTGATAATCTTGGTGAAATTGGGAGTATTTATCAATTTAAAGAAATACACCCAATTCCATCAAGATTAAATTGATAATCTTGGTGAAATTGTGTTTCTTTAAATGCATCTGGGAATCAAATGCTTTGAAGCATGGATTAGAATTTGTTTAGGTTTTGTTAGATTTTGGGGGTTTTTTGGGATGGTGGGTGGGTTTTTTTCACTTTCTCAGTTTTATTTTTGGGTGGGGTTTGTGCCCATGAAAGTCTGTTCTGATTTTGCAGGGTATAAAGCACTGAAAAAGCTTTAATAGGCTTGGTAAAAATAGAGACAACATTTCCTATTTTTGTGTATAAATATGTATAGCTTGTGGTATACACAAAACAAACAGTAATACACATTTACATAAGGGGTAAGGTAGAAATGGATTTACATTTTATGTTGTATTGTTAGAAAAGGCTACAATGAAACTCAAGAAACCTTGGAATTCTTCCAGACTCTGAGGAGGAATGTTCCATGGTAGTTATGGGCTGCTCTGCCTCTTGGCTGTGGTTTTGACCCTTTTAGTTTTGTTCTTTCTCTGTCCTAGCCTTAAAACCTTTCCCATCCATATTCCTACGAGTTTATCCAGTATTAGCCAACACTGCCAGCTATGTTTGCCCCTTGGAAGGGAACCTGGCAGGGATTTCTGCAGGTTTTTAATATGTTAACAACACCAAGGAAAACAAGGCCATTGACATTGTCTGCTGAGAGACTCAGGCTGCTGCTAAAAATAGCCCAGAATTAGAAACCCAAATGTTGAGAGCTGATTTCTCTCAGTCATGGGGAGCTTTTGATCACTGCCAATGTTTTCCTGCCCAGGATTTTTACCTTGGAGCTTTCCATACAGAATACCTGTGTGGCTGATGGAGATTGTACTTGTTGTGAGGGGGTCACTTGGGAGAAGGGGGATTGGGGGATTTTGGGGTGCTGAAGTTGATTTAAGGGATTTTCCATCTTCTCTCACAGTGTAATTTATGGGTCACTTGTGTGTTTTTGGGGCTGTGCCAAAATGATTTATTATAAAGGCTTATTGCTCTGTAGTGAGAAGGATGAGTGTTCTGTAAAAACCAAATCCCAGGTGTTTGCAACAAAACCACCTTGTGACTCCTGTGCTTTTCCAAGTCTTAACCTCCTCTCACTTTATTTCTTTCAGACTCCCAGCATCAAACCAGCACCACCACCCCAACCCAAAAACCAGGTCAGCCTGTCCAAGGAATTCCCTGTTTCCTCTGGGTCTCAGCATAGGAAGAAGGAGGCAGACAGTGTGTATGGAGAGTGGGTTCCCGTGGACAAGAACGGCAAAGACGACGGCAAGGATGATGTTTTCCCCAAGCCAGCCATTGAGGTAAGGGAGGCAAGGAAAGCATATCATATAAGAAAACCAAAACCATCTCCTGGGCAGTCTGGTACCAAATTGGAGTCTGGGGAAAAAAAAAAAAAGGCACTCAAAAAGGTAGTGCCTAACACTGCACTGAGCTGAGGAGCTGGGCTCTGCTAATGGGGATGCTCACGTGGGCAGTGGTGGAAACAGCCTGTGCCCATCCTGATTCTGGCAACTGGTGACTTGTTGGTCTCAACACAATTTAAACTGTAGCTGGAAGATGAAAAAAATTTCCTCGTTCAGTTTCCTGCAGAGGTTTATTAATAATACCTTGAGATTTGCACAATAATTTATGTAGCGCTAATGTAAATTGTCCCACCAATCTTAGAACATCACATTGGAATGTAATCCATTAAAAATTGTCAGTAGTTGCTTAAACTGTCACTTCCTGTGGATGTATTGATTTTTTTAGCTTTTCAGTCACTTTTTCTCCCATGGCTGTCTTGCACGTGGCCTTCCAAAGGAGAATCTTATTGTATGGAGAATAAACTAAAAAAACCAAAGCAAGTGTTTTTCCCCTTGAAATTTCTTCCAGAGAACATTTTGCGGGGGTTTTGTAATTAAGTAAATTAAATATTTAAGAGAGATGTTCATTTTTTTGAAGTTGATTTTACCTCATTGCACACAAAGCCTTGTTCTCACACCTTCCAAAGCCAGACCCCGAAGCCTTCCCATCAATTTCTGACAAAACCATCTCAGCACTTCGTGCATTTTGTTTCTCAAGACCTTTCTGGTATTGTTTAGTTCACTTCCTGAGGCACAGAAGGAGTTTTCTTCTGGGTCTTTTATACAGCACCTAAAGCACAGAGAATATAACTTAGCCAGCATTGTCATGGAATCCCTCAGAATTTGATGGTTGGGCACCCAATTCCTTGTTCCTCAGCACAGGTGGGAGCTGCACTTTGGGCTCTCCTGCTCCACTAAAACACTGAGATGTTTGTGCAGAATGTCATTCCCAGTTTCATTGGACTAAATATATTTAATATAACTTCCTTTCCTTCCTGTTGTGTGTATCTTTATAAATGCCTGTAACTATGTTGTCTGTTTTTACATTTTGTAAATAAATATTTTTATTTGCCTTTACCTTAACTTGGTTTGTGTTAAGGGTGATTTCAGGGGCATTAGCTCACTGCAGGCTGAAACCCCACAGCATCCCCTGGGGTTTGGCAAGGCTTAATTGGGAGTGCAGGTAGCAGAATTGCTGTGTGTTTCTCCAGGGAGTCTGACAGGTAACATGGTGCTTCTCTGCTTCATTCTTTCAATGTTCAGGAGAACTTTGTGATGGAAATGGCTCCCTTGGAGAATTGCTGGGGGAGTAGAGAGCTGGGGGTGCTTGGAACTTTAGGAAGCTTCACCTAGAATTGACCTCCATTCATTGTTGCTAATTTTGAAATACTGTGACAGTTCTGATGCAAGTCTTGGCATTAAACCCCACACAATTAGTTTTATTGCTGTGGTTTTATTCACATACTAATTATGGGCTGAGTCTGAAATGACCCTGCTAATGCATTACATCTTGTTTTAATAAAACCTGGTGCCTTAAAGTGATTGTGTGTGGCAGTAGGCAATGGAGGGAAGGCCTGGAGCTATGTGGGGGCTCAGCATATCTGTAGCAGGCAGAGAGCCCTGAGGAAGAAGTGTTTGGAAGTGTAGAGTGGCAGGGTTGGATTATCCCTGGTGACTTGTGCTGAGATGCTGTTGGGATCTCAGGGTGCAGTAAATGCATTCATGGACCTCCAGAGTGTGTAAAAAACATGCTTTTTATTGCCAGCCATGTCCTGCTTGCTTCAGTGTTAGTGGTTTGTGGGGGCAGGTCTGAGGAGAGGGGATCAGCCAGGAGAGCTCTGGGGGAGAACAGCACCTCACTCCAACTCTTTGCCTTGACTCAGTCATAACAACAACTTCTCATACTTCAAACAGAGATTTTTTTTTTTCCCCCAAGATCCAAAGCTGCCATCGAGTGTCTTGACATAACACAGAGCCCTGATGGTCTCCAAAGTGGTGCCTGGCCTTTTGGGAGGTGTTTGGGAATTAACTCAGCAGGGAATGTTGCTAGGCCCCAGTAAAGCACTAATACACCTGTTTAGCATGGCAGTGGTCCCACTGTGTTTTCATGGACTGCTTCCATGCCTTTGTGTATTGCTGGATTGAAACTTTTGGTGAGTAGAAGAACTTTTATTTATCTCCTGGACCAGTTTCACAAACAGAAAATTTAAGAATTATTTTACGTATGGGAGGGAAACTTGAAAACTCAGCCAGTGTGCATTTTAAACAGGCATTTTTACATCCACACTGTTGTGTGAGGGGATTGTTAGATAATATTTTAATTCTTCTTGTGACTTTTTTACGCTTCTTGTGACAAGGAATAAGCACTGAAGTCAGTCCACAGACACCTTGGACTTGTGGGATTTTAGCTCTGTCTTGGTCAGTGCCAGATATTCCAGCAGTGATCTTCCTGACACTTTTTGTCCTAAGCACCAGCAATAAACTCCACATCTTAAAATCAGATTTAATAGAGCACAAAAGCAATTCCTGTGTTTGGTGCCATTGTAGATATTCATATCTGTTTCTTCCTTTCAGTATTTACTAAATTCTTGACCAGGTTCCTGGGAGAGGGGTTTGTGGTTTAACAGTATTTGTTTTGTTCAGCTGAGTCAATTTGCAATGGGTTTCAGTTTCTCCTCCTGGCTCTTTCATACAAAATGTGTGAGAGGCTGAGGTTGTGAGATAGTGACAACAAAAGAGAGAGTTTTCATAACTGAAAATGAAGTTCATACTAACCCATCACCCTGATGTGTGTGTGGCAGCTCCTGTTTTGATTATTGGGTTTCTGCTGTGCCTCAAACAGTTCCAGCTTCTGTCACATCTCAGGAAGTTCCATCTGTCTTTGCACACTCTTTCCTTTCTGCTTTCCAAGCAGAATGATCCATAAAATGCACATCTTTTGAGGAACAGGGCACAAGGATTTTAGGGAAGAGCTGCACACCTGCCAGAATTCATTTTTACAGCCCAAATGTTCTGGATTTCTCTCCCCATGGCTTTGCCCAGAGTAAAAGTTTGCTTTGAGTCCTTCATATATTCCATGGTTTCCCCAAGTCACTCTGCAACATCATTTCAAATTTAGTTTTCTTTATAGTTTATTGTAGTTCAGCAGCACAGATGTAGATAATTCTTTCCAAAACAGTGGATTCTGTGAGCTCACAGCCTGGTGTTACAGAACTCCTGAGGCTGGCAAAGCCCTCCCAGCCCATGGAGTCCCAGCTGTGCCCAGTGGCCACCTTGTCCCCAGCCCAGAGCACTGAGTGCCACAGCCAGGCCTTCCTGGGACACCTGCAGGGATGGGCACTGCAAACCTCCCTGGGCAGCTCCTGCCAAGGCCTGAGCACCCTTGCCATGCAGAAATTCCTGCTGCTGGCCAAGCTGAGCCTCCCCTGGCCCAGCCTGAGGCTGTTCCCTCTCCTGCTGTCCCTGTTCCCTGGAGCACAGCCTGACCCCCCGGCTGTCCCCTCCTGGCAGCAGCTGTGCAGAGCCACAAGGTTCCCCTGAGCCTCCTTTGCTCCAGCCTCAGCTCTTTCCCAGCTCCCTCAGCCTCTCCTGGTGCTCCAAACCCTTCCCAGCTCTGTTCCCTTCTTAATTTCTGATTTAGGCTGAAGATGAAAATTTGAAACACTAAAGTCAAGATTGTGGAATGCATCTGATTCATGCTGGAATTATTTTATACAGACAAGTTCTAGTGTGACTTAGGAGAGTGCTCATGTGAACAGCTCTGCATGAATTTTTAGTTAAATTGCATTTAATTCTGTTAGTTAAGAAGATCTCATTGAACAGTAAAATGTGTCTGTATTACACACCAGATCTTTTTTGTGACAAATAGTTCTTAGAAAATAAGTCATTGGATATTTGTGTGTACAGGTGACTTTAAATTACCAGGGTATTGCAGTTTAAATTCAGATTTGTATTTGTTCAGGAAAGCCTATCTTGTGTGGATTTAAGTAGTCCCAGGATTTTCATCCCATTTATTTCTTTATCACACAGCTATTCACTGTGTAACCCCACTTGGTAGTATTGATCCTCCAGCAGCTTTTTCCAGCTCAGTTGGACATTGCTGTGTTCTGCTGTGTTTTTACAAATGCTCTTTTTCCTCCTAGTGTGTGGACATAACCACAGCCATGAACGACAGAGCAGTGGCCCAGAAAAGGCTCAATGAGAACTCCTTTGACCTGGAGGCCATGTGCATGTTGAACCGAGCACAGGAGCAGGTAAGCTGGGGCTTCCAGCAGCATTTTGGGGAACTTAAAGAGAATCAGTGTTTCCCTTTCATGGCAGCTGGTTTTTCCCATCTGTTTAATTTGGAAACCCAGTTGTGAGCCAGCATTTCAAAGGTCTGCCTTGGTTTTGCAATTCCTAACTCTGAGTTTTGATGAGCTCCTTAGTGTATTCCGTGTTTTCACCCAAGTCACTCCACAACATAGTTTTCAAATTTATTTTTCTTTAAATTTTGTTGTAGCTCAGCAGCACAGATGTAGGTAATTCTTTCCAAAACAGTGGATTCAACAGTTTTGAGGATGAGGAAACCATGAAGTCACTGGAGTTGGAGCTCAGGCTTCAGGGTGACCCTTCAGATGCTCAACTTGTGGGAGAGCCTGCTTTCATCTGAGTGTCAGTGAACTCACCAAATACCAACAAAATGATGTGAAAATTACTGAGAGACAACAGAGAGTTGCAAAGGCAAACGTGGAAATGTTAATTCTGTTCTGATGTTGGGTTTTGCTGTTGCAGATCGACGCCTGGGCTCAGTCCAACTCCATCCCTGGGCAGTTCACAGGAAGCACTGGAGCACAGATCCTGTCCTCAGATGAGCTCACCAACAGCGGGCCCCAGGCGTGGATTCGAAAGGTAGCAGTGACACACACACTCCTGTCTCACCAGCACACTGTACAGAGCAGTCCAGGGTTGCAAAATGCCAAACGAGTGCCTCCAGCCCATGGTAGTGCATGTGCTCAGTGCAGCAGCTGAGCTCAGCCTGGCATGGCTCTGAGCCCTCCGTGTCACTGAGGGTGTGACAGCCAGGTGACACAGCCTGCCCTGCCACTGCCAGGACATCGCTGGTGCTGGCAGTGGCAGATCCAGCACTGCCTCACTGGCACTGGGAGGCATCAGGCAAGGTTTGATCCTGCTGCTGTTGAAATCAGTAATTTTGGCATCGCCTTTGGCAAACCGAGTCCCAAACTGCCTTGTGTTTGCCTTGGTTCTCTCTGATCGCTCCTTTGCCTCTCTCTCTGGATCACCAGGGTTTTTTGGGAGCTGGAGATGTGGAGGATGAAACCAGGAGTTGCAGTTAATAAGTTACAATCACCCTGCTGTGTTTCTGTATAGTGCAATAGTTACCTTGTGCTGCTGAAATGGGGTGTGGCGAGACCTCCATCCGTGTGGTGTATACATTTAGTTACTCAGGCTGCATCTTTGCCAGGGAACACTGATGTGGTGCTCTGACAGGAAGCAGAACTGGGCAATTCAAGCAATATCCACCTTCCAGGCACAGGGAATAATGAGTTAAGCTGTCAGTCTTGCAGTCTTTATCAGCTTGGGTGAGGACACCTTCCAAACTGGGAGGTCAGATTTAAGGCTTAGGTGGAATTTTCCATAAAATTTGGTGTCAACTGAACACAAAAGTCTGGAATTATAATGTCCTAAAAATAGAACTATTTTGCCAGGATTCACTAACTTGTTTTTCGGCTTCACAAAGCCAAGCAGTGCAGAGAGCCAGGGAAAGCAGATTTGAGTCACTCACCAGATGGGAATCTTTTGGGATCTTGTCAGTGTTAATGCAGAATGTTCAAGATGAAGTCTGATTTTAACAATTGCAAACTTCTGAGATTGTAACTAAATGTTGCCTTTGGTGAAGACAATCCTTGTCCCTGGCAGAGTAACTTAGAACTATAAAGCACAGGGATGTGTTGGTGAGGAAGGAGCTTTTCCACTGGGAGGTTTGGGAAGGAGATCAGCAGGGCTGGGGGTTGTTCTCCCTGTCTGCAGCACCTGGAGTGGCTTCCCAAGGCCATGGGAAGGGAGCAGCTCTTTCCCAAACCTCCCTGCTGGGCTCTCCTGTGATGGCAGTGACAGGAGGGCTGCTCACAAGAGCCAGCTAGAAAGGGCCAGGTGTGTTTTCTTGCTCTTTTAACTTCACTCTGGGATCTGCTTAAAAAAAACCTAACTAAACAAACCCAAACAACACCCAAAAAACCCAGACACAAACCCAACAAAATGTGCTTCCTAGGGAAAAAAATGGAGAAGAATGTGGTCTGTGCTTGTGGGCACAACTGCTGCAAGGAGCAGAGGGATGTTGGACCATTTTGTTGGGTTTGTGTGGAATCAGTGAGCCAGCAGCAGCTCTCCTGTCCCTCCCAGAGCAGGGAATGTGCTGTGGTTGCAGTGCAGGCTCTGGGGCTGGGCACAGAGGAGGCTCCTGCTGGGAACAGGAGGAGTTGGTGGGTGAGGAAAGCGAGGACAAAGTCCTCTTGCTGCTCTGGCACTGCTCAGCTGCACTCCTGCTCTGCCAGCTTCCCCTCAGTGACAGCCCAGAGCTGCTCAGGAGTGCCCTGGGGCTTCAGGAGTGCTGGCAAAGCCTCACAGCTTCATGTGGAGTCATCCTGTGGCTGCAGGAGGGTTTCACAGGAAGAGTAGGGATGTGGTTCTGAATCCATGTTATCTTTCTCAGGGACAGGAATGCAAACCACCCATGAAATGCAAAGTTCTGGTTGTGTGTTCCTTGGACACCTGAAATTGTGGAACAGTTATTGGTTATTAACTGTAGTACTGAGGAGTCAGGGCTGTGCTCCCTTTCTGTCCTTAAAATTGCATTTTAATATTAAAAAACCTGGTATTTTTGACTAGGGCTAGGAGTTGGACTCTGATCCTTGTGGGTCAGTTCCAGCTTGGGATATTCTGTGTTTCTGTGATTTTTATCTGCCAGCAGGGCAGCAGAGTTCCTTGGGGGATGTTGTGTCTGTGAATTAATGCACATTCCTGGCTGAGGCTGTTTGCTGAAGGCATTTCCCCTGGGAGTTTGCCATGAGAGGAGCTGTGACCATCCAGCAGAGACTGAGCCCATGTCAGCCACTTCATTTGGGTCTCATGAAATAAAGAATTAGAGCAAACACAGACCCTGGGTGTGACAGAGGTCACCACAGCACAGGGAGGTGGAATGGGAGAGCTCTGTCAGGAGGGCAGGAAGAGGAAGGGACTTGGGGAATTTGTTTGCTGAGCTCTGTCTTCACTTTGCATTTCGTGGATTTCACCTTTTTTGTCCTTTCCCAATGACTCTGGAGAGGTAATATGCACTCAGACCAAACTCTGCCTGGAATCTCAATTTGGGAATTAGGAACTGCAGTGGTTCATGTGGAGCACTGGGGTGGGGAAAGCAAGTAGGAATAAGGTTTATGTTTTTAATTCATGGACTAATTCATGGTGTTTATGTGCAGGGGCCTGAGCAGGGTCCATAAAGGAGTGATGTGTTAAATATAAACCATTTAGGAACAATATCACCTTTCCCTTTTGAAAAGTGGCTTCTGTTTCACTTTGTCACCATCAGTGTAATCAGTTCACAAATGTGACTCATCTTTTCTGAAGGTTGCTTCTATTTTTATTCTCTTTTTCCTTCCAAACACACTGTGCTGCTGAAGAAATGTCAGAGCAACTGGTCAAATCCTTCTTGTTTTTCCAAGCAAATTCTGTTGAGGTCTATTTACTGCCCCTTTCCCAGACTCACCACTTGGTTCTGGATTTATCAGCTCAATTCTGGAGCCTGAACTTGCTCCCCAAACCTGGGCTTGTGCTCTCAGGGTGGCCCTGGGGAGCTGCTGGGTCACTCACTTGTGCTGATCCCTGAGGTGTAGAAAGTTCTGGAAAGTGCAAGCCTTCCTTCCATTCTTCCCAGGCACAGCAGAGCAAAACTCCTCTCAGGATGGCAATAAGCTGAGTCTTGTGGCTTTTACCCTGGGCCACTCAGCCAAACCTGCAGTTCTGCTGGGAGCAAGGAGCTTTCCTTGGGAACCAGGGGCACCTGGCAAACAGAGCAGCTCTGTGCTCATTAGGTACTGAGATTGGAAAGGAATTCCTCCCTGGCAGGGTGGGGAGGCCCTGGGATGGAATTGCCAGAGAAGCTGTGGCTGCCCCTGGATCCCTGGCAGTGTCCAAGGCCAGGCTGGCCATTGGGGTTTGGAGCAGCCTGGGACAGTGGGAGGTGTCCCTGTCATGGACACTGGATGAGCTTTAAGGTCCTTCCTCCCAGCCCAGCCCATTCTGGGATTCCATGATTCCATAATCAATGAATTCTTTTGGACTGGCTCTCCCCAGTCCTCTGACTGCTGCATTCTCCAGCCATTCCTCTTTGTCTCCTGCCGTTGTGCCAAAGCTGAGAGCAGCACCTTGGGAACACAGGGCTTGTGGGGCATTTGCTGGGATTCTTCAGCAAGGGATTCCTCCTCCTGTCTGTGGCAAGGTTTGTGGCTGCTGCTGAAAGGGCCAGAGCATCATCCAGTTCAGCACCCAGCCCAGATTCCCTTCCTCAGCATCCCTGCAAGGTGCCACAGGGATCAGATCTTAATCAGAGCTCCAGCAGCATTTGGACAATGCTCTCAGGGCTGCACAGGCTGGCATTGCTGGGGTGTCTGGGCAGGACCAGGAGCTGGACTTGGATGGTCCTTGAGGGTCCCTCCCTTCCCACTCAGGAGATTCTGTGATTTAATGGGAAATTCTGCCTGGAAGTTTTTCCAAAGAGATGTTTGTTCCTAGGACTTGAAGTTCCTTGGAGCTCAGAGCAACCTTCAGTCCAGCCCTGTGCTGTACCTGAACTGCCACCTCCTTGCCTTCAAGGCTTTGGTGTCTTCCTTCCTGAATTGTTGCTCCGAAGAATTAACCTGAAGAATCAGGAAGAAAGTTAATTAAAACTACTCCAAACCCTGTGAAGGAATCAGGTGTTACCCTCTCCTTAAAGCAAATGCTAACTCAAGAATGTGGCTCTTCAGTGTCTCCAGGTGCAGGCAGAATGCAAGTGAGATTTCATGGAGTTTAGAGGTCAAAATATAAGGAAGGAAGTATCAAACTGTCCTGCAGGCTTCCTCAACTTGAGATTAGTGAGTGAAAGAGAAATGATTTTGTAAATAACGACTTCATTCTGACAGCAGTAACCAAATGTTCAGAAACCTGGGGATTCTTGTATTCCATCCCCTTCTATTTGTGTCTGCAAAGCTCCTGAGCTGCTCAGGAGTTTTGGGAGACTCAGCCTTGAATGGTTTTTCAAATGAGAAGAATTGTGGCTCTTACTTCCCTGCTTTTGTGAACATTCCTGTTACTTCAGTGGTTTCCAATGAGTTCCAAACCCAGCACCAGTTTTACCCCCAGTCATTAAATCACGGGCTGAGGGAAGCTGTCTGTCATTAAATTACAAAAATACAGTGTACAGGTGGCATTAGAGGTTTACATCTGCTTTATTATTAAAAGAAAAAAAACCAAACCAGCATCAAAGGCAAGAAGCTTTTCCTTGCTGCAGACCTTTGCTTCCCCAGTGACCTGAGTCCAAGTGGGTTCTTTCCCATTGGTACCAGAATTCCTTCCTTTAGCCTTTTAGTGGGATGCACAAGTATTTGTGTACTCTGGAATGGAATTATTAATAATAATAATTATTATTATTAATAATAATAATAAATTTGTAAGTAACTGTTGTCCTGGTTCTGTTGGACATACTGAAGAGTCAGCAGAGTGTACAGAATTCCTGCTGAAGCTCCCCACCAGGATCCTGAATTCACTTGAAAGAGGTGCTTTTAACAAACTGCCCTTTGGCATTTAGAACTTTGTATTTACAGTTTTTGGAGATTGTTCAGGCTCTGGGAATTCCTCTGTAGGAACTCATGGCTTGGATTTTTCACCAGGAACAGGACCTTTTGGTTCTGTTCTGTCCTTCAGCCCTGAGCCAGGGCATGTCCAGGTGTGTGAGGCTGCAGTGACCTCAGCAGGAGCTTGCGCTGTGTCCTTTGTGAACTGAACACTCACCTGTGGTGCTGCAACAGCCCAGGATCCCAAATCCTGCCTGCCCAGCCTGGGCTTCATGTCCTGGGCGTGCTTCTCCTGTGGGCTGTCCCTGCCAGAGAGGGGAGGAGGGACTGGGAAGTGAGGGCAAGGCTTTGGAGGGTGTGGATGTTGTGTCTGAGGGGCTGTGTCTGCCCCAGCTGAGCTCTGCTCCTCCAGCCACGTGGATCCATCTGGATCCAGCCAGGGATTTCCTGGGCACAGGCAGAGGTTGGGAGCATTGCTGCCACAGCCTCCAGCAAGGCTTTCCTGTTGTACTTTATCCCAGCCTCCAGAGCGGGGCTGGACTCGGTGGTGTGTTGGACATCCCTGCAGAGCACACGGTGTGCCAGAGGCAGCAGGGCTTGTCACCACAAACAGCACGTGGGCAGCAGGGATCCCTGCCCAGCCCCAGTCTGTGCTGAGCTCAGCAGCACTGGGACAGTGCTCCCAGCACAGGCTGGGATTGCTGGGCTGCTGCAGCCATCGCTGTGGACAGTTCTGATGGGTCCTTCCAGCTGGGGATGTTCTGTGAACTCTGCCAAATGCTGCTCTTGCCAGCAGAGCTCCAAAGCAAGCAGGAAGCCAGCTGTGGTGTGGATGTGCCTGGGCAGTGGCCAGCTCTGCCCAGCTCTGGGGCTGCCCAGCTCCAGCAGTGTCCTCGTGCAGCTCTCACCTCGTGCCTGGGAAGGCAAGCAAGGTTCTGCTGTGATGGAAATGCTTGACTTGCTTACTGGGGTCAGCGGGGGGCACGAGAGAGATGATAGTTCACAGAATAACCTGTGAACTTTCACCCCTCTGTATGGAAACTTGTTTCAGGGTCAAATCCTTGTAGCCGCCTTCTTGCCACGGTCAGTGCCAGCCCTACTATTCACAACACTGCGGCCAGCGAGGCCTAGGTACGTAACATTTAAGGAGTTTTTACAGTTCTTTACATCAAAGCAGATGTTTAAACTTTCTGTTGATAAGCTTTCACCGTTTAACAACTTTTGTTAATGCTCATTTGAAAGAATGTGACGACTGCTGCTGCTAAACTGGGGGGCCAAGCGCCTTTTTCCGTTAAAATAAAGAGAGGGGAAAAGCAAATCCTGTTTGTTCCATGTGGAATTTCAGAGTAGAATTTGAATGTGCAACTGCTGTGTAATCAATCAGGTGGGGAGAGGTTTTTTTTTAGATTTAAATACGCCTAAACAGCCTGTGAATGTCATGACTAAATGTGCTTGTGTTCTGTTGGACGAGGAGGTGCCCCTGGCACAGCTGTGCCAGGATCTGTTCCCACTTCCCCAGCTGAGGAGATCTCTGGGATCAGAGCAGAGTGTTTAGAGCCGGATGGTTGTTTGCTTGATTAAAAACACATCTGTCTGCAAAGGGTCACTGCCACTTTGAGATCACCTTAGACTTTTCCTAAGTTGTTCTTTTTTGCCAAACATTGATTTGTGTCTCATGTGTCCGCGTGAATTCTGGGTTCCACGCACTGGTTTGGGCTAAAAATCCACAAAGATCAGGTGGATTTTTTTTTTTTTTTTTTAATAAATTGAGTCTGTGAAAAGTTGTTAGAAACATTTTTTGGAAGTTCCCACTTCTTATTTAAAATCCCAGCACTAACATTAGGCCTTGTTTTACTTCTCTTTTTCTGGATAGGATCAGTTCTTAAGAGCAGCACCTGTAACTGGAGGAATGGGAGCTCAGCTGATGAGGAAAATGGGCTGGAGAGAAGGAGAAGGGCTTGGGAAGAACAAGGAAGGCAGCGTGGAGCCCATCATGGTGGATTTTAAGACAGATCGAAAAGGTGAGTCCTGCCTTGAGAATGTCTTGTGGCTTCTCAAGCTCTCGTGGCTGTCTGGAGATGGCAGAGTCCCTTGGAAGCAGGAGGTGTTTTCCTGAAACATGAACAGATTCTGGGATTTTGCTGCAAGTTTCCAAGGCCTGGGTTCTGTCCAGTGCTTTGTCCTCGTTCTGTGAGCTCTGCCAAGTGTCCTTTGAGTTCTCTGACTTGACCTTCCCTTCTGGAAGGTGCTTCTCAGTGGTTCCTAAGTTAGGGATGGGGTTCAGTGGGCTGCATGGAGGAGGCACAGGCAGGGAAATGAACTGTGGAAAAGCTGTGGTGGCTGAGCTGGAGAAAGGGGCTGGAGCAGGAACAGGGTGGGATGGAAGATGGAATAGTGGGGTGAGGACAGAGCTGAGAGCCCCAAAGCTGAGCTTTGTGAGTGACTCACACTCAGGGATTTGGGGCTTCCTAGTGGGTTCTGGTTCTTCTTTTTGTCCCTCATTTCCCTGCTGTTCAGCTCTGGTCTGAGGCTGCTGAAGGCATCTCTGCTTATCCTCAGGGCTGGTTCCAGAGGCAGCTTTAGCCTCCTGTGCCACCAGCTTTCCCTGGTTTCCTGTCTGTGGCCACAGGGGAAAACCCCTTTGATCAGCAGAACCAAGCAGTGATGCTGCTCCTTCAGCTTGGCCATTGTGGTTTATGTGCTGAGTGTTGATAGAAATTTTCCATCTGTAACACCTCTCCAAGCTGTGACTTCTTTAAATCCAAGGTGCAGAATTCCAGCAGTCAGGATTTCTGATTTCATTGTTCTGCTGTGTGTGGAAAAAACCAACACCTCCACACTGACTGTGGGACAGATTCCTACTGTTCTTTTTTCTACATTGGGAACGTTCAATCCTATCTAATGTCAAAGGATGGAAATACTCAGAATTTTTATCCCAAGGCCAGCTTGGATGGGGCTTGGAGCACCCTGAGGTGGTGGAAGGGGTGGGACAGGAGGAGTTTTAAGGTCTCTTCCCACCCAAACTAGTCTGGAATTCTGGGATTTCAGGGTTTGTGTTGGCTTCTGTCACTGCTCAGAAGTGAGTTTGGAATGGGCAAACTTTTCACATGTTTTTCTTTACAACCTTTCTGTGTAAAGAAAGAAATGAAACCCCAGGGGTGGCTGGGGACAGTGATTGCCAAGGACTCCTCCTGGCCTGTGAGAGTCACCTGAAACCAGGGACAACCTTCAGACAGCTGGGCTTTGCTTTGCATTTCCTGGGTTTGAAATTTATGCTCATGTGTGTAACCTTTCCTGATCATTCCCACAAATGTTGTGCCTGGATGTGGAATCCTCTCTCCTGTTGGGCCAGCCAGGACTGTGGCACAGGGAGATGAGGGCAGGAGGTTTCCTGCTCACAGAGAAACAGCTGGACAGGGATTATATATTCAGGACAAATAGTTCTTCAGACGTTCATGTTCTTGGGTGATTAAATGGGTAAAAAGTACACTTTTTAAAAATTTCTGTGTAGAGTTTTACAGGAAAGTCAGGAATGTTTGGCATTCCTGTTATTTATATTATTCCGGAAGGCTGTTATTAACCTGCCCACTCAGGTTTGTTTTGTAAGGAATTTATTACACATTTTTCAACTTACTCCCCCAGTAAAATACAATTCCTGATCCCAGGAATATGCAGGGTGCCAGGGAGTGACTCAGGAGGCTGCAGCTTGTTTGAAATTCCTTGTTGAGGTCCCAGAGACAAGAGGTGGAGTTGAGTGACAGTGACTCAGCAACAGGGAGAGAGTTTGAATGTGGAGGATGAGAATTCCTCGGTTGGTTTGGGTTTAAAATTCTGTAAGAGGGGAAAACCCTCAGCTTTTCCTTCAGTGATTATCTCTGACAGCTTTGTGCCCCTTGAAAAGCTCCTGCTTAGGAACTGCAGGAATATTGGGATGAATCTCTGGTAAGGAGGGAAGGATTTTCTTGTAAAGCAAAAGAGACCCAAATGCCACCCAGAAAAGCTGAAGGTACAGGAAGACACTGGAAGCAATTGCAGTATCTCCCTGTGTTTATTCACCAAAGCCACAACAGGAAAACTTGAGGTAAGAAACAAGGGAATATTGAAGGGTTGAAGTCTGAGAGTGACAAAAGCCCTGGGGAGAAACTTGAGTTTCTCTCATGGATTGTCACTGGAATTTCAGACATTTTTGGCAATTCTTCATTTTATTTCTCAGTCTTGTAAGATTTTCAAAAGAGCGGTGTTGAGCTTTGGTGTTTCCCAGTGGCTCCAGCAGAGCCTGTGCTCCTTGCATCCCTTTGGGGTGCTCCATGCTCTGCTGCTTTGTTTGCAGATGGGCTGGAGGTCACAGCCTGGGCTGCTGGAGCACTGGTAAATTCAGGGAGCACATGGATTTGGGTCCATGGAGTCATTCCTGGGACATTACTGCATAATGGGAACTTCATGTGTTTGAGCCAAACTGAAGACTTCGGGGTTGCACAAAACAGTAGGAGAGTGTTCTTCAGTTTAGCTCTTGTTCATTCTCCAAAGAGGGCATGGAAAATCAGGTTTCCATGGAAAACCAGGTGTTTTCTGCCTTGTGTTAACACTACTCAGAGTTTTCTCTTACCTGACTTGTTCAGAGTCTTCCTGGAGCCTTTGAGAAGAACATGATGTGTGGAGTGGAGGGAAGAAGGTGGAGGGTTGAGAGTTGTGTGGAGTGTCCAGGTGTCCCCACTGATCCCTGTTTGTGCTCTGCTGGTGAGACACAGGAATCAGGTGGGAATCAGGAATGTGAACAGGACTGTGTTGTTTGCAGGGCTTGTTGCTGTGGGAGAGAAGGCCCAGAAGAGATCCGGCCATTACGTGGTGATGAAGGATCTTTCAGGTGAGAATTTTGGGCTATACTAGTGTCATTCCCAGTGGCTGCTGGGATATTAACCCTGGAATGTCTGTGTGCCAGGGAAGCACCCGGTGTCTGCGCTGATGGAGATCTGCAACAAGAGGAGGTGGACTCCCCCCGAGTTCGTGCTGGTGGACGACAGTGGGCCTGATCACCGCAAACATTTCATCTTCAAGGTGGGTCTGGGCTGCCCCTGCGCTGCTCCCTCTGTGCCAGGGATGAAATCCATGTTTCTGTTTGATAGAAACACCTCACGGGGCTGGCTGAGGATGGCGGAGCTGTCTCGGTGCTGGAATGTGCAACTCCTGGTTCTGGAAAGGCCAATTCGGGTCCCTGGAGCACTTTAATCTGGGAACTGGGGAGACTTGATCCCAGGGCTGGAGCCCCTCTGCTCTGGAGCCAGGCTGGGAGAGCTGGGAATGTTCACCTGGAGGGGAGAAGGCTCCTGAGAGAGCTCAGAGCCCAGAGGGGCTCCAGGAGAGCTGGAGAGGGACTGGGGACAAGGGCTGGAGGGACAGGGCACAGGGAATGGCTTCCCAGTGCCAGAGGACAGGGAGACATGGGATATTGGGAAGGAATTGTTCCCTGGGAGGGTGGGGAGGCCCTGGGATGGAATTCCCAGAGAAGCTGTGGCTGTCCCTGGATCCCTGGCAGTGTCCAAGGCCAGGTTGGAGCAGCCTGGGACAGTGGAAGGTGTCCCTGCCATGGCTGGGGTGGGATGGGATGATCCCTAAGGTCCCTCCCAACCCAAACCATGGTGGGATCCCATGGAATGGCCATGCAGGCAGCCAGCCATGGCTTCTGTGTGCCCAGAGTGCCTGGAGCAGCTCTGTCCCCTCGCTAACCCCATGTTCCCTGTCCCAGGTGAGAGTCAATGGCAATGAGTACAGGCCCACCTTTGCCAGCCTTAACAAGAAGCACGCGAAAGCCACGGCGGCCACGGCGGCGCTGCAGGCCATGGGACTCGTACCAAAGGAAAGCATGGTCAATACCACCATGTTCAGGAGTGCCTCACACCGCTAAGCTTGGCTTTACTGGGACACTGGTTCCGAGCATTTTACTCTGCACAAGAAAATGGTATTTGCCCTCTCATGTTGTAAATACATCGGCGATTCCCACCTTGTAAAAACTGTACAGACACCCACAGGTTTTTCTTTTGTACCATCCAAATGTATTTAAATCATACTTAGTTTTTGGTATGTTTATATTGTTTACATTAGTGATGTAATTATTTCTTAAACGACTAAATCAGACGACAGACTCTGGAGGCATCAGAAATCCAGACCCTTGGCTGAAGCTCCTGCAGTTCCTCTCCCACTGGCACGTTGCCCCTTTGATACAGTTTTGTAGTGGCTGCAGAACGAATTCCCTGGGCTCGGGGAGGTGCTGCTGGGCAGCCCCGGCTGGCGTGGGGACACCTGGGGACACCTGGGGACACCTGTGCTCCAGGACAGCCGGACGATCCCCGGCGCTTCCAGAGGGATGCGGGGATTGGGACAGCGCCCGGCACAGCCTCCTGCATGGCCCCAGGATGGGAGGGCCTGGGGCTGCTCTTCCCAACCAGTGAATCCACTGCCTGATGCTGATTGTACGGATTTGTGGTTCATGTGAATTTTAAACTCTTTAACAAATCAACTGGATTCGGGGGGAGGGAGGGGGTGGAATGAGGCTTCAATTGTTGTACCCAACTTGGTCAATAAAGCAGCACAAGTTCATAATCTTCATCCCTGGTCAGTAAACGGTAATTCCGATGGATGCCAAGCCAGGAAACGGGAATTTAATATGCCAAAATGACTTCTGCAAGAAACACACAATACAGAAGTGGCTTTGTGAGGATTCTCAACAGCCATCAGGATGGCAGGAGCAGGTCTGGTTCCTTTTGGTTGCTTTGAACTTTTACAGAATAACTCCTTGGGATGGAATGTTTCATGTGGATCCTCTGCCCTCAAAGAGCCTGATCAGAGTTTGGGCAGTTGGACAACAGAGAGGATGTAGAAAGCTTTTCCTGCTTTTTATTTAATTTTTTATTTAAGAAGCATTGTTCTTTGGTCTGTGTGCACAGGGAATTGGAAAAGGCAGTGCACACTTCCTGATGGATCTGAGTTAGGAGCAGGCTGCCAGGATTTCTGCACTTGGGTTGTTCAGATCCTTGTCCCAGAGAAGTCTTTGTGAGCTGTGAACCTGAGCTGGGTCTGGGGCAGGAGCAAACCCTCCTGTGAGGAACCCTTTGGCCATGGAGCCGTGGAGCTGAGGAATTCCTGATACCTGGAGCTGTGTGTATCCCGTCAGTGTCATGGAACAAGGAGTCTCCTGTGCAGCAGAGGATTGGGGTTGGTTTGGAGACAAAAAAGCTCTTCTGAGTCTGTCCAAGCGCTCTGGAAATGCTTCAGTTGATCTTCATTTCACGGACGTTGTTGTCTTGAATTAAACTTTTTTCCCTTTGGCATCTTGCCTTCGGTCTCTAACTGTGTGGAGCTTGTCCTCACCATGTGAACTGCTTGGGAGGTGTGAATCCCCAGGAAAGGTGGGAAGATGCACTCTGGGAGTGCTGGGCAGGGTAGGGTGTCTGTCTCCCTCCCAGCTGGGAGCAGCTCCTGACCACACTCGGTTTGGCAGAGCTCAAATGTCGGAGCTCCTGAGGATTCTGTTCAATCTGCTGTCAGTGGCAGCTCTAGATTCACAGCTGGACACAATCAAATTTGGGAATGTACAATCCCCTGCACTTGTTCTTTTTCTTGTGTCCCTGTTTCCCCTGGTATGTAAAGACCTGAGTTCTCTCCTAGCATCAGACAAATCCAGTCCCACTGAAGACTCCATTTAAAAAAATAGATCTTCAGGTGAATTCTGTGTTTCATCCCTTGAAGGTGTGGGTCTGTGTGTTCCTTGGAGCCACATCCTTCAGGAACAGCCCTGCATCCCAGCTGGGAGCAGCTGGGATTTGCTCCTGGAGTTCCAGGCAAAGCTGTGGCCTCAGACAAGAGCAGCTGCAGCTCTGGTGTTGGTGCAGAGCACCAGAGCAGGGGAGAAAGAGCTCAGTGGGCAGTCCCTGAAATGAGGCAGTTCTAGACTGCAGCAATGGAATTGTAATTCCAATGATTTTAAATGTCTGCCAGCTGTTAGTTGGGCCAGAGTCCCTCCAGAACTCACAGCCTGGGGATGAAAGTAGTCACAATATCCTGAGTGGAAAGGACCCCCAGGATCATCCAGTGCCACCCCTGCCCTGCCCAGACCCCCAGCAATGCCAGCCTGGGCATCCCTGGATTACAGTTGTTCCCTCAACTGAAAACATTTCTGGTGGGAGCAGAGGCCGAGGATGTTAGAGTCACTGGAAGTGTCGTTCACAGCCAAGCCCAGGCTCCTGGTGTCCCCCATGCTGCCATTAGTGCTGGATTTTCACTCCTGGTGTCTGGTAGTAATCAAAGAGGAAAAGTTAATTAATGTGCTTCTAGATTAGTTAGGGACAAGTGTAAAAGTAGTTGAATTCGGATTGTGATGCCCTGAGCTCCCCCAGAGTGTGACACTATCAGGGTTTAGTGCTCCAAGGTGTATCCTGAGGGAAGGCCTGGATCCAGGTTTGGCTCAGTGTATCCCGAGGCTGGCATTGGCACAGCAGGTCCTGTAAAGCCACAATTAAACACCAGGAATTCCATGAGAACTGCAACCCTGCTGCATCCCTGGGGCAGGACACTTCCCAAGGTGTGGAAGTACAGCTACTGAGCTTCTGGTAGGGTGCTGAGAACAGTCTGGGAAAAATCCACCCCTCCATAGCATCCCAGGTTTGGGTTGGAAGGGACCTCAAAGCTCACCTGGTTCCCATCCCCTGCCCTGGGCAGGTTCTAGTTCCAAACTGGTTACGAGTTCCCACCTGGAGCAGCAGCAGAAATTCCACATTTGGAACAGTTGTGGGAACACTGACCTGCCTGGGGCAAACCAGACAATAAAATCAAGTTTTATTTTAAAAACACTTTCTACAATAAAAAGGAGATGTCCAAGGCCTTTCCCCCTCCTTTCCTTTCAAAGCCCTTGGCAGTGTTCGTGTGCAGCAGCTGTCTGGGATGTGGGACTCCCCCCCTGCACCCCTGGGAGAGAAAATCCTGCATTCCTAGACCTTCCAGGTGTAAGCATAATCCTTCATTTCCAGCAATCGGATGGACGATTTGCCCAGAGTTGGACACTGCCGCAGCTGATCCAAAGTCTTGGGATGCAACCCGCAGGCAGGGAGATCCTGGTGCACAGCTTCCTGTGGAGGGGAACACACCTGGAATGAGAGTTTCTGTGGGAAGTGCCTGTGGTTCCGTGGGGAAGTCCCATCGCCCCACTGCCGCGGGCAGGCCGGGGCTGCAGGCGGTGATCCCGGGCACTCACTGAGCTGCCCACCCCGAGGGAGGGAAGATCCCGTTGGCTCTCCGCGCTCCCGGGCAGGGCCGGGCGGTGTCTCACCTGGGGCGGGGCCGGGCTGGCGTTGAAGGCGGCGCTGGGCTCGTGGGGGCTGAGCAGGGCGCGGAAAGCCCCGCGCTGCGCCGGGCCGAGCAGCAGCGTCAGGGCGTGCAGGGCGTGCGGCAGGATGGGCCCCAGCACCTCCAGGCTGAACACGTCCTCAAAGCCTCCCTGAGCTCGGGCACGGCCGCTGACGCTCCGAGCCTGAGGGCACAACACCGGCATTAACTGGTTAATAATGGGATTAGAACAGCAGGGAAGAATTCTCATCAGCTATGACACTGCAGTGCCACAGTCCCGCTGAAAATAGAAATGCTTCTCAGTACTGTGATTGTGATGGTTTTACTGTCCTTGTAACAACTCCTGAAATGTATCCCCTGGACTGCAGGAATGCTGTAGGGATTGGGAAGTAAAGTGCAGAAGAGGATGACCTTCTCCGATGGAACAAGTAGCTCATCCTGTTCTTACTGGGAAGAAATCTGGGTTAGATAAAGGGAAGGAATTGTTCCCTGGGAGGGTGGGGAGGCCCTGGGATGGAATTCCCAGAGAAGCTGTGGCTGCCCCTGGATCCCTGGCAGTGTCCAAGGCCAGGTTGGACATTGGGGCTTGGAGCAGCCTGGGACAGTGGAACCCCCTATGGCAGGGGGTTGGAATGGGATGATCCTTAAGGTCCCTCCCAATCCAAACAACTCCTTGCAGGAACAGCTGCTGAGCTCTGGCTCAGGGGCTCCTTGGTGCAAGGGGCTGGGATAGCCTGAGACCCCATGAGATCCAGGGAGAACCTTAACAATCACTTTCCCTCTGGGCAGATCTGCTCGTCCTCCAAGGGCAAGCTGGGATGTCAATTCAGCACAGGGATTTCAGGAACAGCCTGTGCTGCAGCCAAAATGCTGACTCAGGCTTTAGCCACAACAATCCCACTGCAGTGCCTGAGGGAAACAGCAAGTCAGGTCTGATCCCGTGGGTGAGGAAACCACCTCCTTCCCCTTCCTAGAGAAGCCGTGTCACCCACCTTGAGTGTCTGCATGGTCCCTCCCCGGAAGGCCACCGGGGCCAGCAGTGTGGGGGGCAGCCCTGCCTGTGGCCCTGCCACTGCCACCAGGCTGCGGCAGCTGATCAGGAAGTTCAGCAGTGTGAAGGTGTTGCTGCCTCTCACCAGCACCAGCGACTCGGGTCTGTGATCCACCTGCACCTCGTGCTTCTCCTTGCGCCTGGGGAGCACAGTCAAAGGAAAACCAGGGGGCAGGGGGAAGCATCCATGTGCTGAAAAGCTGGAGCAGTGAACCCACCATGCCATCTGACCAAAAGCCACAAACCCAAACCCCACCAAGCTTTGCACCCATCCAGATCTATTCTTCAAATACCAAGCAGTATCTTAATCCTGGCTTCAATTCCTAGAAATACTTGCAAAGTAACTAAAAAAAAAATGCAGCATCTGTTTACTTGTGGGAATGTGAGGATTCATATCTGGAAAACAGTTCTCCAAAACTTATACAGAACTTAAGTGTGTACCACAGCACCATAACAGCTGCAGGGTTTCCTGTTGTCACACATCTGGAAGATCAAGGGAAGGATACAGTTGGATAGAAATAGTGTCTGGTTTCTTCACCTTGTCTTGGACTCCCATCTCCTCAAGCCAAGAGAAACTTCCATCATCATCATCGTCGCTAGGAGCTGGTTCACTGGAAAACACAGGATCAGTGTTATAAGGGCAGTGCCTCTGAGGAAGATTTTCCAAATGGACTGTCCAGGAGCCTGGAGATGCCCTTGAATCCCAGCACAGCACAAGATTTTACTTACCCTGCATCCTCCACACTGCTACCTCCTGTGAGGCTGTCAGTGATTTCTGTTTCCAAAGTCTCCTCAGAGATTTTCTGTTTCCTGCTTCTACTTTCCTCCAGCAAAGGTAAGGAGAACTCTATGCCTGGGGCAGAGGAAAGGGAGCAGTGAAGGGTTCTGTCCCTCAGCCCCTGCCCGGTATCAGTGACTCAGGCCAGCTCTTACCCTCACTCCTCATGGCCTCCCGCAGGCCACGCGTGGTGGGGACAATGGCAGCCGTGGGGACATCACTGCCTGCCAGCCCTGCAGCACGGAACAGCACTGAGAACTGAGCTGAGCACACGTAGAAATAGGGACACAGCCTGGCCCTGAGCAGGTTGTACAGGGAGGTGAAGCTCACAGACCTGTGATGGGAATACACAGCACTGTCACAGCAGGCAGCTCTCTCCTACTGAGGTATTGGAGAGGGAATCTGGGCAAGGGATGGAGGGACAGGACACAGGGAATGGCTTCCCACTGCCAAAGGGCAGGGATATTGGGAGATTGGGAAGGAATCATTCCTTGGGAGGGTGGGGAGGCCCTGGGATGGAATTCCCAGAGAAGCTGTGGCTGCCCCTGGATCCCTGGCAGTGTCCAAGGCCAGGCTGGACTGGGCTTGGAGCAGCCTGGGACAGTGGAGGGTGTCTCTGCCCATGGCAGGGGTAGAATGTAATGATTCTTAAGGTCCCTCCCAACCCAAAATATCCTGTGATTAATTAAAATCTCCTTGTGTTACTCTCCCCCAATACATCAGTAATGAGGCTGAACTCACCAGTCACTCATGAGCACTTGCTGCAAGGCCTCATCCTGTGCCCAAGGACAGGCCTTGCCAGCCATCCTCCTGTCTGCCCCGATGCGGGGGAACAGCGGCAGCCAGGGCAGCGAGGGGTGCAGCCAGTACACCAGGCTCTGCTGGAGGGCACAGCGCAGCTCCGAGCACAGCCGCGGCTCCTGCGGATCCCAGAGGGTTTGAGGAGCACAGCCAAGCTGCCAGGAGCAAGGCTGCAGCTCCAGCCTCCCGCCCAGCTCTCACCTGCACGCTCTGGGGCAAGCTGGTTTCTGCAGCTCTGCAGTGCTGAGCCAAGCCCTGCGCTTCCTCCTGAGCTTTCAGGTGCTCTGCCCAGGTGAAGGGCTGGGAGGACATGAAGACAATCCGTGTTTTAATGCTCCAGTCTGCAGGGAATTCCTGCCTTGGCGAGGAGGGAACTTGGGGTACAGCAAGAGGTGAGTGAAGGTCCTGACCAAACAGGAACAGCATCAGTTAACTTGCAGAAAATCAAACCTGTTCACAGGCTGAACCAAAGGCACAGTTTATTATTTTGATCATTTTACTCAGTACTAGATTCTAATAGAAATACTCCATTCTATTTCTTATAAAATCACACAAGAAGGTTTTCACTCACATGAGTCCTTCCAACAATATAAACTAGGAACAAATAAAATGATAAATAATTAAAACAAAACCAACCACAACCAAAAAACAAAACAAACAAACAAACAAAACCCCAAAAAACCTAAGCCTGATGTTCATGAAGACAAGAATTTCCATGCCAAAATGGTTATTTCATTTAATTTCATCCTCTCTTGGTGACAGTAAGGTCACATGCCAAAAAAAGCCCTGGACACCTCCAGGACAGTTTGTTCTTTGTGGGGTAATTTTTCCTATCCTAAGTTAGTTTGAATTTTGGGTTCTGTACCTAGAACAACATTAGATGATGTCTATTGAAACTCTGTTTCAATTTCAAAGGACTGGTTTTCAAGAATTCTCTCTTCCTTAAGTGTCTGATGAAGCTGCTCCATTTCTGTAGCTGAATAAAAGACTGTAGGAGATCTATCAGGTGAAGAGCATCCTCATCTCAACTACATATAAAACCAAGAAACAGGAAAATTACAGTCAACATGTTAACAAAACTGGAAGACAGCAATCTCAGTCTATGGAACTACAACAGCAGTGAGGTCAGGCAGAAGGCTGGGTTTAAAAGACTGTCACCAGCACAGGAAACGTCAGTGTAAGAAATTTCCTTGAATACTGACATTTTAGTACATTCTTTTACATAGAGATGGGTGACCAAATACCAAGTTGAACAGTTCCAGCTTTCTGTGTGCCCTGAGAACAGCTGGGATCTGTTCAGCAGTCTGTGCTGTTCCATACCTTGCTTAGGCCGAGGATGTCAGAACTTTCTGCAGGCTCTGCTCTCCTGGGTGGTTTCTCTTCACAGGCAGCCTCTAAAAACTGAATAAAAGAGCAGCGTAAGGCACAGCACAAAGGAAGCACCGGGCTGATCGTTTTAAAAACTGCCCTTGCAGTGACATTTCACGGCTGACCCTCAGCAGCCCGGGCTGCAAACAAAGCCCGCTCGGGCCGAGCACAAGATCCCCACAGAGCCTTGAGCAACAGCTGGAGCCCAGCAGGGCCTTGGAGGAGGCAGGGCGAGCCCCGGACCGGGTTCCAGAGGCGATGGCTGAGGGGGACGGCGGTGTCTGGGGCTCAGGGCAATGGCTGAGGGGGAGGGGGGTTTTTGGGGCTGGGGGCAAGGGATGAGGGAGGGGGGGGAGGGGGGTGTGGGGGGGGGGGGGGGGGGCTGAGGGGGATGGCGGTGTCTGGGGGCTGGGGGCAATGGCTGAGGGCTGAGGGGATGGCGGTGTCTGGGGCTGAGGGCAATGGCTGAGGGCTGAATGCGATGCCTGAGGCCTCAGGGCAATGGCTGAGGGCTGAGAGCTGAGGAGCCCGCTGCCGGGGCTCGGTCCCACCTGCCAGAAGGGCGCTGCCGATGGATCCCCGCCCGCCGGGGCCGCTGCCGGAGGCTGAGGAGCTGCGGCCGCCCGCTGCGGAGCGTTGTCCAGGCTGGAGAAGGGGTTGCGGCGGCGGGCGGCCGCTGAGGGTCCCCGCGGGGCCGGGGCGGCGGCGGTGTCGGAGGCGGCGGCGGGGTCGCTCCTCCGCCCGGGGCGTTTGCGCTTCAGCCGCAGCAGCGCCGGCGGCTTCTTGAAGGCGGGCGAGTGTCCGGGCTCGGCGGGGGCGGCCATGGCCGAGCGGGGCAGTGCCGGAGGAGCCGCGCTCCCCTCTTGGCGCCAAAGCGCGGCGGCTCCGCCCCGGGGCGGTGCTGAGGGAGCAGCGCCGTCATGGCTGCCGCCATGGCTCGGGGCGCTGAGGGGAGCGCGGCGGGTTCCTCCCTTCCTCTCTTGCAATGTCTCATCTTCCCCCGGGAAAGCTCTTGCTCCACGTTTGCAAAGGCCCCCTCCTCCTTTTCAGTCTCTGACAGTGGCAGGACTGACCTGCCCACCGCCCCTGTCCACGAGAACCTGACGAGGTTCCACAAGGCTGGTGCTGCTCTTGGGTCAGGGCAATGCCTTAGTCATCGATTCTTGGCATTGCTGGGGTCTGGGCAGGGCAGGGTGGCACTGGGTGATCCTGTGGCTCCTTCCAGCTCAGCATATTCCACGATCCCATGATGATTTCTGCTGCCAGCAGCCGCCTTGCTCCCGAGGTGCAGCAGAGCCAGACAAGCACAGCTGCAGAAAGGAGCATCTGCTCTGAACAGGCTGTGATCAGCCACCCAGCAGGGGAAGGGAACACCCAAGAATCGTAAATGCTCAGGGACACAAGGAACCATAAAAGCTGGAGCATCCAGAAAAATACCAGAGACTTTTGTTAAAGACTTGCTATCATTTTTATTAATATCTTAATATTTTGTTAATTTCACTCATTACTGCACAGCTGCTACCTTAGTCCCTGACCTAGAATAAAAACACATGGCAGTGAGTTTGGGATAAAGGGATAAATGTCCTCTCTCATTTGGGACAGTGATGAACTACAACAGGACAGCTCCTGCTCACTGCTGGTTTCCCCTTGGGACAGCTCTTTGTCCTCCTTCGATTGGAGCAGGTCTTTTTCAAGTGAGTGTAAGTATTCTTCTAATTCTTATTCTTACTACTCTTCTACTTTTCTTCTTCTATATATATTTTAAATACATATTCTTATTACTCTTCTTCTTCTTCTGTCTTTTTATATTCAAATTCTTCTTACTCTTCTTCTATGTATCTTTAATTCTTACTCCTATTCTTATTCCTATAGCTCTTCTATGTACTTTTAAAATTCTTTTTCTTATTACTATTCTTCTTATTCTATGTAGTTTAAAATTATTCTTCTTTTTCCTGTTGTTCTTCTTCGTCTTCATCTGTGTCATCCTCATCTTCCTCTGCTTTGTTGTCTTCATCCTCATCTTCCTATTCCCGTATGTTGACCCCAACTCCCGTTGTTGTTGGCAGCCCCGTGAGTGCTGCAGTCCCACAGGAGGGAGGCTCTGGGAGCAATCCCTGCTGTCACTGCCCTGCCTGAGCTACTCCTCTGGCTGTGGCCTCAGGCAGGAACAGCAGAACAGCCTGTGCAGAGCCCACAGTGCCCACAGCACCCTCCTGAAGCAGGAAGGACGCTCCTTGGAGAGCTGGTGCTGTGCCTCTGGCACCTGATCTTGGAAAGCTGCAACAGGCTCGGGGGGCTGCTCCTCCTCAGCAGCTCTGGCCGGGGCAGCATCTGTGTGACTCCACGGGGCAGGAGAGGCACCAGGCAGGACATAGGCTGCCTCTCCTGCCACCTCTGTGCCCAAATTCCTGGAACAGCTGGGTCCCTCCAGGGGGTCCTTGTCATCGACCAAGCCCAAGGGTTTGTCGATGGCATCTTCCCCTTGGGACAGGTCTTGGTCTCTGCAGGACTTCCCTTTGGAAAGCACATTTTCACCAACAGTGAAACCAAGATATGACGTGGAGTCAAACAGGTCTTGCCATTGGACCTTCATCTTGTCCTTGCTCTGTTTCAGTTCTTGGTGTCTGTCAGCTTCCTCCTCTTCTTCAGTCCCATCACTGTTAGATAAATTGGCTTCCAGCCACTGCAGTACCTTCTGGTGCCCTGTCACTTTCTCCAATTTCAGCAACTCAGCAGACCAGCTTTGAGCTCTGTCCATACTGAGAGCAGAGAGCAACTCTCCTGGGACTGGGCAGCCCAGGGCTCTGCGCCCCTTATATACCCCCAGCCAGGCTGGGGCTCTCTGATGTCACAAAGGTCTCTGGCCACCACCATGTCCCGCATCACAAAGGGCCCTGACACAAAGCGCCTGTGTCACAAAGGCCACACGCGGCACCCCAGCAGCACAGAGCAGCCAGGAACTGTCCCAGAGCAGCCCTGGCCTTGTGGCCTTGTGGCCCTGCTGTGCCCAGAGCCCTGAGAGGCTTTGGCTCCCACAGACAGCCCCACGCTGCAGAGCCCTGGCTTTGCAGGCTGTGCTGTCCAGGGCACGAGGAATTGGCCGGCTGGACGTGCCAGGGCCTTGTGGGCAGTGGCTCCACGTCCCGTGGGAGGCCGGGGAGCAGGGGTGTCCCTCAGGGCTGTGCCTGGGCACCGGGGCTCATCAATGCCTCTAGCAATGCACCCAGGGGCACCACGGAAGGACAGGGCCATCCACAGGCACCTGGACAAGCTGGAGAAGTGGCACCATGAGAACCTCATGCGGTTCCACAGGGCCAGGGGAAAGTGCCATCGGAAGTAGTTTTCTATCCCGCCAGCCCCGCTGGGCTGCACACGCAACAAAAGCGTGAAGCACAGAGACAGACGGCGCTGCAAACAGTGTCGGTGCAGCTGCAGATGCACTCGGACACGGCCCGAGGGGCTGCGCTCGGCTGCGGCAGCATCGCCGCACGGCTGCCCCAGCGCCTCAATGCCTGTGCCGTAGCGGGGCCGGGGCTGTGCCAAGGGGCACCAAACACACGGGGCTCGGTCTCTCTGGGAGAAAGAAACTGCTTTTTTAGTCTATTTGGGATAGAAAACTACTTCCGATGGCACTTGTCTGCTGTACATGGGGTTCAAAACACATAACAAATGCTAAAAAGAAATAATTAGAAATACATGTTGTTCAAAAGGCATAAGAAGGTAGTTAGGAGCAATATCTCTACTGACAAAAGATTTAATAAAAGAGAAACTATGCTCTAAAAAACTTACACAGTTCTGTCACTCGTTGTTCTTGTCTTTTTAAACTTTTAAATTTGTTTCATGTCATCCTTATTTTGGAAACCTTGAAGCAAAACTGAGCAACATCAGGGGAGAATCACCAGCTGGGCACAAGGCTTCAGAATGGCTGTGGAAGTCCCGCAGGATTCCCATGTGGCTTCAGCCCTGTGTGTGTACATGAGCACAAAAGCATCGCTCCTTTCTGAGGCTGCATTGCAGCACACGAGGAGTAAAATCAGAGTTCATCCTGATTTCACAGGCTTGCCGTGCATCATTTATCCAGAGCCTGCTCCGAGTCCAGTGAAAGGAGACAGATCAAGTGTGGTTCTGGATAATTGTTTCACTCAAATTTTCCCACTCCTCACACTCACACTGGTTTGAAGTCCCTGTGTTCATGGTTTGAGCCATCCACAGTGAAAACGAGCAGCACAGCTGAAAGAGAAAAACGTATTTTTGCTCTGGAATCAGAGCAACTAGGAAGGCACAAGATTTGAGGAAAGGAAAATGCAGTTCCTTCCCCACTGCTGCCTTGCAGATGGGCCACAATCATGGATAAGGTTAAAATCCACAATCATGTGCTGTTAAAAGAGAGGAAGTGGAAGTGCACAGTACAGGGAGATATCAAAAGTAAGAAGCTACATAAAGTGCCTCAAACATCTGACTCACAATGCCATCAGCTTGTGGGCTCTGGAGTCACCAGGTTTACTGCCTTAGTGCTGAAATGAAGGGAAGGAGCTGGGGCAAACTCCTGCTTCTGGCATCCTTGTCAACCTGGATAGCTTTGCCTGTCCTTCAACTGAGTAACAATTTTAAATGTGGATTAAGGTCTTTAAGTGTAGCATTTGGTGTCAGTGCACTCAAAAGCAAAAGGTAACTATTAAGGTAACTACTGGTAGGGGCTAGAGAAAGAAAGACTAATAAAAATATCATTTTCCCCCTTTAATTTCTTAGGGTTGAAAACCAACAGCAACTGAGTTTGCCTGTAGATGTTTCTGACATTTGTAACTGGGGCAGGACAGACAAGATTTTTATGTCAAGGCTGCTTCTTTAGAAGCTGCTGATGGGAACATTCTGCTCAAGGGAATTTAAAAAACCCCTAAAGTCACAGAAGCTTCAGACACCATTTATGCTGAGGTACAAAAGATGTTTAAATTCTGTTTACAGAACTGCCTGCAAGCACACACTGATTTACTGCACAAATACATTACATTTCTTTATCTCCCCCAGGCTCAGAAATCAGGAAGTTGTGTGTCAGAACTGGATGACTTGTCTTTTTCTTGTTTGATTCTTCTGAACTATTTCCATAGAAACTTTGGCTTCGTACAATGGGATTGGTTCATCCAGCTGAGGCCTAAAATGAAACAGTAAAAAGTGTCTGGTGAGCACATTTAGACCAACAGGAATATCACAGGACAGACTTTACTTTCACTGTGTCAACCTCCCTCCTCAAACAAAGTAACAGTTTTATAGCTTTGCTCCAGGGCACAGAAAGGAAAAGCCCCAAAGCAAACAGGACCTACAAGTGAATTGAAAGATGTCCTTCTTGCAGGGGAAAAAAAGGGGGTGGTGGGGAGGGTTTTGCTGAACAGCAATTGTTATCCTGCTTTAAGGGAAGGGATCTTCCATTACGGGAGTCTCCCTATCTACTGAAACTCTGCTCAGGAGTGTTAGTGCTGGCAAGAGTTTTCTACTTACAATGCTGAATATAAAAACCCACCAAAACCCCACATCTCTCACCTGAAAACGCTACTTGATAATTTCTCCATGATATCTTCTAGGATGGGTATCCAAGGGGACTGTTAAGGAACAACAGAGCTGGAGAGAAATTCCTTTACAATCATGTTTGCTGGTCAGAGCCCTGTACTGATAGGAACCCAGCAGGCAAAATGAAAATGAACCTCAACTCCAGGCTTTAGATCAGGTTTTTGCACTTGTTTCTGTATCAGAAACCTCATTTCCTGAAATAGGATGCAGAAATGAAATATGGAATATTTCAGTTATTTCACTATGAAAATATTCAGTATTTCAATATGAAATACAGGTGCAGCCTGCACTAGTACAACATCAATCAGTCATTAATCATTTAATCAATGGCATTTTCTGTGCAAAATGAAGAGAACAGATTTTGGGACCAGGTAGCTGTTGTGACTATTCATCCAGGCACCTGATAAAAAACCAAAATAAAGTTGGGAACACAGCAGAGGCTGGAAATTCTTGGAGCATCACTGCCATGTGAGGAGTCTGTGAGTTAATGCCTGAGAGCCAAGACAGCACAACACATGGGGCTGTATTCAGTCTTTGTATGAAACTCAAACAATAAGGTTCATCCCTCATTTTAGGGGTAATCAGGTTGATATTTGAAGCTAAAGTTTTCTTAAAAAATGATTAATTTGTGATTTCTTCAGATGACAGTAATTCCAGATGCTCCAGAATTTCACAGGATACACAAGTTTGGGTGCTTTTAAAGCCAAAAGCACCCAAACCTTCCAAGACTGAAAATGTCCTGCCCAGGGAGCTCACTGCAGCTGCATCAGCCCAAATGTAGGAGACATTCCTTTACCTTTTCCCAACTCACATTGTCCCTCCATAAATTTTAGGTACAAAACAAATCAGTACATTTTATGTACATAACATTTCTGTACATTGCAGATAAGCAAAGGTTAGGAAGCCAAAACACTTCAACTTCTGCTGTGAGCCTGAGTGCATTAAGTTCAGAGTTACATGCATCTAATGCTCAAAAGAACAACAACAACAAAAACCCAAAATATCACTTGCATAAAATAAAAACTTATAGAATCAAATCTTCCATTAATTGGTTCAATATTGAACCAAAATACTGCATTCCCCCCCCCCCCGAATGGGTGTTCTGCCACACTGCTTTTAATGAAGCTTGTAGAGAGATTTTCAAGGCCAGGTTGGACATTGGGGCTTGGAGCAACCTGGGATAGTGGAAGGTGTCCCTGCCATGGCAGGGGTGGCACTGGATGGGATGGGATTTAAGGTCATTCCCAACCCAAACCAGTCTGGGATTCCATGATATATTCAAAAGAAATGCAGAAAATACCTTAAAACCTGAGTGTCTCTTATACTTTAGCCCCACCTTTCCGCTGAGTTGCAGCACTGAGCACAAGAAACCTCTCACAGGGATTTCCCAGCTGTATTTGCACTCCTATGAGGAGTGACAATTCCACAGGACCACCAAAGGATATAGAGATATTTCCCCTGCTGCACATTGGACAAGTTCCAGATCTCATCGTTCAGGAAGGACACTGTGGCTCCCTTGAGGAACAGGGAATGGCTGTCTGGAGGATCCAGCTGAAGCAAACGGAAGAAAAATATTATTTAGTTACATTTTTCTGTTCCAAAATAAAGGTGAAATGGTTATTTTATAGAGACAGTTAAACCAAACAGAAAACCACCCCATGCCCACTGTAAAACTGAGGAAACTTGTAACACTAACAGGTTTAAATGACATTTTTCTGTATCTCTGTATTCTGTGGGACACACTGCTCCCTTTACCTGCAGGTTTTTCTCCATCGTTATCCAGTGCCCCCCAACCCCCAGCAGGGTGATGATGTCGTGCTTGTGAGGCAGCAGCTGGTATTTGGAAGGTGGTTCATCTTCAGCACTGTATAACCTCACTGAGGAGGAGAAGAAATTCTTTTGAGCTTGGAAGAAAATGTAGAAAATTCAATATGTGTTTATTTCCACATGTCTCAGTGGAACTCTAAGTCCTTCGGTTATTTCAGCTAAAAATCATTGAAAACTCTAAATTTATTATTTTATTTATACTCTGAATATTTTATGTGTTGTTCAGAGTAATATTTTATTGTAACTCTGAAGTTACTATTCAGAGTAATATTTTCTCTATATTTATAATAATATAGACTAGTAATATAGCCTATACTTTATGGTATATAACATCATAGCATATATAATATACTATACAAAATATATAATATATAAAATGTAGAAATATACATAACATGTACTATATATAACATAGTGTATAACATATACAGTATATAATACATTATAAAATACAGTCTATATAATATAAAATAATATATAATTTAAATAATTACATAATAAATAAATATATTTCTATATTATGTGAAATATAGAAAACATATTTATATATTATATAAATAAATCATATATTTATATCCTGGTATATATTAATATACCATCATATATTTACATGCTATTATATATTAAGATATAGTGGCAATATGTTATAATATATAATATATAAAATATATAACAATAGTAATAAATATATAATACATAGTGTAATAATATGTAGTAATACTCCATTTATATATTTTATTTATCTTACTCTGAATAGTAACTTCAGAGTAACTTCAATAGTAACCAGATTAAGCTGGTTTACAATACAGTCATACAGCTGCACAGGGTGACAGTGCTGTTAATTTGGGTTAATTTTTGTATCCAATTTATGCACCATAAACAACAACATCACAGCTCTACTCTTTAAACACATTTTCTTATATTCAGTTTGAAACAGAGGAACGTTTCAGCCCCATTTAGCAGCTGACTAAGAGCTGCCTGTGCTAGTGGGTGATGATCCAGGAGTTGTGTGGAATAAAGCCCAGGGGATTCCCAAGGAAGCAGGAGCTCCTGCAGGAGAACTAAGAGCTGCCTGTGCTAGTGGGTGATGATCCAGGAGCTGTGTGGAACAAAGCCCAGGGGATTGCCAAGGAAGCAGGAGTACCTCCAGCATCCAGCACGATGTCCACGCCCAGCCCGCCCGTCTCCTCCAGGCAGCTCTCAGCCACATCAATCTTGCCGTGGGACACATCGATCACTCGAGCTGCCAGAGCAGGAAGGGGTTAACTCCAACACAAACCCAGCTGAGAGTCATGGAGTTTAGATTCTCAAAAATGAGTTTAGACACTCAAGAATGACAGTGCAGATTCTGAGCAGCACAGGTGCTTTGTGGTCTCTGCAGGTAGCACAAACAGCTTTGCAGCTACACCCAAAAAACCTGGTGGGTTTTTTCTCAACACAGTGCAAAATCAACACAGAAAAATATGAATGCAGAAGTTCAATTCTGCATTCTCAACTCCTCGGCCCAAAAGGATAAAATGTGGCACTCTAAGGTTAGAAATCCTTCTCTAAGTTCATTCTTTGCTGTTGTTGTCCAAAACGACCAAGTCCTGTTTCTCTGGGTCTTTAATTAAATGTTCAGATGAAAGAATTAACATCTGCTCTTGAAATATTGCTGAACTGAAAGCCACCAACACATTTTCCTGTCATGTATCTATGATGCCATATTTATGGCTGGTTATAAAGATAAACCACAGAATCAGAAATGAGAGAATTGTGGAATGGTTTGGGTTGGGAGGAACCTTAAAGCTCATCCAGTGCCACCCCTGCCATGGCAGGGACACCTTCCACTGTCCCAGGCTGCTCCAAGCCCCAATGTCCAGCCTGGCCTTGGACACTGCCAGGGATCCAGGGACAGCCACAGCTTCTCTGGGAATTCCATCCCAGGGCCTTCCCACCCTCCCAGGGAAGGATTTCCCCTCAATATCCCATCTATCCCTGCCCTCGTTCAGGTAAAAGCCATTATTAACATTATAACAATAACAACAAGCGCAGAGAAGGAGCAGCTACAGGTTTTACTTTTGTTTCATCATTATGAGGTAGAACAAACATTTAAAAACTAAACAGGCCAAAGACTTCATGGCAAAATGATAACTGAAAGAACATCAAACACATTTGGAGATCTATTTCCAGAGGCTCCTGGCCCGAGCTCTGAGCTGTACTTACCCACCAAGGGCTGCCGGACTCCTTCTGGAATGTGATCCCAGCAGCAGGGGAGAAGGAAGGAAGGAGGGAAGAAAAATTACAAGGAACTGGTCATTAAGGGTATTAACAAATCATCAATTATTGCTTTGGGGTTTGTATCTTTTTGTCCCTTCAAATCCCCAATCAGATCATAGGATGCATTCAAATCCTAAGTCATTCCCTCTGTTTTTTCCACTGAAGTCAAATGACTGCACTACAGAGAACACACGGTCATAATTTAATAATGACGACATAATAATTAATTAATTAATGATAGCCACGTTCCCCTTATGCAAATAAACCCTCACAATATCCTTTTTCATTTCTTCAATTGTGAAGTTAAAAGGTTTTTCTTAATAGGACAATTTTACATGGTACTGTTTCTGTAAATAATTTCACTTTTTGAAAATAATTCTGGTTTCATAGACCCAAAGCCTCACTATCAAATAGAAAGGCTAGAGTTTCACCAGTTTGACTATTTTCTGATTTCTGTTTAGCAATTATGTCCAGTTGTGTTTCTTAGCTCAATACAATAGTTCAAACAGTACTTATCAAAATCCTGGTCAACTTCCTTCCTAAAAAATGCTGGAAAAGTTTCTCATCACTGTGGAAAAGGCCAAACAACAAATTGCAATATAATTTTCCATAATCCTTCAGCATTTATACATTCCTCACACAACATTTGTAAAATAGTTCAGTTTTTCTGCTGTGCCTTGCACAACTTCCAAAGTAACATGTTTCTGACTGGCAACACTTCAGTTTCTCTCTTCCCCCATTGCTGGGTGGCACAGAAACACCAGGATTGCACAGCCTGTTCCCAGAGTTTGCTCTCCCCCAGACAGTTCAGCTGCAAAGTTTAAACCCTTGAAGTTTAAGAGGATGTGCTGGTGGTTTATTGACTGCTCAGGAGAGCCAGGACATCACTGGTGGGTTCTAAACAGAGGCATCCCCTGAGAGCTCAGCCTTGGAGGCACAGAAAAAAAACCTCACAAACCAAACTAAAAAAAAGCAGGAGGTGCCCTAGGAAACAGAAGAAATATCTGTGTATGTGTAGATACTTTTCCTTGGGTTCTCTAACAGAAACTCATCCCATTAGTTATGGAATATTCTGTCTCTAGTCTGAAACACAAGCATGAAAATGTCAAAATCTGTTACAATCCCCTCCTTCATTCTATTATAATTTTTACTCTGGAGATTACTGAAGACAAAAAAAGCTCCATCCTGAATACAGATCCCAAAATATTACCAGGAACTTCTGCTTCAGGCACTGGAATCCCATTGATTAACATACAAACCAAAAAGCCTGAACACTTTTAAAAGCTTTTTGCTTTTGCACTCAGACTGTTTCTCTTTTTAATTCTGTACCCAGGTTCTATTTCTTTATCTGAAATAAAGTTGCAGTTTTTATTTTTCCCTCTCAGCCATTCCAGGAAGCAGCTCAACGTGCTCAACAATGATAACACAAACTGCTGCTCACTGAAAAACTTTGCCAAAAACTAACCAAAAACCCACTGAACAGCACAAAACTGAAAATTCTCCACCCACAGACACAAGAAGCTTGGGTTACTTAGAATCTATTTGATCTTAACGTTCACAGAACTTAAAAAGGCTGTAAAAAGTAGCTCAGGACTGGGAGAATAAAATTGACAAGTCCTTTATTAGCTCATGAATTTTTCATATAATTAGCAGAATATACCCATAAAATACTACAAAAGGAAATTTTAGGTCTTTCCCATTGCCTCTTTGGCCCTGTAACAGCTGGTGTAACAAGGCTCTGCATAGCAACAGCATTCCCAAAAATCCTCCAGTTCTGATGTCTGTCATGCCTACTAGTGCAGTACAACAAATAAACACAGAGAGAGAAAAAAGGCTTCTGAAATTAGGAAAAAATAGGAGCTTTTTTGTCAAATTGCCACAAAACCCAGAGTTAATAAACCTGCTGGGGATTACACTGCAGCACTTGGTATTTGCAGGAGGAAATAGCAGGCACCAGTTTTAACCTTTTGCTGCAATCCAGCCAGACTTGACAAGCCATCCTTTATTTTAAAACTGTCTGAATAAAGGAATATTCCACTCTCCTCCACAAAACACCATTGAAATGTTGATCAGAAAAGCTCTTACACAGAGTATTTTCTCAGGTTACTTTCAGAGAAAAAGACCCCAAAATTTAAGTATCAAAGAGAAGTAAGGGAAGAAGTCAGGGAAGAATGCAAGTGTTGGGTGTGAGGCCAAGCTCCTCTAGAAAACAGGAAATTGCAAAACCTGTGGGTGTGCAGCTCTAGCAGTATCTGAAACTTGCCAAAACACTGCTAGAAGTAATGAGGCTGCTGAGTAGTGCCTGTCAGGTGTGTGAGCTCTGGCACAGATCACTGGTGACTCAGCAATCCTTCCCTCTGCCCACAGCAAGCAGTGAGTGCATCAAATGGAAAGATTTCCTGAGCACTCAGGCTAAAAGCCAGCACTCAGCACTGCCAGTCATTACAATGTAAATGGAAGATAAATATGCCATTAAATACACCTAAACCAGAAATTAAATACCTGTGGAGTGCAGAATAAATCTGAAAACTATTTAATTAGACTGTTTATCAATTTGTATTTAATATTTACTGAAATAAGTCTCTAGACCAGACAGAAAAAATATTTTGCAGCATTCTTTAGGACAAACTTTAGCACTGAAGGATAAAACTCACCCCCAGTAGGTCTGAGTCTCTCCAGGTACTGCTTGTCCTCCAGGCTGTGGGCAGTGGAGATGACTTTGGCCCCTCTGTGTTGAGCCAACTGGATGGCAATGGTACCAAATGGCTGAGAAGGGAAAACCAAATTAATTAATTAATTTGCAGCAACAATTTGATTTTGTTTAAGAACAATTATATTGCAAAGGCCACTCAGGAGAGTACCCAGAAATGAATTTACTCCTGCAATAAAACACAGCTGAACCAAGAAGTGAATATTCACAGATCTGCTTCTGTCCTAAGCAAGGCCAAAACTACTCTTTGGTAACTGGGAAAACTTTTAGTCCTTAACTGCTTCTTGTCTTCAACAAAATAGCTTAGATTATACTTTAATTACCACAGCCACCTCCACTGCAGGTGGAACTTGGAGCTTGAAGGAAGAAATGCTCCAAGGAAAATGCCCCAGCTGTGTTTACAGAGCCTTGGCTGAGGCAGCCCCACATCTTCATTACCAATAAGAACTGCAGGGATGCAAATCAAATGATTTCTATCCAAGAAGAGTTCAAAGGCAGAGGTGGGAAAGGAATAAAAACATAAGGCATTCTCCTGCAGTTATCCCTGAGGACTCAGGGCAAAACAGCATCATTGCAGAACCCCAGAACATCCTCCCTCTCCTCACACTCCAGGCAGGACACTATTCCTGGCTCAAGGATCTCACGTGGGAGAGCCTTTCCAGCAAATCCATGAAAGCAAGGGCACTGCCAGCAGTGCCACAGGAGCAGTGAGTGCAGAGAGAACTGCAGGGGCTGTGTGCAGAGGGAATGTGTCAGTGGGACTGTGATACCCACACTTGCTCCATCCAGGACGAGGACAGTAGTGCCAGGAGCCACGTGGGACAGGTAGTGCAGGGCTGTGTATGCTCGGAGTCCATCCCGGACTGTGCCTGCAGCCTCCACCCAACACACCTTCTCTGGCTTGTGAACTGAGGGGGACAAACAAACAGACACACAAACAAACAAACAAAGGAAAGAGATGGTAAAACACCCAGAAAATCCCTGGGGTTATTCTGCAAAATCTGCCACAGAGAGTCAGGAAGGCTAAACCTGCAAATGGGTCAACATCAGTGACTCCTGTTTGCCTCTCATGTATTGAGAAACCACTGAGAGGATATTTTATCATGTTTTACACAATTAAAGTAGGGATTCCATTTTGGTATAACCAAGTGTAAAGGAGCCACCTCATAACTACACAGCTGGAATTCATGGGCAGTCACAGAAACACAAGACAAAATATTTTAGAATCCCAGAAAGGTTTGGGTTGGAGGGACCCTAAATCCAGCCATGAGCAGGGACACCTTCCACTGTCCCAGGCTGCTCCAAGCCCCAGTGTCCAGCCTGGCCTTGGACACTGCCAGGGATCCAGGGGCAGCCACAGCTTCTTTGGGAAGAGCAAATTTTGAGCAACAGAATAGCTTGCTCAGGGTAACAAACTATTGGAATTAAGAGAGGGACTCCACATTTAGTATCCTACTCATTAAAGTAATCTCTGCCCAGAAAGGGAAAACTAGAAGCTCACAATAACTGAAAACAATGTTTTAATACTAGGCTTTCCCTGATCATCATCCCTGAAAATTCCTTTCTCCAGTTCCAGTCTGCTTATTTAATCCCATCTGTTAGTCTGGTCTCAAGTGATATTGCTGGACTGAGTCACAGGGAGGAAAAAACCAAATTTCTCCTCATTAAATATCCTGACAGGTTAGAAAAAAGTACGACAATGAAGCAACAAAATGGGAATTTAGAAGGGAAAAAAAAAATGAAAAGGTAAAAAACCAAAGTCAGCTTGTGTGGTTTAGACCAAATATGAAGCTGTGAAATGGTGAGCACTGAGTGCTCAAACTTCTATGACTTGGTGGAGCAGCTGGAATGTTGGATTGCTGGAATGGAAGGAGTGTGCCCAGAGGTCCAAGGTAACAGGCTCCCTGTTAGAAAAGCTAAACCAAAGCCTATAGATAGAGTAAAAATAATTATTAGTAAAATACGTGATCTACACACCCAAATAATGTTCATGAACCAGGATAACTTCACAGATACCAGACTCCTCAGAATCCAGGGGCAAAATTCCTGAAAAGAAAAGGGACACAGACCTTGAATTTCACACAAGCAATCATTCCAAGCAAAGCAGTCTCCCAAGGAATTCCCTGGTCCCACTTGGTCTGGGTTGAGTCCCCTCTTGGCAGGTTTAGGACAGGTGAGAGAACCTGGCCAGGTTGTGTCTGTGGGCACAAGGCAGTTCCAGAGGTGCTTCTACAGCATTTTGGGATCGAGGCAGGAAGAATGGGCCAGCTTTTTGGTACTGGCAGGTGTCATTTTTGTCTGGTGATGTCTGAACTCATTCCACACTCTGAGTGTCCCCATGGCTCATGGAGGAGAGATCTGAGGTGTGGAGCAGCCAAACCACAGTCCCTCTCCTCCCCACCCCAGTTCCTGAACGTGTGGTTTGCAAAAGCAGCAACAAAGGCACGGAAAGAAGCAGAGGAAGAACATGCAGCAATGTGGAAGTGCTAAAAAGCAGGAATAGGAAAAGGGAAGTGTGGGAAAACCAAACTACTCAGGGAAGGCAGAGAAAGCAAACAGAGTAGGCAGAAAAAAGAAGAACTCCATTGGTCATATCTGAGCTTTTTACCTTCACTGGCCACAGAAGGAGATTCCTGAACAGGAGCTTCTGGCATCTGCTCCATCTCCTGAATTAATGTCCCCTTCCTCCCAGGGAAAACCATTATTTTCTTCCCTCTCCCATCCAAATCTTACACTCCATTTAGACCAAAGGGCTTTGCCTTGCAACCCTCAGCAAATTTGGCTGCTATGTCCAGTCTTTCACAACTCCCATTAAAAATGTGCTTGTGCACACCTGCAGCTGCCTCCAGGGTTTATCCAGGGAATAATCAGTCTGTAGGAGCAGCTCTTGTGCACTGAGGGAATAATGCAAGAAGGACCACAATCTCCAAACACAGCTCTGTCCTACTTTCAGCATTTCAGTCATCCTCTAATCCTTTAATTCAGCACACAAAATATGAACATGTGTGAAAGAATGTCCCTAAGAAATTACTCTTCTCTCCTAAGGCATAATTCACATTTTGGTGGTTAACACAACATCGTATTTCAAATCCTGAGAGATCACTCTTAGAACAGAATTCCCATTTATAAGTTTATTCATGTGACAGCAGTTTAATTTTGAAAATACATGGTTAATTTAGCTTTCACAATTATTCTAACCTCGGTCATTCATTACAAAAAGATGACTGATTGTGTCAGTTGATTAACTTACCCACCACTTCATCACCTGGCTGGAAAAAGGTCACCTTGCTTCCAACTCACGAGGTGAAAAGGAGGAAAGAAGGGAAGAAGATAAATATTTATAGCTGGAAGGCGATGTGCACTCAGAAGCACTGGTTATCACTAGCTCACAAAACTAAAGATCTATATTTCTAATAAAAAAAAAAATAAATCTAGTGATTACACACATACCAAGCCCAAATGTTTAATTCCCTACACTTTTCACCTCATGCACAAATGGTTCCATTCAAGTTCACCCAGGTGAGCCAGGCTGGACACTCCAGCTCAGGGGAGGCACCAGTGCAGCACTGGGAGAGCAGGCAAGGAAGTAAAGATTTCCTGCTCCTAAAGTGCCCAAAGAGCAACTCCAGAGAGGAGTTCTTTGTTCTGACTGTAATCCCTGCTCCCTCCCCTCCCTGGGCAATGACACTCACTCACCTTCCAGCACAACTCCCGAAATTTCTCGCCCAACAGGCACAAGTTCCTTCTTCAGTTTAATTTCTAACAGGAGCTAAATGAAAACAATGTTTACAACATGCTTGCTAAGGCTCTACATTTGCATATTTATTATCATCTTACAGCACTGGATCATCACAGTCAGGGTGGGACATTACCAAAATGTTATTCAGGGGGAAAAGTGCACACATTCCTCAGTCAATAATAAACCATGGCACTGAATTCTGCATTTAAATTTAGAAGGATATTAAAAAAATAAAAGCAGGGTATTATAGCCAGCCAAGCCAAACTGAAGTTTGGCTGCAGAGGAGGATAAAAGGATTTACTGCAAGAGAACTCACACCTGACTGTCTCACAGCTGATCTGTTTCCATAAATTAGGAACCAAATTCCAGATGCTTTTTATTCAGAGATGTGCAAGAACCCCACCCCAGTCCTGTGCTTGATCTCAGCTGTAAAGCCACAGCCTCAGCTTGTGCCATGGAAACCACAAACACCCCCAGCTGGCAGAAAACACCAAGCAAATACCTTTGTATCCACCCAGCTCAGGGCACAGGCTCTGACCTGCACTTTCACATCGTGGTCTCTGGTGGGAGGAAGGTTCTCCTAGGACAGATTTACAGTTGTTACATTAGACAATGGCTGTGCTCACAGGAGCTCCTCCAGCTCCTGAAAGCACTTTTCCACTTTTGAGATTGTTTTGTAGGCAGAGCAGGCAGGTTTTTCAATAAAAAGGGGTTTGCCACACCATTTTGAGTACACCTGTATTATAAGAATTATTATTATCATTACCATCATTATAGTATTATATTATTATAGTATTATTGCAAACTGGTCACTAGACTTTACTCATCATCATTATATTATTATATTATTGCAAACTGACCACTAGGCCTTACTAAACCTCAACAGAGACTAACATTTTTTTTCTGCTGAGGTTTTTATTCCCTTTATCTGAGGCACAAATCCTGACAAAGCCACTTAAGTCAACATTCAAGTCCAACTGATTTCAAAGAAACAACCCCAGTAGGAACTGGTATTCTTACCCCAAATCTGATAATTTTTTCAAGTGCTATTTCTACTTTTTCAGTGATCAGCAAATCCAACCAGGAGATGTGCACCCAGGGTTCATTTTTCATGCCTGCAAAGCTTGTTTGTAAAGTTTGGGCACCAAAACTGCAGAAAAATCCAGCACTGATCTTGGCAAGTGCTGCCTGATGATAAAATACACCTCCTTTCCCTGCCTTTGAGTACAAGAATCCTACCAGTCCTTTCCCAAGCCCGCAGAAGATTTTTGTGCTTCAGCTCCCCTGTGGCATTCAGCCAAACCCTCCTCTCCCACTGCCTGATTAACAGAGCTGTTCTGATGGGAACTCACCCTTTCCTGGAACACAAATGTCATTTCCTCTCCAGGAGAATTCTGCTGACCATACAAGGCCTTCATAGTGACCTGAAAAACACAGCAACCAAACTGTGACATCTGCAGTGCCTGTAAGGCAAACGAGGAGTTAAAGAACTATTAAATTAAATTAGAACACTCTATAAGAAATACAACCATTCTTTGCAGACAATCTGAGTCTTTGTGATACAGAAGTTCTAGACCAGATCAACACATTTGGCCATAGCAGGGAAAATCCACAGGACTGAGAATCACAGAATTCCAGACTGGTTTGGGTTGGAGGGACCTTAAAGCCCATCCAGTGCCACCCCAGCCATGGCAGGGACACCTTGCACTGTCCCAGGCTGCTCCAAGCCCCAGTGTCCAGCCTGGCCTTGGACACTGCCAGGGATCCAGGGGCAGCCACAGCTTCTCTGGGAATTCTATCCCAGGGCCTCCCCACCCTGCCAGGGAACAATTCCTAATTCCCAATATCCCATCTCATCCCTGCCCTCTGGCACTGGGAAGCCATTCCCTGTGTCCTGTCCCTCCAGCCCTTGTCCCCAGTCCCTCTGCAGCTCTCCTGGAGAATCCCTTCAGTCACTGATGTGTGTACAGCAAAACACCACCAAATGACACAGCATTTACTGAAGGGTGCCCGATGCAGCAGAGGGGCTCTTTGCCACCCCGCCGCGCGGTTCAGAGGCAATGCAAAGGGAGTACAGAATATACAGACAATTCCTGTCCAGGAATACAGCGAACCTCACGTGTGACTTCACCAAAAATCGCCACTCGGGTTTCTGCTCTCCTCTCCCGGCTCGGCGTGTCCTCAACGACAGGAACCTTTTAGAAAGGTTAAAAAAAAACCCAAGAAAATTGAGTTTACAAGGAAAACGGAAAGCAGGGAGCAGAGAGGCAGGAAATCATGCGACCATTATTTAATCTCTGAGGGATCACCCGGAGACCCCCTGCATGTCGGGCCCGCGACAAGGGCTGCGAGAGACCCCGCCCCGCCCCGAGGGGCTCCAAGAGCCCGGGCTGACCCTCAGGGGCTCCGAGCGAACCCGCCCCGCACCGAGGCGCTCCAGCAGCCCCGGGCTGACGCTCAGGGCCTGCGGCTCCGCGGGACTCCCGGCCGCCCCGACGCGCCCGCGGTTGCCATGACACCCCCCCACTTCCGCCTCGCCCTCAGCGCTGCCCCCCGCCCTACAACCAATCACAGCCTCCCGCAGCCCCGCGCGAGTCACCGATTGGCTACGGTGGCCGCCGCTCGGCGTGCAAGCCGAGGCGCGATTGGTCAACGGGGCTGTCAGTCATTCCGAGAGAAGAGGAGGGAGGATACAGCGCCCGGCGCAAGCTCTGGGACATCGCAGGGAGAGGGAGGAGACGCCGCCTGCAATTCCCTCATGAATTAACACTGTGTGCACGATAAAGGACTCTTCGACTCTCCCGCAGGCGGCGAGGAGGGAGCGCGGCCATCCCCTCACCGCTCCCCGAGCGCTGAGCCCCTCAGCCTGGCAGAGCCATGATTGGCCGGGGAGGCGGGGCATGCCTCTGTCTCGGTCTCTGATTGGTGGTTTTCCCTGCCCGTCAGACGGGGGGCGGGCGGAGACAGCGCGTCAGCCGGGGCTGTCAGAGCCCAGAGTGGCCTGAGGGGCGGGGCTTTTCGGCCTTTCCGGTCTCTGATTGGTGGAGAGCCCTGTCCGTCACGCGGGGGCAGCGGCCGCGCGTCAGTACGGCGGCCGCGAGGGGCTCCTCCCCCCTCCCCTCAGACGGGGCGAGGGCGGCGATGGCGCGTCCGGCGGAGGCGGCGGCGGGCGCCGCTCCGGCTCCTCCGGCCCCTCGGTGCCCTGGCCGCGGCCGGGGCCGTGAGTAGGGCCCGCGCAGACATGAGGTACGGCCCGGCGGGACGGGGGCAGCGGGGGGCGCGGGCTGCGAGCGGCGGCGGTTCAGCCCAGGCCGGCGGGGGGGCAGCGGCTGCTCAGCCCCTCACGGTGCCCGGGCGTGTCGCGGTGCCAGGGCCCGCTCCCTCCTGCTCGCCTCCCTCGGGAGTGGAGCCGCGGCGGGCGGGCAGTGATGCTGCGCCCCTCGCTCGGGCCGGCTGTCCTCTCCCGCTCCTGTTACCATACCGTGTGGCGGTACCGCCGCGGGGTTCCTTCTGCGCCATCACCTTGCTCCCGCTGCGCCCTGAGGCACGGCAAGGAGCAGAGCCGTTCGGGGGGAATGCCATCCCTGAGGAGAGCCAGCCGTTGGGAATGCCATTCCCTAGGAACGCCATGCCTGGGCAGTGCCATCCCTCACGGCTTGGCGGTGCGCACTGCTGACGCGGGGATGTTGTCGGAAAAGGCAGCCGGTCCGTGGCTGGGGATGTGTCCCTGTGTGTGCCTCTGCCTCGGATGAACACACAGCTTTGGGGATGATATATTCCTTGTGGATGTCTTTTGTTCTGGTTCAGCTGCTGCTTCATTTGGGGTGAAATATGGGATTTGCTTGTGGGAAACATTTTCTGTGAATTCTATCGTTCTCTGCCGCATGAAGGGAAAACACTTCCATGGCTCATCAGCGAGTATTGTTGAGTAAATATTTCGTACTAGTAAGCCACCCATCATTCCAGGTGGGATAGTGTGGCCCTCGTTAAAACAAGAAACACTTTTGTTCTTCTCTACCTCTTCCCCCTGCTGGGTTCCAAAGTGCTTTTTATTTAGAGCTTATAGGGCAATAGATATTTAAGGCACTAGCTGTGGATATTAACTAAATATATAATGGAGTCAAGCTCCTAATGGATGCATTTTCTTAAGATTGAAAGGCAGACTGATTCTGGGTGCTGATGGCTCTGGAGAGTGTTATTCCACACTGTCTTTCCTTCTTTCTTTTGCCTTTTGTTGTAATCACCTGTAACTTTCCTTGCTGAATATGACCTGGTGATGTTCTCTTACACAGGAAACTTCCTTAGGACCCAGAGAGCAGCTGGAGCTGGGCCAGGGCAGCTCAGGCTGGATATTGGGAAAGGTTGTTCCCCCAGAGGGTGCTGGCACTGCCCAGGCTCCCCAGGGAATGGGCACAGCCTGGGGCTGCCAGAGCTCCAGGAGCCTTTGGACAGCACTGCCAGGGATGCCCAGGCTGGCATTGCTGGGGTCTGGGCAGGGCAGGGGTGGCACTGGGTGATCCTGTGGGTTCCTTCCAGCTCAGCATATTCCGTGATTCTGTGATAGTTTGTACCAGTGAATTGATAACAATTTCTCCTTTCTCTTTTAAAATTTCCCCGCTGCATCCCCAGAGCTCTGCCTGAAGGTCTGACATGTGGGAGGAGGAGCCTTGCATGCCTCTGCATTCCCAGGTGCAGGAGGGCAGTACCTGCCTGTGGCTGTTGAGCAGGTGTCCTGACTGCATCCCGAGTGCAGGTGGAGCAAACTGCTGCGTTCTTTCCGTTCACTCGCGGCTCAGGCTGTGCAGCCATCACTGTAAATCCCGGCAGGCTGAGCCACTCCAGCCTGCGTGATAAGCCCTGCTGTGCCCTCCCTGATTTTGGCAGCCTGACAGGGGTCATGTTTCGTGCAGACCAGCGGTTTCCGAACAGTTTCTCCAGTGTCTGAGGCTCAGACTTCCCTGGAGCTGAGTGGGCTGCTCCATGCACTTGCTGCTTCACAAACCGCACTCCATTCTTTCAGTTCCTGTGTTCCATCTAGAATATCCCACTGTCTTTCATTACACGTGAAATCCTTTGCAGAATAGCTGTGTTTGCTTGATAATTTTCGTCTATGTCGTGGTTCTTAGATAAAGTAAGAATTGGGGTCTCAAAGCCATGACCTGCAGTGCCTGTTCCATCTTTTGCTGCTGTTTGGTGCACTTTCCTTAATGCCTCTAATCATGCAATTAGGGTAGATTTGGATTCAGGAAAGAATGTGAATCTGGTAATGAAATAACTCTAAATTATGATGTTGAATAGCCTTTTCTGCTCCGTCTTTGTACTGTAATCAGGGATTGTAATTTTAGCTTTTAGTAGGATAACACCAGGGAAGAGTGGAATAGAAGAATAATGTTAGTAGAAAAAAGAAAAATAAAGTTAAGGGAAATGGGTTGAGGAATGGGGAGATCAGTGGGATGGAAGTTTTCTGTAAGAAATCCTTTTCTGTGAGGGTGGCGAGGCCCTGGGGAGAAGAAGCTGTGGTGCCCCTGGATCCCTGGCAGTGTCCAAGGCCAGGTTGGACACTGGGGCTTGGAGCAGCCTGGGACAGTGGAAGGTGTCCCTGCCATGGCTGGGGTGGCACTGGATGGGCTTTGGTCTCTCCCAGCCCAAACCAGTGTGGGATTCTGTGATCAGGAGTTCCTAGCTACAAACATTTCCCTGTGCTGTGTGCAGTAACAGAGCAGAATAAACCATCAGCAGATTGGTTTGAGGGACACATGTCAGGTGGGGGTGGCTCAGAATTGATCTACTTGAAACCAAAGAGAAGTGAGGGTTTTGGTTTCTTTTTACCATAAAATAACCCAGTAATGCCTTGGCTCCTGTTGCGTGCTGGGAGCTTTGAGTGCTCGTTGCTGTTGTGTTGAACACAGCTGCTGAACTTGGGATGCCCCCTCTGCAGCAACTTGGTTTTGTTTTTACTTGCCAAGCATGAAATTGGGGGGGTGGGGTGGTGGACAATCAGAAATGGGGTCCAGGCTGAGATCTGATGATAAATGACTTGGGCACAGAAAACCTCACTGTGAGGTGCTAAAACCTCTGTGGGATCTGTGGCACAAGGAGTTACCCTCTTTTAAGAAAGTGCACTTTGTGTGGTTCAAAAAGTATATGCTCAATTCCACTGATTATTTTTTGGGTGATGTTGTCACTGCAGGCATGTGTTGGAATTTTAACTGTAGATGGAAGGATTTATAACAGTGTTTGCCAGTTTTTCATACAACAAACAAGCAGTGTGAGGTTTTGGAGGGCATGTGGAGGTGTCTAATGGATCCACCTGTCTGGAATGAATCTCTCTCTCTGCTCTGTGCATGGCAGGGCTAGACATGGTCAGGTTCCTGACAGAAATTCCAGCTCTAGCTGTAGGAAAGCACTAATTACTGATAGTAATTAGAAAGAAATCTCTCCTATGCAAACAGTGCATTGTCTGTGCCCTCCAGAGAATCAGCTTGTTGACCAGAATAGAAAATTTCTATTTAATAGAAATTAAATAAGATTGAGTGGGAAGGAGTGAAGAGAGGTATCCTTGGACATTCCCAGGAAGAAAGGTTATTCTATTTTTGATGCAAAAGGTGCATTTTTACAGCATTCCCTTTATTGCAATCAGTGAAAACACAGAAAACTTAACTGACATAATACCTCCTTGGTTTGGTTTTCTCTTATCAAACTTACATGTGTTGGATATTATATTTTCCTTTTTCATGTGTTGTTTTTAAGGTAATTGAATTAATTATTGTTAGTGTCTAAGTGGACATCTTTTCTCTGTGAAGTCAGCTTTTCACAAGCTGTTGGTAAAGTGCATGTCTGGAATTCTGAAATACTCATGAGTGTCTGGAACCTCAGTCTGTGCTGTGTGTTTCTCTTCCTGATTGTCTGGAACTTCAGTCTGTGCTGTGTGTTTCGCTTCCACAGTCATTTCCAATCTCCTTTCCCTGCCCTGTCCCTCATGGCTGTGTGTGCCCACAGTTGTGAGAGCTGACCTCTCAATCCTGTGAATTTACAAAAGTAAGGTTTTTTGGGATGGCAATCCTGGAAAATCAAGAGCCTGATGGTATATTCTATATTACAGGTAAATATACTGCTACTAATAATGCAGATTAGCAAATCCTGATGACACTGTGGAAGTAATTCACTGAAGACACATTGTCTCAAAAGTTCAGGTTTTCCTTTGTATTTTGATCCTTTAGATTTCCATGGGGATTCTCTGCCTCCGTGTCTTTGAAGGATCTAGCCCTGGGCATGACTAATTGGCTGTAAATGACTGGACAGGGGATTAGCTTTGCATCTTCTCAAGGTACAATTTCATTTGCTCCGTATAAATGCACAGTTTTTAGGAAACAGTTATTAATAGTCTTTCAAAATACACAGAACACCTGGATTTAGGCCTGTGGTTCCTGAAGGAGTGTTCCCATGGAGCCACCTGCAATGGTTGGGACCTCTCTGAAAGACTCAGAATGAACCTCGTGTGGAGCATGTGGGTTTCTATACTTCCATACAGAACTCAATAATATTTACAGCATTTTAATATTCCTGTGAGATAATCCAAACTGCCAGAGGGCAGGGCTGGATGGGATATTGGGAAGGAATTGTTCCCTGGGAGGGTGGGGAGGCCCTGGGATGGAATTCCCAGAGAAGCTGTGGCTGCCCCTGGATCCCTGGCAGTGTCCAAGGCCAGGTTGGACATTGGGGCTTGGAGCAGCCTGGGACAGTGCAAGGTGTCCCTGCCATGGCAGGGGTGGGATGAGATGAACTTTAACATCCCTCCAACCCAAACCATCCTGTGTTGGAATCACACATGCTGTGAGTGTGGACTGCAGGTTTTCCAGCATCCCTCTGGATCCTGCAGGGCTGCTTTGGGGAAACAAGAACTTTCAGTCTTTTCTGACAGTACTTTCAAATCTGTCTGAGTCCTTAGAACCAGTATATGAGAAAAATGTTTAAATGGTGTCTGGTTGTATGTTTGCAAAAGAGCACCCACCCATCCTGGGGGGAAGGAGAAAAGGGATCTCTTGTTTTCTGCCTGATGCTCATCCTGCCAAGCACACATGGACTTTTTGTTCCTTGCCCTCCCGGCTGAACTGTGAAGGAGAGATCCAACCTTGGCTGCTGGGCAGGGAATTCAGCTGTGTCTGTACAGCCTGAACTGCCTCAGCTGCCCAGTTAGCTGGGGCTGGATTAAGGCAGCTGCACATTCGGCTTTCAAAGGTCGAGGTGAGTTTGGGAGGGCTCTGTCCATGGCAGTCTTTATATTGTGATACAATTTAACACTTTTGGCTGTGGTTTGGAAACTTACTGCTTGTATCTTAAGAGTTCAAATGACTGATCTGAAAACAGAAGAGCTAATTTTGTGTCAATCACAAATTCAGCACAAAACTATGTTAATCATGATCTCTTTATGGTGATATTGCCTCTTATTCTAGCTGTAAAAATACTTTTTTTCCAATTTATATTCCAATTTCCAATTCCCGAGCACCAGGTTATGGGCTGGCCTGTGAACTGCAAGGTGCAATATTTAATGGTTTTTAAGTAAGTTTTGCATGTGGCCTTCAGGTATGGACAGATTCTGTAGGGATTCCTGTGTTTCTGGTGAGGAGATGCAGGCAGGAGTGCAGTTACCAGTGCAAGTTCTAATAACTTCGTAAATCTTCCGGGAATTTTGGGGAAGTAAGGTTAATTCTTACAGAAAATCATAAAAGCTGACAACTTGAGAGCTGTGTTTTGTAATAAAATGCCAGTAATCTGGTCATGTACCAAATGGGATGATGTAATCATTGAATTTCTTGAGCAAAAATCCTGACATTTTCCTTCGAGTCATGAGTGAGCCCCAGCTGGATGAACTCAGTTCTCTGCAGTTCTCAGGCAGGCAGACAGACAGGCTCCTGTGATACTCAGGGCTGGGGTTGGTGCCTGGCTGCTTTTGCATGGACATTTGGTGTAATTAGATTTTTTCGAGGTAGTTCTCTGCCCTGTGCCTTTTGTGCAGCTGCTGCCTGTGCTGTGGTTGCTTTCCCAGCTCCCTGCCTGCAGCCAGCCCATTCTTACCTGTTCTTTTTTCTCCCTTTAGTCCTGCATCTGTATTTCTTCATTTGAATGGTCTCATGAGTTCCAGCATAATCTGAATGCTGGCAGGTGTTCTCTCCCTCTTACCCTACGTGTTTTGATGTTCATGGGTTTTGTTCTGTTGCTGATTGTAAAGGCCAATCCCCACCAGGAAAGCTTTGTAACTGGAACTGGGCTGTAGAGAGATCTGAAATACTTTTATAAATTTCTTCCGTGTTAACACCTCTATTCTTCAGTGTGGGCTTGAATTGCAAACAGTGGAATAAACATCAAAAAGAAGGGGGCAGATGTTTTTGTTAGAATAAAGTAGCATGGCATGAAGTTGCTGTAGGTATTCAGGGGAGTACTAAATTTAAAAGCAGACATGTAATGAGCTTTTCCCTGATTCTTTTCCAACTGTTCCTTATAGCTGTCTTTTATATATAAACGTATTTTTTAAAAATTTTGGTTTGTAAAATTTCTATTCAGAGGAAGAGTTGAAAGCGTGAAAGTGTTAAAATATGTTTTCACCTAAGGTTATCTATACTTAAATTCATGGCAGGACATTTTGGACTTTTGAAGTGTTTAAGAACAAAGTCTGGGAACAACCAATTATCCAGCTTGGAAACTTCTGCATGTTCTTATTCTGCTTCAAACCACACTAATACAATGTGCTCATTAAAGAACAAACAGCAACCTGCTATTTAACATAATGCATGAATTTTAAGAAATATGACCAAAATGTAGTTTTTGTGGATGCTGTCTGCTGAGAAATGAGATTGCTTCAAGGAAATGTTGCCAAATAATGATGACACGGCCAGAGGAAGAAGGCAAACACAGTTCATTTTTTGGGTGGTGTATCACTTGCTGCAATGTTGGCATTTCTGATCAGCTCCAGCTGGCTGTGCTCAGCAATCTCTGGCTTCATTGGGACTAGTGAGTCTGTCTCAGGGTTGGAAATTCCTGCTAGCCAAGGCCCCTTCAGATGGCTTTGGTGGGACAAAAGGGAGATGTTGGGCTTGTGAAGATCATTAATTGACGTGGAACTGACCCAGATGGATCCTCCCATCTGGTGGTTCCTGATCTCTGACCCCAACCTGCTGACAGGAAGCTGATGAGTTATCCATGCTCAGAATGTGCTTCCTTATCACAGCTGTTATCACAGTAATGGGAATGGAGCTGAAGCTTGTGCAGCATTTTCACTTTACCAGCTCCATGCTTTTTTTAGGTTGTTTAGTCATCCTTTTTGCAGAGTCAGAAGTTAAGGATGACCCATAAATCCCAGAGCTCTGTGCGGTGATTGGAAAGCTCTTGTGACACAGGAATAGGAAGTTCTCCAGCTGCAGTCTGGCAGGATTGTCTGGCATGGATTGTTTGGTGCTGCTCTTTCAACTCAGCATCTAAATCTGAGGGCATTGCTTCAAACTCGTGCTGTCTGCAGATGATGCAAGAACAATTTTGCTTTGTGAGGAGGGAAAAAGCTGCTTCCTTTAGAGTCAAGTGCTCTCAGTGTTACTCTGAACTGCTGACAAATTCTATTGTATGGCTTAAAAAAATCACTTCATCAACTACTGGAGGAATTTAACCCATCAAGATTAATCGGCTATTTTAGAACTTAAAACCAAACCATGATTACCACTCCTGTCCCCCCAGCTCTACACAAACACGTGGTGCCCATTTCTGTTCTTCTCTATGATGAGCAGGGACAGCAGCCAGGGAGGGCTGGAGCTGGGCCAGGGCAGCTCAGGCTCGAGCTCAGGAAAGGTTGTTCCCCCAGAGGGTGCTGGCACTGCCCAGGCTCCCCAGGGAATGGGCACAGCCTGAGGCTGCCAGAGCTCCAGGAGCCTTTGGACAGCACTGCCAGGGATGCCCAGGCTGGCATTGCTGGGGTCTGGGCAGGGACAGGGGTGAAACTCCATCCATGTGGATCCCTTACCACTCAGGATATTCTGTCATTCTATGATTTTAGGAAGTCTGGTAAAGTTTTCTGTTAATCTCGCTTTTAATTTGAATACAGTCTTAGTACAGCAAATTGTGATGTGATCTGGGGTCTCTGAGCCTTTAGACACCACCATTTCACAGAATCCCAGGATCCCAGAGGCTGGCAAAGCCCTCCCAGCCCATGCAGTCCCAGCTGTGCCCGATGGCCACCTTGTCCCCAGCCCAGAGCACTGAGTGCCACAGCCAGGCCTTCCTGGGACACCTGCAGGGATGGGCACTGCAAACCTCCCTGGGCAGCTCTTTCCAATGCTGATGTGTTTGTGCTCTGCTTCTTGGTCAAACTGCAGCCAAAACCTTGAGGTTTCAATTGGAGAATTCGAATTTCTCAGATGACCTGGTGGGATCTGAGCTGATTTCACTCTGCTCCCACTGTCTCTCGTGACAGACTTTGGAGTCCTTGCTGAGAAAGGAGGAAAACTGCAGGACTGAAACGAGTAGGGATATGTAGGATTGCTTTTTCCTCGCTGGGCTCCCTGCTTGCTTGCAGGCAGGGATAAGAGAACTGGAGCTCTGACCTTTTGGTGTCTTGGCTCGGGTTGGTGGTTGGCTCGCGGAGTTGAGCGTTTTCCAGGGATGACATGTTAGCTGGGATCTCAAAGCCTCAAAGGCTGCACTCTGTTCAGCTGCAGTTGTTGCTGGGTGCTGGGCAGACTCTGCTGATGGCTGAATAATAAACCTTGTGCCCATTGTGTGTTTGTTGAGGGTTTTAAGGATTTTGGTGGAAGTAAGAGGCAGGGAGGGTCTTCTGATGGGTGATAAAGTTGTTGCAATCAGGAATCACCAGAGCTTCAGAAATAATGTTGCCTTTTTTCCTGCTCTCTGTGCTTCAACCAGGAAAATGTTACTCAGTAGCTCTAAGGAAATCAGGCTATCCTGCTGGATATGCTCAGTTCCTTGAGTTTCTAGAATCTGTTGTGGTAATGCCAACTTCCGGCTTTCCCTGGATTACTTTGGTGCAATCCTGGATTAAACCACCTGGGGTTTGTTAGCAAGAGCAAAGCACAGGCTAGCTGGGGCAGGGCAGCAACTACGTGTGTGCAGGGAATATACTCATACTGAATCTCTTCAACTGCTATCTTAAAATAAGGCATTCTGCTTGGGAAGTTCAAACCAGTGACAGAAATGTAGTCCTCGTGTTTAAAACACCCCCTTGAAAAGGCTGCCAGCATTATGAATGAAAAATGCTGACTCAGTCCAGCTTTGTGCACTGAAATGAGACCCAGGAAACTTGAGCACTGAAATTCTGGTGACACTTCATTTCCTTTTGTGAGGAGGTTTATTGTGCTTTACTATCCTGTTCCAGCTTCAGAAGGGGAAAAAACAAAGGGAGGAAGGGAAGAAATAAATGAATTCTTACTAAACAGAAGTTCCTTGAATCCTCCACAGAGAACCATGTGTGCAATTCCTCTCCACCTGAGGTACCTTTTAGCTGGAGAGATTTGGAAAGGCAGTAAATAAATATAAGGGTTAGAAAAGGGCAGAAGGCTGCAGGTAGCCTGTATATATGGGGAGGCAGCTTCCCAAGCTGGCTTTGCTCTGATAAATGTGTTTAATGTGGCAGCAGCAGAGTCTGGTTCTGTACCAGCCCTGGCTTTTCTGGCAATCCCTGAATGGGTTGATTTGGAAGGGACCTTAAATCCCATCCAGGGCCACCCCAGCCATGGCAGGGACACCTTCCACTGTCCCAGGCTGCTCCAAGCCCCAATGTCCAACCTGGCCTTGGACACTGCCAGGGATCCAGGGGCAGCCACAACATGTCTGGGCACCCTGGGCCAGTTCTGCAGCACTTTTCTGAAGTAGCTGAGATCCCTAGGAGGAGCCAGGCTCTGCAGCTGGAGAGGAGAGATGGGAAAACACGAGGTGAGCAAAATTAACCAAAGGGGGGAAATGGATACTGTCTCAACTGAGGTATTGCAGTCCCTGGAGGGGCACTTTTCACAGGGTGTGACAGGACACAGGGAATGGCTTTGAGATGAAGGAAGGCAGTGTTAGATGGGATATTGGGAATTAGGAATTGTTCCCTGGCAGGGTGGGGAGGCCCTGGGATGGAATTCCCAGAGAAGCTGTGGTGCCCCTGGATCCCTGGCAGTGTCCAAGGCCAGGTTGGCCACTGGGACTTGGAGCAGCCTGGGACAGTGGAAGGTGGGAGCAACCTGGGAAAGGGGATGGGCTTTAGGGTCCCTTTCAACCCAAAGCATTCTGTGATTTTGAACATTTACCTGTTGAGTTCTGTTGTTACCCCTGTACAGTATTATGAAACCAGGTGAATGCATTCTACCGATAATTCCATTTTGCATTAGCTTGGCTTTGTCTCTCATTAAAGATTAAAGATTTTATTCTGTGAAGATTTAAATAGAAACAAAGCCTTGTTGTGATAGAAGGAAGCAGAGCTGTTACCTAGTTAGGTGGCTTCCACCTTTCTTTTGATTTGTAGACTTCTAAAATGGAGCATTCCGAGGATGTGCACTTGGGCTAATGTACATAAACCTTATATTAGGCTTGATTTTCCTCATTTTTACATGTTATCTGGAGGTTTCCTATGTTTTGCGTTGGAGCTAAAGGACACCACACACGTGAATTCTCATGGAGTCTCATTCTTGTTGTGCTGAGAAAAATGCCTCAGCTGAGATGCTTGTCACCTTCCAGAAGGGAGGTTGGATCTTTTTATGGCTCTGCACATCAGGAAACCTACAGCAGGAGTGGCTTCATCTGAACACCAAGACAGCCACATCACTGCATTGTTTTGAGAGCTTACAGGACCCAAATTACAGACAGAGAATTCCAGTGAGGCTGGCAAAGCCCTCCCAGCCCATGCAGTCCCAGCTGTGCCCAATGGGCACCTTGTCCCCAGCCCAGAGCACTGAGTGCCACAGCCAGGCCTTCCTGGGACACCTGCAGGGATGGGCACTGCAAACCTCCCTGGGCAGCTCCTGCCAAGGCCTGAGCACCCTTGCCATGCAGAAATTCCTGCTGCTGGCCAAGCTGAGCCTCCCCTGGCCCAGCCTGAGGCTGTTTCCTCTCCTGCTGTCCCTGTTCCCTGGAGCACAGCCTGACCCCCCGGCTGTCCCCTCCTGGCAGCAGCTGTGCAGAGCCACAAGGTTCCCTGAGCCTCCTTTGCTCCAGCCTCAGCTCTTTCCCAGCTCCCTCAGCAGTTTTCCAGCTCCTTCCCAGCTCTGTTCCTGCCCTGGACACTCTGCAGCCCCTCCAGGTTTCTTTGCTGTGATCCATGTGCAGGTGCCTCTGTAGACCTAACGTGTTATGTGAGTGCTTCACATCCCCAGAAGATTCCCTGGTAAACTCTTCCAAGGGACATGGAAACATTAGTAAGGTTGGCCTGTTGGTGGTGGGAGTGGAACCAGTATGGAAAAGTCTTGTGGAAATGCTGCTCCAGAGGAGAGAGGCTGCTGGAGTGATGGAATGACGGTTACTCCTGGCAGACTAACAAAAGGTGCACACCTGGCTGTCTGTTTATTTGCTCCTGGTTATCAGATTTGCTTTAAACTTGCTGGTTTTGTAGAGAACACGGATTTACACTCTGTTTTGGATCGCAGCAGTGAACAGAGTTTTCTCCTCCCACTAGGAATAGGCTAAATTTGTTGGGAAAGTATTTGGCATTTGTATCCAGTTTGTTCTGTTTGAAAAATATCTCCACAGCTGGTTGCTATAGAATCATTATATTCCTTCCAGATTTCATGGTTAGTGTTGGATACAGTGGAGAAGTTATTGGCAAGGTAACTGAAAAAAATGTGTGAAGTTCTTTGTCCCTGGGGACAGTGCTGGCTTGGTGCCTCCTTGCAGGACTGCTTTATTCCTGGTTTGCAATGGCTGGCAGGAGCAGTGCTGGTGGATCTCTGACCTCTGGCACTGTGGATCTGGTTACTCATATTTTTGGCCAGCTGTTAGATTTTAATGTTATGGCTCATTTTTTTTTTTTTTTCCCTTAGATCTCTGTGTCTGTTCAGTCTGTCCAGTCTAGGAAGAAGCATTTAAAAAATGAGGTTTGTCTGAGTTTATGGGTCTCAAACACTGGACTTTGCATTGAAATCAGATTCAATCTCTCTTGCAACTATGAGACTCTACTTGGAACAACTATGACTCTCCCTCAGGCTATTTGGGGTTTTTTCCTGCATGTTTTTTTTCTTCACAGTTCTTAATTCACACGTGATTTCTGTGTGTTACTGGGGCTTGACACTCTGCAACTGCTGTTTTCCAAAGCAGATCAATTCTGTCACACAGAGTGTTTTCCAGGGTTCCATTGAATACCCTTATACAGTCCCCTGGAATATCAAATGAAAGGTTTTGCCTATCTAATCAAAGCTTTTTTAGTATTTAGGGCAACCAGCCTGACAGACAGGGTGTGGGCAGGGTGCTTCATGCCCTCCATTGTGGATCCCTTCAGGATTTATTAGGAATGTTCTCTCCAGGGTTTGGGGGAAGCCACGTGTGGTGTTTGCCTGTTCAGGCAGGTGTGTTTAGATGTGTCTTAATATTCTACATGTTTTATTTAGAAGTGGTCTAACAGCTTCCTGAACTGTCAGGAATGAAATTAATTTCAAAGAGAAGACTCTCCAAATCTCCCAATTTCACAGAAGACTTTACAAATTTTGAAGTAGGTGAGCAAAACAGAAAGTGACTGCTCTGTGTAGCCTGATGTGGGCTACTGGCCCAGGGTGCCCAGAGAAGCTGTGGCTGCCCCTGGATCCCTGGCAGTGTCCAAGGCCAGGTTGGACATTGGGTCTTGGAGCAGCCTGGGACAGTGGAAGGTGTCCCTGCCATGGCAGGGGCTGCACTGGATGGGATTTAAGTGCAGCCCAACCCAAACTTTCTGGGATTCTTTGATTTCTGGCGTCAGTTTTGCAGTGCCAATTTGTGTCTCAGGAAGTTTTGCCTCCCTTTTTCATGGTGGTTGTTAGACAGTAGGTGTCTCCCCAGTGTTCCCTGACAGGTTCTAGTGCACCTTGTCCTGAGGAGTTGCATTTCCTCTTCAGCCTGCAGGATTTGCACTCTTGCCCAGTTTCTTTGCCTCATTCCAACCTGATTGTCCTACTTGTTTCCCCCAGTTCCTGAAGGATTTTAGTGCTGTACTTTGACACTGGCCTGGCTGCTGGCAACCAGGATTTTGGAGGCCTCTGCAAGTCCTCGTCTGGGGTTCTTAAACAAACAGGAGCCTTTCAGAAGGCTGAAGGAATGATCTCAGGGTTGGAAGATGCTGATTTTTCTGCTGGGCCTAATTCAAAAATCTTTCTCCTTTGTTCGTGTCCTGAAGGAGCAGGAGGTGCCGCTTGGGTTTTTGGGTTTTTTTTTTCCTTTCTCTCTACTCCTCAAGCATTCCAATTCCCAGCTGTCCAAGCAATGATTAAAAGAGCCGTAGACAAACATATATCCCAGATACTTGTGTTATTCCTTCATTTGTCCTCATTTCAATACCAAGAGTTTAAATAATTAGTAAGATTCTTCAGCAGGGTTTGAAGCCAGCAGCTGTTGCCATATAGAGCTCCTGTAGCCTGGAAGAGTTGTCATGGACATTGTTTGCTGGAGAGCTACAAATAGGAAAAGGAACAGAAGTGTGTGAGCAAATGGCCTCTTCAGTGTAGAGTGTGAGGACATCTCTTGCTGGGGTGCTTAACTGAGGATTATTTGCTGCTGCTCTTTTCTCCTTTAAACATATGAAGTGGCTTTTTTTTTAACTGGATTTTTTTTTTCTTGTATCATTTGGGGTTTCCTGCTTGAAAGTTGTACCGGTCCAGCTGAACATTTTGGAGATTGCTCTGAGTGCTTGGGTTCTCAAACTGCCAGCAGCAGCATTTAAGCAGATGGGAACTGAGGCATGTTCGTGTAGTTTTATCTCTACAGGTATTTTACTGCTCATTTCTGTGAGAAAGCAAAGTGGATTTGATGTAAAAAGTGCTCCACAGGGCCTGGTCTGGCTGTTCACAGCTTGGGAACTGAACATATCACATGGAAAATGATATGATATGGGAAATGCTGTGGTTCATCCTTGGCATGTTCAGTGCCTCTGCTGGTTCTGGATTAGGAAAGCACAAAATGCTACCCCTGGGTCAGGACAGCCCTGGGATCAACCCAGGCTGGGATGAGCAGATGGAGCAGCCCTGGGAGAGCTGGAGCTGCCCCAGCCCAGAACCCCCTGTGCCCTGGGCTGAGCCCAGCATGGGCAGCAGGAAAGGGATTGGGATTGTGTCCCTGTGCTCAGGTGAGAGCTCACCTGCAGAGCTGCTCCAGCCCTGGGGCTCAGCACAGCAAGGAGCTGGAGCTGCTGGAGAGAGTGCAGAGGAGGCAGCAGGATGAGCAGAGGGATGGAGCAGCTCTGCTGGGAGGAAAGGCTGGCAGAGCTGGGATTGTTGAGCCTGGAGAGGAGAAGCTTTGGGGTGACCTCCTTGTGGCCTTTTGGTGCCTGAAGGAGCTGCAGGAAACATGGAGAGAGACAATTGCCAAGGGCTGCAGGGACAGGACACAGGGAATGGCTGCAAACTGAAAAAGTATAGGTTTAGATGGGATATTGGGAAAAAATTCCTCCCTGGCAGGGTGGGGAGGCCCTGGGATGGAATTGCCAGAGAAGCTGTGGCTGCCCCTGGATCCCTGGCAGTGTCCAAGGCCAGGTTGGACATTGGGGCTTGGAGCAGCCTGGGACAGTGGAAGGTGTCCCTGCCATGGCTGGGGTGGCACTGGATAGCTTTAAGGTCCTTTCCAAACCATTCTCTGGTTCTGTGTATTCAGGGTCCTGGTGTCAATGGTGGTTGAGTGTTATTACCTTTTCCTTTCTCCAAAGTGGGGGACAAGTTAATTTTGAGGCAAAAGTTCAGATTCCTTCCTCTGCAAGTAGTCAACTCTTCACCTCAGTGAGTTCATTTTGGGTTTTCTCTTTCACTTCAAGCACCAGTAAACGCCTGTGGTATTTTTCAGGAGAATTGGAAACTACACTTCTGAGTTTGAGAAAGGATTTTTGACTGATGAGGGTTTGATTGTAAGTGCTTCAGTATAGGGTGGTTTTGAATAGTTGAAGTATTGACAACCTAATTTTTCCTGTAAAATATCTTTAGTTCTGCAGCCAAGTGACTGCCATAAACTCCTGCTTGCTGTTTCAGAAGGTAATGATTGATGAAACTGTGTATTCATCATTAGAATGCCAGTTTTCATTTTGAACTCTCAACTCAGGAGGTAAATAACCAGAAATGTATTTTTAGCGTGCAGAGTTTATTTTGGAGCTGTTGGCAGTTGCCAGCTCGCAGAGAATGCTGTGCTGTGCTGGAGCCAGGAGTGTGAGCTGAGTGGTTCCTGCTGCCTGCAGTGCCAGCTGGGAGAGCCTCTGCTCCTCACGCTGCCTCCCCTGCTGGCCCCACGCCCTGCTGGGGACTTTGTGCTGCAGCAAGTGGCCCTTGGGCCATCAGCTCCTCTTGGAGTCACAAGACTCCACTGCCAATGTGAATTGCCCCTATTTTTAACAAGCCAGATGGAGAAATGAAGGAATCCTGATGCACAGTCAGGAGTGACAGCACCTTCAAAGTGGCAGCAGCTTCTGAAGTCACCTGGATGAATTGGGATCATCAGGTTTTAAACCACTGCTGCAAGTATGAGCTGTGAATTGTGTAACTTGTGTTCCTCCTGTGCTATAAGTTGTACCAACATTTCATATCTATCATTGTCAGACAGTGATCTCTGCTCTCTGTGAGCAGAGGGAAAAGCTGGAGCTGTCTGAGGGAGGTCTGGGCTGGAGATAAGAAAAAAGGTTCTGTCAAAGGTGCTGTCAAGTCAAGTCAGACCCTAAAGGAAACCTCTGTCTTCAGAGTATTGTTCTGTGGTGGGTGTAGCACCATCTTCTGAGCAGGTTTGATCTCTGCCCAGACGTGTGAACCTTGGAAAGCTCAGGCTTGGGAGGTTTGACTGCTGTAAGAGCTGTGGAAGTTGGAGGGAGGAAGGGGTGAGCTGTGTCTGTAGTGTGGAGTTGCTGCATCCTGCCCTTCCTGCTCTTCCATCATTCCTTGGCCCTCCTCTCTGTGACCTCTCTTTACTTTGTTTCATCCCTTCATTTACCTTTTTTCTCTCCCTGCCTTTGCTGAGGAAACATCCTGGCTTGGATCAGCCCCAGTGTGTCCAGCAGGACCATGGCAGGGATTGTCCCTCTGTGCTGGGGACTGAGAGGCTCCTTAAGGGCTGTGTCCAGTTCTGGTTAAGAGAGACAGTGAGGGGCTGCAGAGTGTCCAGGGCAGGGAATGGAGCTGGGAAGGGGCTGGAAAACTGCTGAGGGAGCTGGGAAAGAGCTGAGGCTGGAGCAAAGGAGGCTCAGGGGAACCTTGTGGCTCTGCACAGCTGCTGCCAGGAGGGGACAGCCGGGGGGTCAGGCTGTGCTCCAGGGCACAGGGACAGCAGGAGAGGGAACAGCCTCAGGCTGGGCCAGGGGAGGCTCAGCTTGGCCAGCAGCAGGAATTTCTGCATGGCAAGGGTGCTCAGGCCTTGGCAGGAGCTGCCCAGGGAGGTTTGCAGTGCCCATCCCTGCAGGTGTCCCAGGAAGGCCTGGCTGTGGCACTCAGTGCTCTGGGCTGGGGACAAGGTGCCCATTGGGCACAGCTGGGACTGCATGGGCTGGGAGGGCTTTGCCAGCCTCAGTGAATCTGGGATCCTCTCTTGAGGACACAGAGTTCAGGGTGTCTCTTTGTAGTAACCAACCTGCTGCCTGCCCCCAGCATCAGTGAAGAAGGATCAGGCTGTGACATCCCAGGAGAACAATTTGTGGGTGTACTTGGGCACTGATATCACTCAGCATGTTAAAAACTTGAAAATGTGATGGTTTTAAGGAGGAGGTTTGTTTTCATAGCTGCCTTGGCTTTCTTCTTGAATCACCCTTGAAAGGCTTTTTAGATCTATTATGTTGGGAAATCAGCATCATGTTACAATTTTGCAATTGGAATTTTTCCCCAGTCCAAGGCTGCCCCACAACCTTGTAGCAAATTTTCCTGATTACAGGGAGCTGCAAACCAGTCGACTTTTGAAGTACCCACAGGGGAGAAATTTGTGAGCTACAGTAAACAAACCTCCCCATGCTGCAGATTTGTGACTTACAGTAAATAAACCATTAGCACTAACAACAGCCTTAATGTTCTTATCCTCTTGCAGGAAAGGAATTTTTATCCTGGAAAGACGTATTAAAGCATTTCGGGACAGGAAAATTACTCTTTGCCGTGTTATTAACTGTCCAGACTTCCTGGGTCATTTAGAGAAGGACCATAACAAAGTTTTCCAGAGCCAGCATGGAAAATGCCTGTGCACATGGTGCCTCCCCCAAAACCTGCATCCTTCAGAGCAACTCCCAGTGTTTATATAGTGAAGATGAGCATCTCTTCCCTAACTGTTTGATACATGGATCTGAAAAAAAACCCCAGACCCTCTCTTCCATATCTAGATTTTTCCTTGGAGTGGGAGGTTTTGTGTGTATGTCCTTGTTCTCTGTTCTCTCTTCCACAGCCTGAGACGATTCCCAGCCCTTGGCAGAACTTGGGGCCACTTGGAGTGATTCTGTTGCTCCCTCAGCGGTTCAGTGATGCTGCTGTGGGACAGAGCTAAAGCTGAAATCTGGCTGTCCTCCCAGTAAACTCTTGCTTTGGTATGTTCCTTTGTGCAGAGACAAACCTGAACTTCACACTCTCCATTTGCTTTGTGGAAGTCTTGTTCCATAAATCCTAGCACCACAAGTCCAGTGAAATACATGGAAAGTCTTTCTTTGTTTTGTGTCAGTTTTGCTCATTTCTTTGCTGTGTCTGAATTTGTCATTACCACTGGTAATGCATCCAGCAGGATTATTCCTGGTCCTGTATCTTAACATTTGAAGAGGGCAGGGCTAGATGGGATATTGGGAAGGAATTGTTCCCTGGGATGTTTGGGAGGCCCTGGGATGGAACTGCCAGAGAAGCTGTGGCTGCCCCTGGATCCCTGGCAGTGTCCAAGGCCAGGTTGGCCATTGGGGCTTGGAGCAGCCTGGGACAGTGGAAGGTGTCCCTGCCCATGCAGTGGGATGAGCTTTGGGATCACTCCCAACTCAAAACATTTGGTGATTCTTTTACCACAGCAAAGGATTGAAATTTTTCCAGTTGTTGGTGAGATGCAGGAGTTTGCTTTATGTGGATTGGTGGGAAAGCACAATTGTCATTTGGAAAGAAAGCTTGGCACATGCCCTTACACAATTTTTTGTGGCATTCAAACGTAGTCAATTAAGAATTCTATTTAATATACAAATTGAATTTTAAAGTTGGATTGTGACTTTTAAAATGTTTGTGTATATGTACGTATGATCTACAGTTTGTCTTGCATTTACATCTTGTTACATTTTGTCTTGCAAACCACTTTTTCTTTCCCTTACCCCATTGCATGTATCACTTGCCTGGTTTTGTAGTCACACCTGAAATGGTTTTGCTCTTGTGTGAAAACTGCTTCTAGGCATTTGGAGGGGAATTGATCTCATGGAGCCAGGAAACAGGAAACCCCTGCTTTGGGATATTCCCTATCTCGTGCAGTGATGCCGTTTTTGCTTCATTTCCTTGGTGTGTACTTAAGGATATTTTAAATAGGAGACAGGAGCTTGAGCAATGGAACTTTAACATTGTTTAATTCCTTGTTTAAGCTTTATGCAGCCTCTGCATTCTGGACAATGTCAGAGTCCCTACCCTCCCTGTGAACTGGTTCCTGCTCAGCCCCCTTTGGACTGTAAGGAAATCCCTTGATTTTACAAATGCCTGTCCTCTCCCTGTGAAAAACAACCCAGGAACCTTTACTGTCTGTTCCTCCAACATTTGCCTTTCTTCCCAATGAAGCTGCTGCTTCCAGTGCTGTTTTGCCTTTTCCTTGTCTGCTGGACACCTTGCAATCAATTGGTGTCAGAGCAACAGGGTAAAGTGTGACCAGAAGGGAGGTGAATAACAGAAATCCAGGTCTAAATGCCACAACTAAAGTCTGCTCTTGCACCTGAAGAGCTCCTCATGTCCTGCAGAAGTTGAGAAGACAGAGCCTGGAAGAAATTCAGAGCAAAATGTCCTTGGGTGGAAGCTAGGAGCTGCCTCAGGCAGTGATGACGTGGGCTGACACAGCTACTGAGATGCTGATAAGGCCTGCTAGACGCTGAATAATTCCTGCTATTAAATGACTGGTTTGAAAAGCTGCTTCCCACATCTGCACCAGCAGAGCTCTGCACTTATGTAACTGGGAGAGTTCAGGAGAGCAGCTGCCTGCAGGGGACAGAGTGACCTCCACGGAGTCCTTCAAAGGACAGAGCCTTCGCTTTCATCACCAACTTGAGCCTCTCCCTGCCCTACCAGACCTTTTATCTGCTGGTGTTGCCTCGGAGGAGGGGAAAGGGGATGGATGAGCACATCCTGAACTCCCCTGACTCGTGCTGACTCAGGGCTTTTTCTTCCTTCCTATCCCTCCCCCAGCAGAGCTGTTACTTAGTGGCACAGATTGAGAAGGTGAAGTGAAACAACTCCAGAACATCTGATTTTTTTTTTTTTTTCATTGTCCCCATTTCAAAGGGTCAGCTCTAACGTTGAGACAAGCACGTGGATTTTCACAGCACAGCTACGTGGGATTAGGCCAGGCCTACAAGTGATTAAATCTTGGGCTGGGAGGCCACCACTGCTGTCCAAGACAGCCTTGATGGCTCTGCCCTATTCCTTTGGCTGCCCTGACAATTGTTCCAAACAATTGTTTATTCTGCAGTTGGGCTGGTTCTTGCTGAGGCAGTAACACAAGGAACAAGGTTATTTGTGCTGAGGACTGGAAGGATCAGAAACGTGGTAAGGGGGAAATGCCCACAGAAGGGATCTGGGGCCATGCTGGGTTTTCAAACCAGCTGTGCTCTGCTCTCTGCAAGCTGGAGTTAAGGGTGTGATGTGACTGTCAGCCTCCTCTTAGACTAATGTACTCCCATAAAGTTAGGATAAGGCTGGCACTGAGGGGTTATGGAGCACTCAGACTTGGCTTTTGTTGGCCAAGGCTGGACCCCAGGCTTTGGCCACAGTTCTCTTTGGTTCCAAATGTCTCTTCTGAGTGCCATTGCTTAGGGATCCTTGAGCCACCCACACAGCTGGATGAACAGTTTGGAAATAAAGCAAGGCATAGAAATACCAGAACCCAGCTGCTTTACCTGCTTCTCTTGGTATTCACAGAGTCACGGGATGGGTCAGGTTGGGAGGGCACACAGAGAGTCACCTGGTGCCACCTCCCTACTCCAGCAGGGCCCTTCCAGAGCACAGCAGTGTGTCCAGAGGGCTCTGGAATATCCCCAGGGAGGAGACTGCAGCCCTCTCTGGGCTCTGCTGGGAGCCTCCCTGCAGCCAGGGACAGCCAGGGCTGAGGCTCCTCTCAGCTGGGCTCCTCTGGAGGCTGAGCAGCCCCAGCTCCCTCAGCCTTTCCTGGGCACCGAGATGCTCCAGGTCCTTCCTCAGCTCTGCTGCATCTGCTCCAGGTCTGTCCAGCAAAACAGACTGTGAGGTCCAAGGGAGCACAACACATCCAGCAGTGATATCCTGCATTTCCTTGTCTTTTCTGGATCAATGTTGAAGTTAATGTCAGGCTACCGTTAAGGTTGTTGTAGATGTGCACTGATTCCCAGCTTCCTAATTATTGTTTTCCAGACATTTGGGTTCAGTACTTTTTTTGAAGGAAGAGGAGTCAGAGATTGCCAACTTCCATTGTGTTAATGAGGGTTTTTAACACTCTCCCCCAAACAATCAAAATGAGCAAACAGCTCACTGCTGCACCTGTGTAAGTAAAGACAACTTAAAAGTCAACGAGTGCTAAGAAACTCCTGGAATTCCTGCTTTACAGGGTCTGGTGGTTCAGAATGAAACCAACAACTATTAAACTAAAAATAAAACAAGACATTCAGTTTATTTCTTAACAAGGGGTTTAGAAACAGTTGAGTGATGCACTGGCTTTTCATTGTGTTAAATCTTTTAAAGTAAGAGTCAGTCACCTCTTGAAAAGGGTGCTGTAATCCAGTCACAGTTCAGTTGGGACTGGAATTACTGGGGGAATGCTGTCAGATTAAAATGAGCCCATGTGTGAGAGGTCCCAAAATCCCTGAGGCTGGCAAAGCCCTCCCAGCCCATGGAGTCCCAGCTGTGCCCAATGGGCACCTTGTCCCCAGCCCAGAGCGCTGAGTGCCACAGCCAGGCCTTCCTGGGACACCTGCAGGGATGGGCACTGCAAACCTCCCTGGGCAGCTCCTGCCAAGGCCTGAGCACCCTTGCCATGGAGAAATTCCTGCTGCTGGCCAAGCTGAGCCTCCCCTGGCCCAGCCTGAGGCTGTTCCCTCTCCTGCTGTCCCTGTTCCCTGGAGCACAGCCTGACCCCCCGGCTGTCCCCTCTGTTAGGTAAATGATCTGTAAGGTCCCTCCCAATCCAAACTATTCCATGATTCTGGAATACAGAAGTGACTTTTCAGCAGTTTGGTTATTACCATGGGTGTTGAAAAGCATCTGCAGTGGGGATTTGCTTTGTTAATGTCATTTGGGTGCTTGGCACAAAACAGAAGAAATGGCAGCACCTGACATTTGTGAAGATTTTTCCCTTCCCAGTCATTCCTGTAAGGAGTAGAAAGTCTGGAAAGTTTTGCAAACTGTTAAAACCTGATCTCCAAAGAGCAAGGATCAGAATTCCCTGAATGTCTCAAACTGCTTTTGTTTTCCAACATGAACCTAAAATTACCAGGCTTTGCTAAAACGCTCTGAGTCTGTTGGTTGATCCAAGTCCAGAGGGTTTCCCATGGAACATCTGCAAACTCCAAACCCTGCTGTCAGCCTGGGACACTGATGTGATGTGCTGCTTGGGGGGTTTTGTTGTCATTTGGAATCCTTGGAGGATGTGGGGACCTTGTCTGGTTGGGTTTTTGTCTTTTTTTTCCTGTAAGAGGAGGAAGGTGACTGATAAGTGGCCTCAGGAATTACTTTTGGCCTTCAAATCAAGAATTATCTCATGAGGAATTGTTTAGGAATAGAAATGCTGTGTTGCATTTTACCGAAAACAAAAATAGGATTTTTTTTTTGTGTGAAACATGTCTGTTGAAAGACACGCAGCACTGAAATAGCTCAATTATTCTTAATTTATACCTGCTGTGGCTTAATAGCAGTTGTCTCTGTAAACATGGCCTCAGCAGAGCACAGATAACTTTAAATAGAAACTCTAATAAAGTTCTGAGCTGTGTTTTTAAAGTCCATGTATAATACACCATGAAAGGAATTTTGATACATATCTGACTCCTGTGAATAAATGTTTTTACTGGAGTTATTTTCAACCTGCTCAATTTTTCAATGTAAAAACTTTCAACATCAGTACTTAAATTTAGATATGATTTGGGCTTTTATATATACAGAGTTAGTTTGTGTATGGTTCAGTCTTACCTTTATATGAGCAACTGTCAGTGTTAGACCTGCCTTGCTTTATATATATATATGTGTGTGTGTGTGTTTATATAAATATATATATATATATACACAGTGCTTGTGTATAGAGTATTGGTTTATGAGAAAAAATAATTCAGAGTGAGGATCAGAATTTAAATATTTCGAGGCTTAGCTACAGCAGTGTAGGATGGCAGAGAGAGCCCTGACAGCTGAGCTGGCTGGGCAGAACCTTGTCTCCCTCATTCAGAGCTGGGGGCAAGCAAATATTTCTCATTAATTTTTAATTAATAATAATAATTATTATAAATTTTTAAATATTGGAACAAGGTTATCTTTAAGGTCCCTTCCAACCCAAACCATTCCAGGACTCTGTGATTCCATGGTTGTATTTATTGCAGTAGAACTTGCCACAGTGGAAGGCAGTCAGGGCTGGAAACCTCCCTCCAGGTATTGTCCATCTGCTCAGCTCTGAAAATAGAGTTGGTTCTCAGGCTGGAAAACATCAGCTCAGCTGGTTTTATCAACCCCATTATTTTTGAGAGACAGCTCTTTGCTTTTTCCTAGCTTTCCTTGCTGGAAATGGTGCCCAGAGCAGCTGTGGCTGCCCCTGGATCCCTGGCAGTGTCCAAGGCCAGGTTGGACATTGGGGCTTGGAGCAGCCTGGGACAGTGGAAGGTGTCCCTGCCATGGCTGGGGTAGCACTGGATGGGATTTAAAATCCCTTCCAACCCAAACAAGTCCATGATTCTGTGTTCACTCCCAGACTTTTTGGGCTTCCCACCTCCCAGGTGACACAGATGCCAAGCCCCTGAACCCAGGAGATGTTCAGTGAAATTGCAACAACTCTCACAACCAGAACAGCACAGGCCAATAACCCTGAGCAGAAGGAAGTCACAGAGAGCAGCTGTGGAATGGTCCTGTGGGCATTTCAAATTATTGATCTCCTGGGATGTCATTTATCTGTCACACTGCTCTCCCTGACCTGGGAACACCCAACTGGCTCCAGTGCCCCACAGACCTGCCAGGAGGGGACAGCCGGGGGGGTCAGGCTGTGCTCCAGGGAACAGGGACAGCAGGAGAGGGAACAGCCTCAGGCTGGGCCAGGGGAGGCTCAGCTTGGCCAGCAGCAGGAATTTCTGCATGGCAAGGGTGCTCAGGCCTTGGCAGGAGCTGCCCAGGGAGGTTTGCAGTGCCCATCCCTGCAGGTGTCCCAGGAAGGCCTGGCTGTGGCACTCAGTGCTCTGGGCTGGGGACAAGGTGCCCATTGGGCACAGCTGGGACTCCATGGGCTGGGAGGGCTTTGCCAGCCTCAGGGATCCTGGGATTCTGTTCTCCTTGGTGGGAAGAGGGCTTGTGGGATGGCTGCTGTTGGCACCACACTGGGAATTGGAAAGCTGAGATATATTTCTTTTCTGGAGGGTTGGGAAGTACAGAACTCATGACTGATCCCAATGTTCAGTGGTTTATATTGTGTGGATGAGATGTGGATCCCTCTTTAGGGAGGAAGGGATTTGTGCTGGAAGAAGGTGTTTAATGTTGGATTGATTTGGCAAATCCCAGTGCAGCAATGGCTTAATCTCGTTTGTGACAGGCACAGGTGAGTAGCTCAAAGTTCCTTGTGCTCTCTAAAAGCAGGATAAAATATATGTTGCATCTTCTCACTCTTGTGGAAGATACACTCTTTGATGGACTGTTAGGTCACATTTCATTACTGGCATAATTTTGCTGATGGTGGGAGTTCTGGGCAGGCTTTCCAGGGGAACTGTGTGCAATTGACTGACAGTGCAGTTGTGGTTCCCCTTATTGTCTCCCCCTCTTCCTGTTTGAATCATCTCTGAACTCATTGGTCAATGTCAATTGAATTTGTTAGAGTTCCAAAAATTGCTGAGATGTCCAAGTTCCTACAAATACCGGGAGTTGGAGTGAAATCACAGTTTTCCTGAAGGGAGGGGATGGCAGAGGGCTCAGCTTATCCATCCTGGATTGCTGGCAGCTCTCTGGGCAGTTGGTTCATCCATGATTTTTCTTTTATCCCACTATGGGTTCTTTCTTGGGGGTGTTAGGAGAGACAAGGAAGGCAGAGGAGTGGAATCAGTGCTGCTGTGGAACTGGTAGAGTGGGGAATGCAGAGGTAAACAACTGATTACTGTTCCAAAATAAGGTTGGAAATTGAAATGTCAGTTCTGGGCCTCTTACTGCAATAGAGACCCTGAGGGGCTGAGTGTCCAGGGAAGGGAATGGAGTTGGGAAGGGAATGGAGCCCCAGGAGAGGCTGAGGGAGCTGGGAAAGAGCTGAGCCTGGAGCAAAGGAGGCTCAGGGGAACCTTGTGGCTCTGCACAGCTGCTGCCAGGAGGGGACAGCCGGGGGGTCAGGCTGTGCTCCAGGGCACAGGGACAGCAGGAGAGGGAACAGCCTCAGGCTGGGCCAGGGGAGGCTCAGCTTGGCCAGCAGCAGGAATTTCTGCATGGCAAGGGTGCTCAGGCCTTGGCAGGAGCTGCCCAGGGAGGTTTGCAGTGCCCATCCCTGCAGGTGTCCCAGGAAGGCCTGGCTGTGGCACTCAGTGCTCTGGGCTGGGGACAAGGTGCCCATTGGGCACAGCTGGGACTGCATGGGCTGGGAGGGCTTTGCCAACCTCAGGGTGCTGCAGTGAATTAGCTTTGAATTTATATCAGGGATCCTGGGATTCTGTTTCATTTGCTTTACAATACTTTACATGTATTTAATATATTTGATAATTTATGTTATAACTGTGCCAGATGTTTTTGGGGATAAATAATACCTCATCTCTATCCCTGAGCTCTTCAACCCCAGAACTAGAATCACAGAATGACTTGGGCCAGCATGGTGCTTGAAAGACCATCTGGTCTGACCTTTGGGAGAGGGAATTCGTGCCCCTGGTGTCACCTTGGTCATAGAAAATGAAACCTGTGGTTTTGAAACTCAGATGATCCATCAGCAATAAACAGCAAACTCCAACATATTCCAGTAAGGGAGAGATTTGTCTTTCCCTCAGTTTGATTCCTGTTCTATCTCTCTTCACACTCGATTTTGGTTTGGGTTTCAGTCTTTCAAGTTTAAACACAGTTCTCTGCTTCTTTTATCCATTCCCCCATCGTTATTTCATTTGGGTTTGGTTGTTTTCTTTTTTCTTCTTTTTTCCCCCCTTGCTCCCCCTCTGGAAGTTCTTTGGAATAGTTTCTGCTTTCCTTGGCATCCAGCACAGGGCTGATGTTCAGACTTCCCACTCCCTCTCCTCTTCCTCCTGTGCTCAAGGTAAAGGGGAGTAAAGTGCCAGTGCCTTTGGAATGCTGGCAGTCTGTACAGCAGGATCTTCCCTGAAGGGGTGAGCACTGTAAATGCTCTGCTGGTTCCCCTTGTGCTAGAAAGGAAAAGAAAATATGGAAACTGCCTGGGCTGTGAGAGGAGGGACTTCAGGGAGTTCTGCTTTTGGGTTTTCCTGCTTTTCTTCTTGTTTTTTATTTTGTTTTTCCTTCTTTTTCCTCCTATTTTCCCTCCTCCTTTTCTTCCCTTCTTTTTTTCCTCTTTTTTCCTTCCTTTTATTTTTGCCCCAAGGTTTCCTTGCAGTCATAAAACCCAGCAGCATCACAGAATTGTTGCCCACAGCAGACTACAATAAGAAAATATAGGCAAAGATAAAAGTGCTGATCTTTCAGCACTTCAGGAATGCTTTTGGGAGAGCCCCACACCTCAGGGAGTTTGTTCTGAACACTGAATCACTGCACCTGGAATTTGAAACTTTGGAGGTAACACTTGCTGTGCATGGAGCAACATCAGCTGCGTTCCCTGGCTTTGGGGACAAGGCTTTGGGGTCACATGCTTGGCCAAATGATGAGGAAAAGAAGTCAGGATTGTGTCCATCATTCCCTAAATTCCGACTGCTGGGGAGCCTGGCTGGCTGAAGTGCCAGGGGTTTGTGCAGGGACACTGGGGAGGGGACAGAGGAGGTTCCCAAGTTGGGAGCAAGAAGAGAATGTGGGAAGTGGGAAAGGGGGATGGGGAGGGGAGCAAACAGGAATTCAGACAAAAGGAAATTGTTGGTGCAAGTGAATGCCTTTTCTTAGGGATATTGATAAATTTCTGCTGCTGTTCAAGCAGCCTAAATTATTCTCCTCCTGATTCTGTTCCCCTTTGCCTTTCTGCTGTTGCCTGGAAGACACGAGTGGAATCTCGCAGGACAAGAGGCCCTTGCTCATTGTTGTGCTGCTCCGGTGCTGGTCATTGTCCCTTGGCTCAGGCAGCTCATGTCAGGCTTTGTGTGCAGCAAGAAAAATGTTTTTCCTTTTCTCTCTCCAGATTAAATTTGGAGCCTGTGTGGTTGCTTTGTTTGCAGAGCCAGCGGTGCTTTCCTGGCAGCTCTCCCACCCTCCGACGGCACCTTTGGCACTTGGTGCTCCTGGAATTTGGGGCTGGACTGGGGGTAAAGCAGCCTGGAAATGGAGTTTAACTTTTATAATGTGTTTGGTTGAAAACAAAAGGACCCTGAGCAAGGCAGTGCATTTTCTGTCAGGAATAAAAAGCAGATCACTGACGATGTTGGGTTTCAACAGTTGAAAATGGAGCCAGTTTCCCTCTTTAGCAGGAGCAGGGATTGTAACACTCAGGAAAGTCCTGGAGCCTTGAGCAGCATCCCTGGGATCTCCCTGAGCTCTGTCCTCCACTCCATCGCTGACCATTTATAAATAAAGGCTGGTTTTGAGGCCATTCTTAAAGCAGAGCTGGAGTGTAGCTGTTTGCTGGTAGGAAAATGCCCTCGTGGATACACAGGGAAGTGCAAAAGTGACACTTGGAGGTCTGTAAGTCACAGTTGGTGTGGCAAGTATTGATACAATCCTGCTTCTTCACTGCCTTTTTTTTTTTCCCCTGTAGTAATTAATCATACAGAAAATATATGGAAAATGGAAGATAATGTGCTTGAATGTCTGTTTATTTTTTTCTTTTCCAGGCATCTATTAACAATCTAAAAGTGACAGAACCATGGCTCAGTTTCCAACACCTTTTGGGGGTAAGTGCTTTCTAGTGTGTTCTGAACTGTTCCTATGTGCAAAAACTTGGCATAAAGGTGTTCCTTTCTGATAATTTTCTATAGGGAAATGTTGGTGCAGAGTGCATCTCTGAGCCGAGTTTGTGATGGCTTTGTGCAGACCCATCTCGGCCAGTGGCACAGATCCTGTGTCCTGCATTGATCCCTTCCAGCCCCACACTCTCCCTGCAGGGCACATCCAGGCACATCCAGGCCACTCAGCCCCTGGCACTGGGGCATCACCTCATTCTGCTCCGCTTGCACTGGAGAAGTGCAGTTGCTTTTTCCTTTGAGGGCTCCTGAACTTCTGAATTGCTAAAAGCTCCAGCAGATGCCTTTGGATGGTATCACTTCCAGTTTCTTTTCCTTGTTGTCCCATCAGCCATGTGTAGATTAGAACAAAAGTGACACATTTTTAGCTCTTCATTTACAACTGGGGAAGTGGCAGTGGAACTGCAGTGAAAAATCCAGGATGGGCCCTGGCAGTGTAGTAGGGACATGATTTTTACTATTCACATGAAATCACAGCATCTCAGACTGGTTTGGGTTGGGAGGGACCTCAAAACCCATCCAGTGCCACCCCTGCCATGGCAGGGACACCTTCCACTGTCCCAGGCTGCTCCAAGCCCCAGTGTCCAACCTGGCCTTGGACACTGCCAGGGATCCAGGGGCAGCCACAGCTTCTCTGGGAATTCCATCCCAGGGCCTCCCAAGCCTGCCAGGGAGCAATTCCTTCTGTATAACTCACCCAAGTTTCCCCTCTTTCAGTCTGAACCCATCCCTGCCTGTCCTGTCACTCAGTTCCTGAGGAACAGTCCCACTTCCTTTCAGGCCCTTCAGATCCTGGGAAGGATATTTGGGAGTTCAGTTCTGCAGCTGATCTGCAGAAGGATTACAAAGATAAATGTCAGTGCTGAGACACAGTAACTGCTCTGGTTGCACTTAAAGGTTGCATCTGTTCAGGGCTCTTGTCTGGGCAGGTTTTGGTGGGATTTTGGGAAGGAATGGGGTGCCTTTGCAGTTAAAGGAAGTGGAATTTCAGCTGTGTGTGCTCTGGGGGTCAAATGACCACCAACCCTTGGGTTGTTTTCAGACACCTAGAATGATATAATTACACTCAGAAATAAAAAGAGGGTATTTTTTAGGTAATGTTTCTTAATGTCATGTCTCCATTTCTTTTGAACAGGCAACCTGGATATCTGGGCTATTACTGTGGAGGAGAGAGCGAAACATGATCAGCAATTCCACAGTCTGAAACCAACAGCTGGATTTATCACTGGTAAACTAATAATTTTCACTTCTAATTTTGTTTAACTGTATCTTAACTAGTGAGCCTAAATATGTGCAGAGCTGTCTGGGAGACATATGGGTGTAAGAACTACAGATATTTCTTTTTTTGAAATATTATATGAGCAGATATTTCTTTTTTTATATCCCAGTTTCCATATGCTTTGCCACATCAGGCCCAACCTTTCTGATATTTCCTGGTATTTTTTCTTCCCCATCCTGCTGTGGAAGGGAAGGCAGGGATGGGTTCTTACTCTGTGCCTGGGGTCAGCCCACTACACTAATACTGAGATGAATCAAAGGTCTGATTAAATAAAGGTATGTCAATTGAACTGAAATCAGGTTTAGAAATTCAATTTGTAAAGCACTGACGTCAGCATGGTTGACCTCTTCCAAAGATCTAAATGCTGAACTGATTGGAGCAGTGGGAAGCAAAGCTCCAAATCAAGCAATTTCACTGATCCTACTAAATTTTCATCCAGCTTTGGTCTCAAAGGCAATTGGAAGCCTCCTCTTTGTTACTCTGTTTCATTACATTTAATTTTCTTAGTGCAAATAGATGATCATCAGTCGTGGAATGGGTTGGGCTTCTGTTGCAGATATTTTTGACTGCTGATTCCCTGTTCCCTGGGCCAGGTGTTCAGAGCTGTAGCTGAAGCCATGCCCTGTTTATTTTACAGGTGATCAAGCCAGGAACTTTTTTTTCCAATCTGGGTTACCTCAGCCAGTGTTAGCACAGATATGGTGAGTATGGGAGGGCTGGCAGCTGGGACCAGTGCTGTTTATGGGATGCACTGGGGCAGGGGCTGTGGGTGCTGCTGAATGGGCTGAATCCAGCTGGGCCTTGGCTCTCCTGAGTGTGTTTGGGGGTGATGTGGATCCAAGGCTCCCTCAGGAGTTCCTGGACAATGCCAGGCTGGCTGGGATGTGGCTGGGAAGCTCTGCAGGGGGATCTGGACAGGCTGGAGCCATGGGCTGAGCTCAGTGGGGTGGATCCTGCTCTGGGGTCACCACAACCCCATGGGACACTCCAGTCTTGGGGAGGAGTGGCTGGAAAGCTGGGAAAGGCCCTGGGGGAGCTGGGGACAGCAGCTGGACATGAGCCCAGGGGTGTCCAGGGGTGCCCAGGTGGGCAGGAGACCAATGGCCCCATGGCTGTGCAAAATGCCTTCCAAATGGCATTTTTGAAGTTGGCAACTTCAAATCCTCATTTCAAATTGCTAAGTGCTTTCAGCTCTGTTGGAATTGGACTAGTGCAATTTGTATTTATTAATTAATATTAAAAATCTCCTAATGGGAGAGCCTAGGCAGGACCTGGAATATTTGTTGTGAAAATGAAGACATTTGACAATGGAGACAATTGACACAGACTGTTTCCATTGGAGTTGGAGTCAATGAATGATTATTCATAATTTGCATGAATAATATTACTACCAACGCATATTTTGGTGCTAGACAGAGAATTAAAACTGGTTTTCATTCTAGATTGGTAAAAGCAGCAGAGGGATGGAGAACTTTGGAGAAATCTGTTACCTTTTCCTCTGTCAGCTGTTTGAGAGGGAGTTCATTGTCATTACAAAAACTTCCTGGTGCAGTAAGGACTGTTAAAGGCAGAATTTTGCTCTGATTGGAGAAAAGGAGAATTATTTTATGGCTTTGGAAGTTTGCATGCCCAGATCCACATGGCTTTAAATAAAGAGCTTATTTTCTTTTCTTATTATCTTCATCTTACAAATATCAAAGCTGGTCTGCTTTTGTTATTTGCTGAAGCCTCAATGAGTGTTCAAATGTCCTCTTTGGAACTTCTCTTGCCTCTGAAGTAAACAAGGAAAGAAGTTTTGTCTTAAACAAACCATCCTTTCTCCAAAAATCGTCCATAGGCATTGGCTTTAAATAGGTGTTAACAAAACCAAACAGTTGTAAATAGTCTGACTAAGGATCTCTTCCTCTCTGAATTATTCAGTTTTCCAGGCTCTTGAGAGGAAGGGAATCATTCCACTCCCTCTGGAGTTGTCATAGAGACAAGACCTGCACATTTTTGTTAATGAAGCTGAGCTAAAACTTATTCAAGCTGCCTTTCTAAATCATAAAGCAACTCACAGACATTCCTTTCTCTCTGTCTCTCATTTTTTCAATCAACTCTGAATTAACAGAAGTAAATATTTTAGTAAAAATCTTTATAAAGATCCTCGAGTACTTTAGAGGGGGAGTTCTGGAGTAATGAGCCCAAAATCTCTGAGAGATAGGAGCTGCAGAAAAGTGCTTTTCTATCAGTATTTACTCCTGGAATAGCTGGGTTGGGGTTTTTGTAGGTAGCATTTGATTGTTACTGGGAGGGAAGGGGAGGTACAGGAGTCCTTAAGGAAGGAAAGTTGTAATTCTGAAAGTTGTTATTCCAAGTTAGAGCAACTTGTAAAACTCTGAAATTAGTTTTCTGGTCTGAGAATCACAGAATCCCAGGATGATTGGGATTGGGAGGGAGTTTAAAGCATCTTCTGAGTGGCTCTCTGGAATGAAAGGGGAACTGAAATAATCAATGCCAGGTGTTCTCCACGCATTTGGAGTTATTTTTTCAGGACAGAGTCAGGGGGTGACTTCCCTGTTCCTGACATCTGCTTCCCTCCCAACCTTCCTAAATTTGTGTCCAAGGGCTGGCCAAAGTGGGGATAATTCTGATGCCCAAAACAGGCTACCTGAAACAGAGGCCAAGACAAATCAGGAGTATAAAAGTGGACAAATTTATTCAAGGCCTTCAAGGTACTCTCAGGCAAGCAAAGTCCCCCTCAGGAACTACACCCAAAATGGACTCAGGGTCAGGAGCTCTTCACCTTTTATAAGTTCTGTCCTGTTAGCATATTGGTCCCTAATTCTCCAATCACACCTTCAGGTGATGATATTGATCACCCCAGCCCTGCTTCCCCCTTTCCATTGTTATTTACATATTTTTGGGCCCTAAGGTAACAAGTATGTCCTTTAATCTCTATCCAGAGAGCTTTGTTTTGGTTAAATGTGTTGGGAACAGAGCTTTTCAGCATTCTGTAAGAGCACAGAACTACACCAAGTTACAGATACATGAAGAGGGAAAAAAACCCCTGAAATTATGAAGGTATCAGTTCTGGGAATTGTAACTTACTGCACAGGAATCAATGGTGTGACTGAGGCCAGAGAGCTGATTGCTCCTCACTGTTCATGGCTGAGCTTTGGGATTGTGTCATCTCAGATGGGAATGTCCCCCTAAATCAATCCACATTTGGGAGCTGCACGGAGATTCCCTTGGTTTAGCATGGTGCTGCTTTCATGGTAGATGATTTGTGTGCTAATTATGGCATATTTGATGGAAAAAGTGCTCGTGCTCAGTTTCTGCACCTCATAGATGCAAAAGTAATCAAGCTGGCTTTTCATTCTGCAGAAAAGATGAGAGAAAGGAGGAAGAGAAGATCCATGGGGGAGGATTTGTCAGCACCTGAGCCCTGGGGTGGTGCTGAGCCCACTGCAGCTCTTGTCATTAGATACAAACACAGGCCTGGTCTATAAAATATAACAAACATTTAGTCAGTGTTTAATCCATTTACTCTGCTCTGGTTCCAGCCAGACCACAAACGAAACAAATATAAGGACACCACATTGTCCCAATTTCATTAGAAGCAGAAATCAGTGCAATTAGGTGGTGTTGACTGGCAGGCCCTCCCTGCATTTCAGGTGCTGTTTATTCCAAAGCAGCACAGAAAAATCCAACAGCCTGACACCAAGTTCTGGAACTAGAAATGAAAATGTGTCCTATTTTTACAGGATGATTTTGTCAGACAAAAGCTGATTTTTCTTCACTGCTGTAAAACAGGGGAGAGAGTCTGGGGGTTGCAGAGAACTCTTTGCACTGAAATTTATGCTGGTAATTTCAATAATGAATCTGTTGGTGTAGAGTAAAGGAGTTCACAGAAGGTCAGATGTTGAATGAAAAGCTACTGCTGCTGATGGAAATTGGAGTTCAATGAGAGCGATGACACTGGTGCACATCAGGGTTTCTGATTGCTGGGCAATTCAGTGTTTTCTCATGTAGGATGCAAAGACTTGTTGTGTCCCAGCAGGAAATGGTGCCTGGAGAATTGAGGTTCCTACAGGGTGATCTCTACTCTTCCTGCATTTTCATGGCCAGGGATAGAACTCATTGGGGGTCTGTCTGTGCTTATCAGTAGAAAGGTTTATATCGTATAAATCAAAGTATTTGCAGGTGTAGAACCCACTGGTAAGTCTATTATGGGATGGGCTGGGAGAGCTGGGGGGTGTTCATCTGGAGAAGGCTCCAGGGAGAGCTCAGAGCTGCTGCCAGGGCCTAAAGGAGCTCCAGGAGAGCTGGAGAGGGACTGGGGACAAGGGCTGGAGGGACAGGACACAGGGAATGGCTTCCCACTGCCAGAGGGCAGGGAGAGATGGGAGATTGGGAATTAGGAATTGTTCCCTGGGAGGGTGGGGAGGCCCTGGGATGGAATTCCCAGAGAAGCTGTGGCTGCCCCTGGATCCCTGGCAGTGTCCAAGGCCAGGCTGGACATTGGGGCTTGGAGCAGCCTGGGACAGTGGAAGGTGTCCCTGCCATGGCTGGGGTGGCACTGGATGGTTTTAAGGTCCCTCCCAGCTCAGATCAGTCCAGGATTCTGTGATTCAGCATCTTCCAGGCACAGGTGCAGCACATACCTCTTAAGGATATCTGTGACTAAGCCTCAGTGTTGACACTTTCCTCTCCAGACTTTAAATGCTGCTCCCAAATTTTAATTTCTATTATATAGCCCCATGAGACATCAGAACTGGTGGGTTAAGGCAGCTACACCACTGAAAATCCTTTTGTTAGGAGTACTGGGGAGGTTTGGAGTGTCTGTGATGCTGCTGGGACCTCAACCTGTGCCACTCCCTGCTGGGATCTGCCTCTCTGTGGAGGTTTTCAAGTTTCAGGGTGGCTTTTTTTTGATTGGGGAGCTTTGCATTTTGCCACTGGCTTTACCTGGCTGTTTCCTTGTGTAAGTATTAATTGTAAATAGCTGTTTATTCACTGGGATACTTCTGGGATAATTTTCCACTTAGTTGCACAAAGGCTTTCCTTGAGAGGGACATGATCAGAAATGAAGCTCTGGTTCACCCACACTGCCCAGGCCTTTGTGTTGGCACATCCATGACAGGAATAAATGCATAGACTTCAAAATCTATATTATTCCAATGCTAAAATCTGTAGTTAATTCTTCAAAACAAATGCAAAGAAGTAAGCATCCTCTTTAAAACTAAGCTCCCAGCTAATTCTGTTATTTATGTGCATTTACCCTGGATTTTTGGTGTGCAGTGTTAGGAACTGACACTCTTCTTCCTGCTTCTCTCCCCTCAAGGCTCCCACCCCAATTCCCTGCTGAGCTGGGTTTTCTTGACTAGCAAGGGAAGGAACAAAAAGCAGACTGTTTAAGTCAGACTCCTTTCCCTGAAAGCCTATTCAAGGCCTAGGCTCAATGTTTCATCTTGAGTGCTATTGTTTAATTGAAAACACATTTGCACACTCGCAGATGGAGCTGTGCTGAGGGGAGTCACAGATTTCAAGAATGTTTTATTTCAAGTGTAGATTTGCAAACTCAGTGATTTGCTTCTCTGTGGTGCTGTTTGAGGATCCTGTGCTTTCATTGGTGAAATTATGGAAAGTTTTGTACAGCTGCATTTGTCCTTCTCTGGATGCTTCGTTGTATTTCCTCCAAGAGTTGAAAAGCAACTTTAAAATTATTTATTAATCGCCCCAGGAAAGAAATCAAAGAGCTCAAAGGTTAAATAGTTTAATTTTAACCTGGCATAATTTTGGGTGAAAATTGGTGGGAATCCCACTATCCTTGAGGTTGGAAAAGTTGGGCAGCTCCTTCCAAATCTGAGCACCCTTTCCATGGAGAAATTCCTGCTGCTGGCCAAGCTGAGCCTCCCCTGGCCCAGCCTGAGGCTGTTTCCTCTCCTGCTGTCCCTGTTCCCTGGAGCACAGCCTGACCCCCCGGCTGTCCCCTCCTGGCAGCAGCTGTGCAGAGCCACAGGGTTCCCCTGAGCCTCCTTTGCTCCAGCCTCAGCTCTTTCCCAGCTCCCTCAGCAGTTCTCCAGCCCCTTCCCAGCTCCTTCCCTTCATCACCCTTGAACATCCATACCCATGTGAAGCTGTTCCCAGGGCAGGGCCTGAAGTTGCTAACTGCAGGATGTGACTGTGAAGCACTGTGTTTTGCAGGGCTCTAGCTGACATGAACAATGATGGGAGGATGGATCCCTTGGAGTTCTCCATCGCTATGAAACTCATCAAACTGAAGCTCCAGGGTTACCAACTCCCAGCCGCGCTGCCGCCCGTCATGAAGCAGCCTCCCCTCGCCCTGCCTGGAGCCCCAGGATTTGGTAAGACCCCTCTTTTCGTCCTTCTTACCTTGCTCTGCAGCAATTACATTGCCATTTTGGGTTTTCCCCAGGAAAATTTTAGGGAAAAGTGCATCTAAAAGCTGATGGACTCAAACCCAGATGTTGCACGTGCACCGAGACCAATTGCACTGGCCTTTTAACCCCCAGCCCTGCTGAGCACCCTGAGCTGGGTTTGCTTCAGGTTTTCACTGCTCCAAACAAAACATGGCTCAGGAAGTGGGGCTAGTGCATGCCAAAGGGCTGGAGTTTGGATTTAAACTGTTGGCATTACTGGATTTCCAGCTTTGGCAAATCAGCTGTTTTTCTTGAGTTTTTACAACCCCTGCACCTTCTGCTTCTATGAGTGGTGCTGCTCTGGTAGGAGCTGAACAGCTGCTGGGGGTGAAGTACTGCTAAAGTCATTTCAAGGAAAAGAGTAGGGAAAATGGGATGGGGAAAGAAAATAACTAAATGAAGGTGAACCTCATGTTTGACACCTTGGTCCTGGTATGAGAGGTTCTTTTCCTTTCTGGTTTAGTCTTTGCTGTGACTCAGGGTTGTTGGTGCCTGAGAATCATGGAATTACAGAATGGATTGGAATGGAAGGGACTTAAAGCCCATCCAGTGCCACCCCTGCCGTGGCAGGGACACCTTCCACTGTCCCAGGCTGCTCCAAGCCCCAGTGTCCAACCTGGCCTTGGACACTGCCAGGGATCCAGGGGCAGCCACAGCTTCTCTGGGAATTCCATCCCAGGGCCTCCCCACCCTCCCAGGGAGCAATTCCTTCCCAATATCCCATCTAAATGCCCTGAGAAAAAGCAACAGTGCCTTTGATAAGCTGCTTGCAGCATTGTGGTTTGATCCACTGTGACTCCCACAAGTTTTACAGTCAGAAATAAAACTCTTTGGAAGGAAACAGTGAAACTGGACGGAGCAAATACAGGGTTAAGTGAGAAAAGGCAAAATAAAATGATCCCCTTACAAACCGCAGCCAAATCTGTGATTTCCTTGTTCTCATCCCCTGTAAATTGGTCTGAGCTGTTTGCACACCCCTCCTTCTTCCCCTGGCACCACTGGACCCCCTTAACCTGGTTCCCTGCAACTGTGCTTTACCTAAACCTCAACCTCTACCTGCTGTGCTGTCCCCATTAGCTTTGCCCTGGTTCATCCCAACGAAAGGCTGGAGCACTAATCCTGCAGCTTCTGGGTCAGCCTGGGGTTCATTCCTCCCTGGGGTTAGCAGTGCTGCTCCTCACTCAGTTCAAGGCACAATTCCTTTCTGCAGCCAGTGCTGCTGGACTGTTGGGCAGTGCTGCCCTGCTGTGGGGGTGTCCCTGTGCCCATTCCCATGCCATGCTGGTGCTGCACTGGGCTGGTAGGGCTCTGCCAGGGGATGTGTGAGCTCCCACTGAAGTCTGTGACTGCAGTGCCTGCAGGCTCTGTGTGGTGTGTGAATCACAACCAACCTGTGCTTTTCTCACCCGTAGGTCTCGGGGGCATTGCCAACATGCCCTCCCTCAGCACTGTGGCCCCAGTGCCCATGGCATCCATCCCAGTCGTGGGGATGTCCCCCCGCTGGTGTCCTCTGTCCCTGCAGCCGTCCCTCCCCTGGCTAACGGAGCTCCTGCTGTCATCCAGCCCCTGCCTGCTTTCGCTCACGCCGGTACGCTGCTCTCACTCTCTGTCTCCTGCTCTAACAGCTCCCCTGCCATTTCCTGGGGACACATGGAATTAGCCACTCCGAGTGCTGCCTTTGGGGAAGGACTGTGCTTTGCTTTAGCCCACTTGGCACACTTGGAGAAGAGCTAAAAGGAGGAATGTGGACATGGCCTCCCGCAGGAGTCCCTCATGGTGAGAAAATAAAACAGCACTTGGAGAAATGAACTTGCCAGGAAACTGTTGCCTGGAATTTGGGCCTCTCCTGTCTCTTCATAGCTACTGAAGTACTGCTGTTTGTTAGGGTGACTTTAATACTGAACTGCATACAGCTTCTAACATTTATCAAAATATCATCTGCTATCAACAGGGTTTGCATAGAACTGTGGAAGCAAAAAGACACGAGGGAAGTGCCCTTGTGTTTCCCCCTGTCCTGCTGGACTGTCTGATCTTTATATTGTTAAAGAGTTCCCATCAGACCCACAGTGCTTGCACTTGATGTAGGAGCTAAATGAATGTCATGGGAATTGCACAGTTTCAATGTGAATAGCAATAAATCCCTGTTTTCTCTCTTCCCAGCCACTTTGCCAAAGAGTTCTTCCTTCAGCCGCTCTGGGCCAGGAGCTCAGCTCAATGCAAAGCTGCAAAAGGCACAATCCTTCGACGTGGCCAGGTGGGGCTGGGGCAGGGGGCAGCTTTGGGTTGCAAAAACTCCTTCCCTGTCACAAAGGTGTTGTCTGAAATAATAGTTCTTGCAAGAATCAATTCCTGCTGAGGGATCACTTCAGTGTTTCAGGGGATGCTGTGGCTTTGCAGGGAATGCTCCAGGAGCAGGGAATCATGGAAATGAAATTATTAACTGCTAACAGTGTTGACTTTGTTTTCACTTTACTTTTAGAACAGCATTTGCTTCTGTAAACAGAAACCTGCATGGTGTGCAGACACTTCTGGTACTGTGAAAACAAGACAAGTAATATATTATTTAAAATTAGCAACACCAGGGTTATTCCTAAAGGCAAAGTATTTAATAGGTTTTATTTTAAATGCATTCTATCATTTCTTCTATATTCTTCAAGTTCTGCATGAAAAATCACTTAAAAGGCTTTTAGATTATTCCAAGGCCTAGAAAAATGTGTGGTTGGGCAAAGTGATTTTACTCTGATCTGAAGAAATGGATCTGACAAAATAAAACTTCCTTAGAGGAGCTAAGAGAGGGCTTTCCCAGAAGTCTTTATAAGTCAAACTGTCTCACAGATCTATGGCACAAAGTTTTTTTGCAAGACGAAAATGGCTTGGGACATAATTTAATGATGTGGTTTTATTTTAATTTTCTTCTGCAGGCTTGTCTATTGCCCTGCTGTTAGATAAGTGACTCTACTCAGTATTGGCAAATAGAATTAAAAGCCATTCAAGACAATTAGTTTTCTCTCTGAAATCTAAACCTGCCAGGAACAGAGCAGGGATGGTCTGATATAATTTATGTGTAAGAAAGAAGTAAAGTTAATGTGTGGAAACCCAAAATCCAGCAAAACTGAGAAGGCATTCCTGTAGGTAAAAATGTAATATTTAGCCTTTTTTCTTATTTTCGTTTTTGAAGGAACAGCTTGTTCTTGCTTTGCTCCCATGAAGCGGTATTATTAAAGCTCAAGAGTTTGGAAATCAAAAATAGAAATGGAGATACTGGCTTGGGTCTTGTCATGTGAGAATGGTTTATAAGGTCAAAAAAAGGACAAAGTTTGAATGTGCCCAAAGACAGAAAAGCTCTGCTCCTTGTTTTTCAGTGTCAAGACTTGTCAGCCTTCAAAAATGGGAAATTAGAGCTACAAATCAACTCAACCTGTTATGGGAATGAATTAAAACTGGGAATTTTTCCTCACTTGAGTTCTGTTATGAGAAACTTTACGTTCAAGTGTGGCTTTTTCCACACCTTTTTTCTACATTTCCAGTATATTTTACATTTCTTTTCCTTCACCAACTCATGAATTATTTGGCTAAGAGAACTAGTTAAAGACAGAATGGGATGTTATTCTTCATTTCCTGTTACATGTTTAGGTAAAAGCTTGTAGCTCCTCTGAACAGTTTAAGTTCCTTCATTGTCTGCCAGTAGAGGAAAAAGCAAAACTCTTAGGAAAAAAACCTGATCTTCCAAGAGACTGAATTATGACAAATGTTTGGAAGCAAGAGGTCAAACCTGTGCTGGTTTCAGGAATAGCAGGGAATATTAGAATGTGGAATCAGGGAGTGTTTGGGGTTGGAAGGGACCTTAAAGCCCATCCAGTGCCACCCCAGCCATGGCAGGGACACCTTGCACTGTCCCAGGCTGCTCCAAGCCCCAGTGTCCAACCTGGCCTTGGACACTGCCAGGGATCCAGGGGCAGCCACAGCTTCTCTGGGACGCCTCAGTGCCTCACCAACCTCACAGCAAAACTGGGGAAAAGAACCATTTTGGGCATAAAACTTGATCTCAGAGCAGCACTTCACCCTCTGGTGAGGGTGGGGAGGCCCTGGGATGGAATTCCCAGAGAAGCTGTGGCTGCCCCTGGATCCCTGGCAGTGTCCAAGGCCAGGTTGGCCATTTGGGTTGGAGCAGCCTGGGACAGTGGAAGGTGTCCCTGCCATGGCTGGGTGGCACTGGATGGGATCTAATGTCCCTCCAGCCCAAACCCTTCAGTGACTTTATGATTGTGTGTTCTTATTACCTTCCTGAGATTAAATTTTGGATTCTCCCTGTTCTGCTGTGCTTGCAGTGCTCCTGCCGTGGCAGAGTGGGCTGTGCCTCAATCCTCACGGCTCAAGTACCGGCAGCTCTTCAACAGCCACGACAAAACCATGAGTGGACACTTGACAGGTACTGCAACAGCTTTTGTTGTCTCTTCTTTTTTTGGAGCTGTAAGAGGCCAATTTAATGCCACTGAGGATGTTCACATAGTAAGGGACTCATGAGTATTTTTCTGTTTGAATCTCCCAAGTGCTTAATGCTCTTGTTTAGAAGCAAATATTCATCATGGCTGGGATGATTTTATCACCATCTTTCCTTTATTGTCTGCAAGGCTGACACTGGGAAATGGTTCTGGAAAAAGACAAAGTGGGTTCTGTGAAACTTTCTGCAGCCATTTCCAGTGCTTGCTTCACCCACTGCTGAGAGCACCTGTGCAGTTCCGGGGAGACACTGGACTGGTTCCCTGGCTTAATTTTACTAGTTCTGGTGCATCTCTTTGTGTTTTAGAGCTTTCTTGGGTTTTAATCTGAGTGATTTGGCTGCCCAGAGAAGCTGTGGCTGCCCCTGGATCCCTGGCAGTGTCCAAGGCCAGGCTGGACATTGGGGCTTGGAGCAGCCTGGGGCAGTGGAAGGTGTCCCTGCCATGGCTGGGGTGGCACTGGATGGGATTTAATGTCCCTTCCAACCCAAACCAGTCTGGGATTCTGTGGTTGTTGTGCAGAAGGGAGGGATTATTTCTTGGTTATTTGGGGGAGCAAAGTTCCTGCTGGTCACACCTCTTGCTTATTTTGTTAATATTTGTTTCCCTTTTAGGTCCCCAAGCAAGAACGATTCTCATGCAGTCAAGTTTACCCCAGGCTCAGCTGGCTACAATATGGTAAAAATAAACCTTTCCATTTCCATCCAAACACAAACTCTTCTGAAACCTCTGCACTTGAATTTTCTCCATTATCAATCCCACCCATAAATCACACATTGCTCTTTGTCATGTGTAACTTTATGAACAAAACCTGTACTTCTAAGCCTGTATTAATATTCCACAAGAGTACCAGGAGCATCTTTTGTATGATGTTCTGGAAGTTGGGTTTCAATGCTGGGTTTTTAGGCAGAGCACATATTCATCATCCTGTGTCTTCCACATCCCCTAATACACACCAGGGAAACATTTACCTTTGCACAGGTAGTAGAACAGGAAGCTTAACCCAAACCACACTTTCTGTGGGGTTTCTCTGCCTTTTCCATGAGTTTGGAAGGGCTGATCTCCCAGGGGCTGGAGTTACAGACCTTTACAATAATGGATTTTCAAAGGATTTGTCTCAGCTTCTCTTTTGCCTTCCAGCTTGTTGTTTGCTGAACTTTATTATGTTTTTATTGCCCCATGGAAAGTTGTTCCTAATTAACTTCATCCTTTAGGAGTGTTTGCTTGAGAAGCATTGGAGCTGACCCAGGGGCTCAGTGTGAGGATGGCAGTGGTGCAGTCACTCTGACAAGGCCATTCAACTGCACTTGTTCTCTTTGCAAAGCACTGGGAGTTGTGTTATAAATTAAAAACCACTCTTTCCTTCTCTGTTTCCTAACAAAGGGATAAAAATAAATCAGCCCAGTCTCCCAGCAGATGATTAACCAAGAAATGCTCTGCTTTTGCCAGCCTTAGAGTGGTTGTGTGGGCAAGCTGCTGCCACCAGCTCCCTCCAGGAGCTCCAAACAGGACTCCCTCAGCTGGGGATAGCCACAACTGCCAATCCGTTGGGATAAGGAATGGATATTACAGCTCTTGTTGTCCCTTTGCTGAGCCCTGCCTTCTTACAGCCCAAAAAAAAGAGACAACAAAAGCTGCTGTCTGGGGCTGAAATCCCTGACTCAGACTCACAAAGGGAAGAGTTGATGTTCAGCCTCCCTGCTGTCCTGGGAGTTCCTACCCAAGGTGTGCACCCAGCTGATCAATTATTTCTTTGCATGATAGATTCTCAGTCTCCTGGCTTGTTCTTGTGCTCCAGCCTGAGGAGTTCAGTGACACAGGTGTGCATCAAGTGAGGCTGTGATTGTCTCCCTGATTTAAATTCCATTGATGAAATCTGTGCCTTGGGGCATCAAAAGAATTTATCACATATTTCCCTTTGATTTCACAGTATCATGGGAGATTTTCCTGCATAATTAGATTGCAGCAGGCTGGAGAAACAAATCCTGAGCTGGAAGGAACCCACAGGGATCATCCAAGTCCAGCTTCTGCCCTGCCCAGACCCCCAGCAATGCCAGCCTGGGCATCCCTGGCAGTGCTGTCCAAAGGCTCCTGGAGCTCTGGCAGCCTCAGGCTGTGCCCATTCCCTGGGGAGCCTGGGCAGTGCCAGCACCCTCTGGGGGAACAGCCTTTCCCAATATCCAGCCTGAGCTGCCCTGGCCCAGCTCCAGCCCTCCCTGGGTCTATCCCTGGACAAAACTTATGCTGTTCATTTTGTCCAATGCCACGTTAACAGGAGTAAAAGCATTTTGTGGCTCTGTTGAAGCTCTGGTTTGGGGCCATCCAGAGATGTTACTCCATAATTTTTAATATGTGCACAGTGCCAGGGTGGGCTTGTGCTTGTCAGGACTAGAACACTAATGGCTTTGATTTCAGTGCCAATGGGTGCTCTGGAATGTGAGATAGGAGCCTCCAGGGAGGAAGGAGACCAAACCAAAAAGTTCTGCCAAGCATCTGAGGTGGTTCTTCTGGGTGTTCTCAAAGTGTTCAGGAGAACTCCTCTGGTTGATGTTCCTTGTCTGGCAAGTGCTCCAGGCAGCACTCAGAGCAGGCAAAGGAGAAGCTGTGGCTGCAAGGCTGGATTTAAGGCAGACAGCCATGAGAAATGGGGGAAATACAGAAGCATTTGGGGTTTCATTTGTTTTGAAAAAACAATAGTGTGGAAAAAAAGGGATAAATTTGGATTAATTTGGAACTTAACATGTTAAAGCAATGCCTTTGAAGAGTGATTTGTAATATTTAATAATTTCCTTACTTCGTCCTTCGCTTTGACAAGGAATCTCTCCGACATTGATCAAGATGGGAAGCTGACAGCTGAGGAGTTTATCCTGGCTATGCACCTCATTGATGTAGCTATGTCTGGTCAGCCCCTGCCACCTGCACTGCCTCCAGAGTACATCCCACCTTCCTTCAGGTAACTCCTCATCCCTTTGGGATTTCCCTCCTCATTTTGTAGCTCGTCTGGGAAAATTCTGTGAGTGCCAAGACACTGAGCAGTGACTTCTTGCCTTTTGTCCTCTAAGGACAGGGATAGAGTGGATGCTTATGCTGCCACACCTTCCAGAACTTGCTCAGTCTGCCCATAGAAATCCAGATGTAAGTTCAGGCTTATACTCCTGTAGAGCAAATGGAATGTATTGGAATTCCACATCCAGGCCTCTTTTGTTACAGCTGGATCTGTGAACAGTGGGTTCACTCATCACTTCTCTTCCTCCATTTCTCTTTCTTGTGGAGAAATAGATGGGGAGACAGTAACAGCAATGGAAATAAATCTTTACATACCATGTTTTTCAAGTATCCTCCTGAAGATTCCCAATTTTTGTGTATTCCATTTGGGATCTTGCTTTTAGCTTGACTATAGCAAGCTCTTGCTCTGTCTCTGCAATTTTTGCTGTAGTTTAGGTCAACATTTCCCCAGCTCCACACTAGTAGGGGAAAAATCTCCCCCCAAGTGAGAGATCTTGGGGACAGGGTTGAACACATCTGGAAGCTGCATGGAGATCTTGGGACTGGGCTTCTCAGGTCACCAGTGAACTGCTGGGACCCTGGAAAATCCTGTTCTCCTGAGGCAATGCCTGAGTGGAGCTCTTTGGGCAACGCTGAATGAGCATTAATACCATTAAATATGACATCATTACATTTAATTTGATCATAAATAATAAATCATTTGGGCAGGCCTGGGTTCTGTTGAGCACCTGACATTCCTGTTTCCTTGGCAGAAGAGTGCGCTCTGGCAGTGGGATTTCTGCTGCCAGTTCAGTGTCTGTAGACCAAAGGTTACCAGAAGAACCAGCATTGGAAGAAGAACAGCAGCAACTGGAGAAGAAATTACCAGGTGAGCAAGGGAAAACAGGGATATTTAGTGTGCTCTTCTCGTCTCATGAAGTTCCCATCAGGTCACAGCCTGGGAGGTCACACAGGCTGACTGAGAAATGTCTTTCCAGAGCAGTTTGGGACATGTCAGAGGCACAACCAAGACATTGCTGAGTCCAGCTCATTCCTGACTGGTGCCTGATCCTCACCAGTGACACTGGTGACACTGGAGATGGGAAGAGCCCTCAGGCTGCTCATCTCCTGCACTCCCCACACAGGCAGCCCTTTGCAGCCCTGGCACAGCATTGCAAGGAGAAATTCCTGCTGCCTTCCTCCTCTGGCTTAGGCGGAGCAAAGCTTGGCTGAGGTGCTCTGTGAAAGATCCCAGTATTCTCACAGAGACCTGTTTCCTTGGAATCTGTAACAGTGTGGGGCTTCATACAAATGTCAGCAGTCCCAGGAAAAGAACAAAAGGAAAAGAAGAGGGGATTGGCAGCTGAAAGGGGACAAACTTGAAAAGACAAGAATTCAGCTGGTTCAGCAGGTGTTGGGCTGATGTGTCCAACCGTGTGTGCACACTTGGAAGGAAATGTGTGCTCTCCCTGGCCTTGCATCCCAAAAATGTCCTTGTTGGGCTTACAAGGGAGAGAAATCTGGACTTTGGGCTGCGGGAATGAAAAGGAACAGAAGGTGAAGTGACAGAATAATTTGGAGGGAGGTGCTGAGGAGTGACGAACAGGGGAAGGACAATCCCTGGGACTACAGAGGGATGTCAGGGAAGCTGTGCTGGAACTGAGGCCATTCTTTTAGGACAGTGAGTGGTGAGGACGTGGATCTGCAAGAATCCAGATTTCCTGGGCTCAGCTGCTCAAGAACCTAAACCATTTCTTCTCTTGACAGTAATGAGTAATCTAATGAGAACATCAACTTAAAATGAGTTCTGGTCATTTGCATAATGGCTTTTTGATGATGTCAGCAGCTGAATTCTTTGCCTTGCACTAACGGAAGTGTTGGCTCTTGGAATGCTGCTATTATCCAATGTGCAAAGAAATTCCAGATGGGTGTCCTCACAGAGGATCAGCTGGAGAATGGTTTATCTAAATTATCCCCACTTGCTGGCCGTCTTGGAGAAACCTGGAACCCTTAAGAATGAGAATGGAAATCCCCTGCTTGCTTTGCTGAGGGTGTTGGTTTGAGGGGATCAGCAATATCAGTGCTAGTGCTGAACTCCAGTCTGCCCTGTGGAGCTCAGTGAGGAACTTAGTGAGGAGCTGCTGGAAATGCATTCCAGCATCCCCTCCTACTGGAAGGCTGTTTCACTTTGCTAGGGATTCATGTGGATTTCTATGGATCGATTTTTATGATCGGTTGATCAGTACCACAGCTGAATTGTCCCTTTTTGCCCCTTGTTTCTCTGCCCAAAGTGACCTTCGAAGACAAGAAGCGGGAGAACTTCGAGAGGGGCAATCTGGAGCTGGAGAAACGCCGACAGGCTCTGCTGGAGCAGCAGCGCAAGGAGCAGGAGCGCCTGGCCCAGCTGGAGAGGGCCGAGCAGGAGAGGAAGGAGCGTGAGCGGCAGGAGCAGGAGAGAAAGAGGCAGCTGGAGCTGGAGAAACAGCTGGAGAAACAGCGGGAGCTGGAGAGGCAGCGGGAGGAGGAGAGGAGGAAAGAGATTGAGAGGAGAGAGGTAACGCTGGGGAGCTGGGGAGGGGTTGTTGCCTGGGTGTTGCAAACTCAGTGTTTGCTGTCAGGGTTGGTGAGCAAACGTTTAAACCATGAGCTGGAAGTTCTGGGATGTTCAAGGCAAGGAAGGGGCAGTTATTGCTTCATTTGTCCTGTGAAATGGATGGATGTGGCATTGACATGTGGGACAGCATGCTCCTGACATCTGACTTCTTTAAAAATAATAATTATTACTGTTATCATTATATTTGATGTTAAGAGGTGCTTGAATGAATGAAGAAAAACTTGTTGCGTTCATGATTTTCCAGTGATGGGTTCATTTCATAGAATCCCAGAATGCTTTGGGTTGGAAGGGACCTTAAAGATCCTCCAGTTCCAACTCCCTGCCATGGGCAGGGATAACATTCACCAGACCAGGTAGCACCATCCAACCTGGCCTTTAATTTGTTAAAGAAAACACACCCTGGTTAACCCAAAAAGCTCTTATTTTCTCCCATTGCCAAACAAGGATGAGTTCAGCACAGAAACACCTGGCTGTCCTTTGCAAAGCTGCAGAAGGTCTAATGCTGGAGATTGGAAAGGGGTTTGAATATGTCTCGGAGAGTTCCCCAAGTCCTAATATGAAACAACTTGTTAAATCAGCAAACTGGATCTTGGAAAACAGGAAAACAGAGGGATTTGCTGTTGAGTCACCTCTGCTGTGCAGAGAAGCATTGCAAGCACTAATCACTTTGTGCATGCAGAGGCACAGAGCAGCCCCCTGTTTATACCAGTGTTTAATTGAAGATGAGATTATCAACTCAGAAATATTTTGCAATCTGCAGGCTGCCAAGCGGGAGCTGGAGAGGCAGCGGCAGCTGGAGTGGGAGCGCAACCGGCGGCAGGAGCTGCTGAACCAGAGGAACAAGGAGCAGGAGGACATCGTGGTGCTGAAGGCAAAGAAGAAAACCTTGGAATTCGAGCTGGAAGCTCTTGTGAGTGGTGGTGGTGGTGCAGGTCAAACACACAAGCACAGTGTGGTGGTCACTGTGCCCTGGCCATGTTTATTTTCTGCCATTTCAGTTGAAAATGTGAAATAAAAGTAGGTTTTAGATCCTGACTTGCATGACCAAACATTTTGGTTGAAAAAAGACATAAAAGAGATGTTTTTCTTTTCTTTTAAAGAATGATAAAAGAAACCAGTTGGAGGGGAAGCTTCAGGATATCAGGTGTCGGCTGTCGACCCAAAGACAAGAAATTGAAAGTACAAATAAATCCAGAGAACTCAGAATTGCAGAAATCACCCATTTGCAGCAGCAGCTACAGGTGAGAAAGCACTAATTTTATTCTTAGCCTTGAATTTTGACCTCCTCAGAAACATCGATTTCGTGAGTAAGCTTGGGCTGAGCTGTTCCTCACACTTACTGAATCATTTAGTCATTGCGGTAAATTAATGTCCTTGAGATGTGGCTAGGAATTGCTTCCCACGCTTGAAGATGTATGTGATTATCCCTTCATCCTCCTGAATTCCTTTTGTGGGGAGCAGGAAATGCTTTGGCTCCAGGTATTTTTGGGGATGAGGAGAAGGAAATTTCCCAGTGTTTATTTTGGGGGAAAGGATTGACTGCAGTGAAGTGGCTTGTTGGTGTCTTTTTTTCTTAATTTTAAGATAATGAACTTTCAAAATGGAAGTTCCCACTGAAACCAGGGAGTTCTTGGTCTAACCCTGGCATTTGCCTTTCTTACTGCTCTGAAATTCTCTCAAATTAAAGGTGGAGCTGGGTAGGTGTCTGCCTTTAGTGAAAGAACGTTCTCTGTAGTTTGTAAGGGTTTTTCAGTGTGTTGTAGGCTTTGATTTAGGAATTTTTCTCTTTATTAAATACTTCATATTGCTTCAAATTAATTCTTGGCTGTTCAACGGTGCTCTCAGTATGTTTCTACTGCAACAAAGAGAAGCTCTGATTTGTGTTATGGGGCTGAGGTGTGAAACCTGGCTTAAAACCCAATCCTACTGTTCCATCCCAGCTTCACTCCTGCCTTTCCTGGCAGTTGTTCTGTTGGCTTTTGGCTTTGAGGTGGTTTGGCAGCAATGTCTGTGGCTGTGTGGTAATGTCTGCTCTCATTGATCTCCACTACTGATATTTCACTTACTGTCACTTGAGGTGTTTTTATCCCAGTTGTGAAAATGTGTCACTACTTAGGACAAAAGGCATATTTTATCTGGGGAGAATCTTAAAGCTTTTTCCTGAAAAAACATTATGTTTTCAAATGTCCTGTAAAGTTTCCTATCTCATCTATAGAGGACAGATTAAAGATGTAAATGAGTTATAAAAAGGGAGATTTTCATCCTCTAAACTCCCTAATAGGTTAAAAAGTCAATACTGTCATTATCTTTGTAGGGTGATGTATGTCTTCATTGGAAATAGTTCAGTTTAATACATCTGACCCTTCCTATGGGAAGACGAGTTAATTCAGAGGAGTAATTATTCTTCAACCTATTAATTAGTTCCAAGATGGAGTTTCATTTAACTTGTGAAAGAAATTATGTCCCAGTTAATCCTGGGTGATGAAGATGTATGCCACTTCTGTGGATCTGTGGTCTCTGCTGGAGTGGCATTTCCAGGGATGTTCAGAAGGATCCTGAGCTGTGTTTGGAACACGTCTATGCTGTGTGGGCCTTGCTCATTACCTGCAGGGATTATTTACTTCCTTGATGAACACTTGGGCTCCCAAGTGGTTTGGAGAGAGTTTTCCTTTTTTCAAGGGGCAGGAACTGGGGTTTGATTTCCCCTGCATGTGGGACATGACTCAACTCTTGGCCACTTCTCTTTGCGTGAGTTTCCAGAGTTTCCAGACTTACTGATGCCATTAATTTCTTTCATCTGTTTCTTCAGTACAAGGCAAGGATGTGGAATCCATCTGGTGGGTGTTCTGGGATAGATGCTTATTCCATGGTTGTGTGTGATTTCAGGAAACAAGACTTGACCTTCATGGTCCCTTGGCATTCTCTGTCCTTACACACTCCCCAAACTATTCAGTGTATTGAGTAATCTGGGGTGTTTGGAAGGGTTTTGGCCTTTAGAAACAAAGCAGCTGATGTTGTGATCACATTCCACCCTCAAATGCTGTCCAGACCAAGTGACCTTGTGTGGCCCCTCCAGGCCCCTCTCCATCCCTGTGAACCCTCCTTTGAACATCTTCCAACAGCTTTGGGTCTTTTTTTATTGAGACACCCAGAACTGTCCCCAGGACTGGAGATGAGGCCACCCCAGTGCAGAGCAGGATGGTAGGATCTGGGTTTTGGGATTTCCCTGAGGGGCTGGGAAAGCTCTGTAGGTGCAACAGGCCTTGCAGCTGAGCAGTGAGAGACGTGCAGTTCCTGGTAATCAAATGTGGAGTTTGTCTGAATTTTACTACTTAGTGAATTCCTAAAGCCCTTGAGTGTGCTGTGCTGTCTCAGGGTATTTTCTGGAACATAAGGAGATCACAGGAGGCTGCAGTTGTTGCATAATGCTCAGAGCTGAGCTGGGCACTGCAGAGCCCAGTCAGGGCCTGGCAGGGGGAAAGTGGGACAGCCCAAAGCCATGGCAGTGCAGTCAATCCTGGGCTCCTGGAACCAAAGTTAAAACTTCTCATGGAATTGTGGAATCACAGAATGACTTGGGTTGGAATGGACTTTAAATCCCCTCCAGTCCCATCCCAGCCATGGGCAGGGACACCTTCCACTGTCCCAGGCTGCTTCAAGTCCCCTTCAACCTGGCCTTGGACACTGCCAGGGATGGGGAATCCATGACATCCCTGAGGCTCACTCTGGTGGTCAGGGATCAGGGGACATTTATTCTTAGCATTGAATGATGTCATTTGCAATCCTCAGGGACAGATTGATGCTGTCAGCTGCTTGATTCCTCAAAAACCTGCAATTCCAGAGAGCTGCTCAGAGAAATTACTGGGTTTGTTGGAAAGATGGGATGTTGATACTCAGGTGCTGTTTCACCTCGTGCTGCGGAAGGTGTTTGACAACTTGAGCTTGGGGGTCAAGGCTCCTGAAAAGTGTGTGAGGTAGCAATCCATGCTCTGGAAGGGGCCAGGATTGTACAGGAAATAGGTCTATAGGATCCTCCAAAGGGACAGGATCATTGCAGGGACCCTTGTAACACAGCAGTTCACAACCTTCCAACCATGTGCTGAGTTTGAGAGACATCAGAATCCTCTTCCAAGAGCTGAGTGGAGAGATGGAGGACTCAAGGATTCTCATCCCACAGGGCTTGTGTTTCATGGCTTTGGCCAGAATATATTCCTTTAAAAGGAAAGTCTTTATTTTCGCTTCCTGTAAATATTTGTCTTTCTATTCCTGATCAAAGATAATAATTATTAACACTATTATTAACATTATTTATTAACAGTGGAGGGGACAGCCGGATGGGGTCAGGCTGTGCTCCAGGGAACAGGGACAGCAGGAGAGGGAACAGCCTCAGGCTGGGCCAGGGGAGGCTCAGCTTGGCCAGCAGCAGGAATTTCTGCATGGCAAGGGTGCTCAGGCCTTGGCAGGAGCTGCCCAGGGAGGTTTGCAGTGCCCATCCCTGCAGGTGTCCCAGGAAGGCCTGGCTGTGGCACTCAGTGCTCTGGGCTGGGGACAAGGTGCCCATTGGGCACAGCTGGGACTGCATGGGCTGGGAGGGCTTTGCCAGCCTCTGGGATTTTGGGATTCTGTGTTTCATTCATTAAAATCAGAATTAAACATTTAGTAAGTGTTTGTTTGAACATTTCCTCAAATCTATCCTTGTCTTTCTGCCCTCAGTTTTGGGTAATTCTGAGCCAAGTTAAATATTCAATGAGGATCAATTGAATTTGATACATTCACTCATTTGGATTGGCAGAGAAGGATATCTGGGATCTGTGGGGATATCAGAGCAGTAATACCTCATGAGGGAAATAAGCAATAATACATCATTCAGTGGGGGAAAAAGTAAAGCAGAAATGACCATGAGAAGTCCTGTGGCTGCGTTTATCCCTCACTCACCTTTTCCTGTTTCTGTTCTTGTTTCCCCTTGCCTTGTCCTTGGTTCAGGAGTCTCAGCAGATGCTGGGCAGGTTGATCCCAGAGAAGCAGCTCCTCAATGATCAGCTCAAGCAAGTCCAGCAGAACAGTTTGCACAGTGAGTAGATTGTGGGGCATGTCTGAGTTGGGGCAGCAGATGTTCCCTCACTGCAGTGTCCCCTGGAATTGCTTTCTATGTGCTGCAAGGTGCAGATGGGAAAATGTTGCTTTCTATGACCTAAACTGTTCCTTGGAAGAAAATACTGACTTGACAATGTGTTTGAAACCAGGGGATTCTCTTCTCACCATCAAAAGAGCCTTGGAAGCCAAGGAACTGGCAAGGCAGCAGCTCCGGGACCAGCTGGATGAGGTGGAGAAAGAAACCAGATCTAAACTGCAGGAAATTGATATTTTCAATAATCAGCTGAAGGTAACCCAGGGCTCATTAAGCCTTTCTGAATGTTCAGTTAATTATTTTCTAACCTGATTATGGAAAAAAAAAAAGAACTGAAATGATTAAGAATGTCAGTTTTGGGAGCATTCTCAAATCTGTCTTTTGGGGGTTTAATTTTTATTTTCTTTTAAAGAAAATGCTGCTCAGCTTTCAAACTCAGGGTTTGAATCAATTTAATCTGCGTAATCTCTTTAGGAGGAAATTTGAGCCCTGATTCTGGATCTGTGATTGCAAATATGAAATTACCAATTTCTGTGCTTTTGCATTCAGGAAGTGCAGGACAAGGTCAGCAAAGCTGCTGGAATCAGGAGTTCAAATTGAAATCTTGAATAAAAGACTTGATTTTCTGCTGCCACACAGAATTGTTATCTGCTGTCCGTGTGCTCCTGCTTGTCCCTGAGTGTAGCTGTCTGTGGTTTGTGGTTTCATGCTCAGTCTTTGTTAAAACTGTGATTTTTTTTTGTGTATTTCTGCACCAGAAATGTCAGGGTTCTGCAGAGAAAAGTTGGAAATCAGTCTTTAATTATAAACTTTTAATAGAATTCCTTTTTTCATAAGATATTCCAATGTTCAAGTACTTTGTCTGCCAGATCCACTGGTGGGTTCTCCTGAAAGCTGACCAAAAATACTCAATTTCCTGTAAGGTGTCACAAATTGTGCTATGAATATTCAGCAGGAAAATCACTGACAGAGACATTAACAGAGTTGTTTTGAAAGTTGATCAACTAGAATTAAATCAAACAATTTAGGATGGAAGGTGGGGTTGAATTTAAGCAACAAATAGCTTAAATTAAATTAGATTAAATTAGAGTTATTAATAATTACAGGAAAAATTAAAAGCTGTAGCTCAGTTTTAAGGTTAATTTGAAGATGACTCTCTCAGTCTTAGAGAGGAAGGATGGAAGGGGAGAATCTCTGCAGAGTCAGACACAGAACAAACAAAATTGGCAAAATTTATATTTGAAAGAAAATAGAATGGTTTAATCCTTGCTTAATTAATCCTTGAGGTTCAAACCTTGTTTAATTTTTCCTTATATATGATTTTTTGATATGTCTTAACACAGTGTGCTTTTTGGATATTATTTTTTTAAACGGAGTCCTTTAAAAGTGATAAATTGGACCAAAGGGTATTGATTCTAAAATTAGTGCCAGTATTTGGTCTGATCATAAATTACCTCAACATAAACATGCAGAGGGGGTGAACAGTCTTAGTATTGTGAAAGTAGCAAAAACAAAAACCGCAAACCCAACCAACCAATCACCCAAAACTCAATCTTTTAAATACTGAAGGGTTGAACTTCACAGATAACAAGCTAATGATAATTAAAAATTGCAGTTGCCTATTAAACACAGATTTATCAGCGTGTGCCAGGAATCCAAAAATGCCTTCATTAAGGGTAAATAAATTTGCAGTTGAACAAGAAAATTGGTTTCAGTCAATTGATCAATAATGAGTTATGGAGACGCTTTTTTGGAAAGAGCAGAAAGTCTCTGGTGGCTTGAGGACTTTGTGGAACTCATCTGCCAGGAAGAGCAGATTTGGTGCTGAATGTGGGGATTTCTGCCTTCCTGCAGCTCCTTGGCTTTCTTGGAAGGGCTGAGCTTAGGAGAGGAAATCCCAGAAACCCAGAACTGTCAGTGTGGGAAGGAATCATCCAGCAGCACCCAAACCATGTCCCCAAGGGCCACATCCAGACTCCTCCTGAACACTGCCAGAGACAGGGACTGCAAACCTCCCTGGGTGACTCATTCCACATCTGAGCACCCTTGCCATGCAGAAATTCCTGCTGCTGGCCAAGCTGAGCCTCCCCTGGCCCAGCCTGAGGCTGTTCCCTCTCCTGCTGTCCCTGTTCCCTGGAGCACAGCCTGACCCCTCCCGGCTGTCCCCTCCTGGCAGCAGCTGTGCAGAGCCACAGGGTTCCCCTGAGCCTCCTTTGCTCCAGCCTCAGCTCTTTCCCAGCTCCCTCAGCTCCTTCTGGTGCTCCAAACCCTTCCCAGCTCCATTCCCTGCCCTAGATGTGCTCCAGCCCCATATGGGAACTGAATTCAGGGAGTTCTCACTTCTCCCTTTTGTAGTTTCTCAAGGTGTGCAAGGTGTATTTTGTGGGAGCTGGAGGATTTTATCACTGGATTTAAATCCCTAAAAAGGCACATGGAGCTTTTTGTGGGCTCAGCAAGGGAAACCCCTTAGAAGCTGCTGATTGCAGCAGTGATTTCATGGTTGTTCTTCGTGGAATCACGGAAAATCCTGAGCTGGAAGCACCCCCAGGATCATCCAGTGCCACCCCTGCCCTGCCCAGACCCCCCAGCAATGCCAGCCTGGGCATCCCTGGCAGTGCTGTCCAAAGGCTCCTGGAGCTCTGGCAGCCTCAGGCTGTGCCCATTCCCTGGGGAGCCTGGGCAGTGCCAGCACCTGAGATTTCATCCAAAAAGCCACTGAAAGCTTTCCTGGAATCCTGGGATTTGTGTGAAGTGGGAGTTCCCCAGCCACAGAGAACACACCACTCTCTCTTAGGTTATATCACTCAAAAACAAGTGGTTTAGGAACTTGCAGAATTCTCACATACAGTTACATAAACATTAAAAAAATCTGTGACAACTTCTAGGAACCACCACTGGAAAAGTGACTTACATTGGAAGTAGGTAGAAATTGGCTCGTGAATAATTGCTAAATTAGTACCTTATCCAAATAAAAGAAGGATTTTTGGTTGAGTTCTCAGTACCTGGGTGGGTAGAAACAGCAGCTCCTGTGGGGCCATTAGTGTGGTTATCAGGCAGCTGGATCATGCTCATAATGAAATGTAACATTTTTCAAACTGTGTATCAACAGTTCCACCACATCTGAGCTCTATATGTGATAAAGGCTTCTTGTAAGTTAGAGGAAAATAGCTCAAGATGGGAAAGATGGAAATCTTCCTTTTTAAAAGACATTTTTATCAAATGGATAAATTACAAACTCTGGTTTTAATCTTTAAGGTAATTTTAGCTTGTCAGGCAGCTTTTTCACACCACAGCAGTTTACAGGATACTCTGGATTTGTCTCCATGTTTTTATGTTCTGCAGTAAGTGAATACTTTAGACAAATGTTAAATGACATCATCTTTGCTGTGTGTCTTAATATCCTAGGAGTGATTAGGGAGATAAAGGAGATTTTTTTTCCTGCTGGATCTTTTTGTCATCCCTCCAAAACAACTGATTTCAGTTCCTTCTGATGAGTCCTTTGGAGTTCGAAACATTCATAGAATTTGGTGCATTTCCAAGAGCTTTCAGTCCTACAAAATGTTATTAATATTTCAAAGCAGGTCATTTGAATTGTAGTATTGGATATCTTTAGGTAGAACCACTTGGCTTCAGGAGATTGTTGGTGCTTGTTTGGCAGAGAAATAGGCTGCTCAGGTATCCTTTGAAATGAGATTTGGGGCATTTATGAGATAAGATAATCTTTTGGATTGGGCTGTATTTGGCTATAAAGTGAGTTTGCTGCGGGGTTGGAAGTTTGGCCACTTTTTTGTGTCTTACAACTGAAGCAGTGAAACTTCCACTACTCTTCAAAAATCTCAGCCTAGAAATCTAATAACTAGTATTGACACAGGTATCAATAAAGTGGAACTAGTCACTTGTTTATTTTAGGATCATGGAATGGTTTGGGGTGGAAGGGATTTTAGGGATCATCCAGTGCCACCCCAGCCATGGCAGGGACACCTTCCACTGTCCCAGGCTGCTCCAAGCCCCAGTGTCCAGCCTGGCCTTGCACACTGCCAGGGATCCAGGGGCAGCCACAGCTTCTCTGGGAATTCCATCCCAGGGAACAATTCCTTCCCAACATCCCTGGATCTCAACTGACCCTCCAAGCTTAAGGCTCGATGTCTCTTCTGTCTCCAAGGACCAAGTGTCCATTTCCTAAAACATGGAGGAATCCAGAGTTTCTTGCTGCTGTTCCTTCCCAAGAGAACCCAAGGAATGAATTCCTATTTCTGAAATGCATAGCTTTTGCGTAGAGATTTTCCCCAGTGCCTGGCAAAAGCAGTGAAGGCCAGTTGGCTGCAGTAGTGGCAGTGTTGTCTGTGTGTCTGTGGCTGTCAGTGCCTGTGTGATCCATGTGAACAGGGCAGCTCCTGCTCCCAATGCCTCTTTACATCTCAGCATTTCTTTCTTCCAGTCAGAGGCAGTGGAAGAGGCAATGCTGCAGTGCCTGGCGCTCCTCCTGGGCTGCATCCAGCACTTACACTCCTTGCCAAAGGTCTCCATGCCCTGCTCAGGCTGCACCCAGCTCTCTCTGAGGGAGGAGCCTCCTCCAGTTATGTGCTTCACTTTTGCCTAAGCAGATGAGTGGGCAGTGTTTGCTGAGGGGTGCCAGCACCAAAACCAAACCAGAGAGAAGAGTTTAGCATTAGATTGTTATCCAATCCTTACGCCTGCATGAGCAGTGTGCCTTGAATGGCAAACTTGGGCAAGCTACTGATGAGTTACTTTGGTCTTTGCTCATCTGGAATGTCAAGGTTTTAACTCAATTGCCTATTTTGGTCATGGTTTTTGGAATTTTTAAAAAGCAAACACTTGGATGGGAAGTATCCCCACACATTACTGTACTTTGAGTTTCCAGGGAGAAGATCATCCTTCCTTTGCCCAATCCCTGCCAGGATGGGGTGAAGGGAGGAATTTTCTGCCAAGGCCAAAGCTTTGGGAGCTGGGGAATGGGACAGGAAAGGGTTGCTCTGGAAAAGCTTCAGGGAGCACAGAACTGCAGGGTCCTTTCCTCTGGGATCAAATGCTTTGCTGCTCTCAAGGGGAGAAGATCTGATGTAAACCTTTTATTGTAATCCCTGAATATCCCAAGTCCTGTTGTCTTTCTGTCAAAAAGGCACAATCTGGGTTTAAACAACTCCATTTCTACTATGAGGGTTTTTATAGCAAATGACTTGTCTGTTTATTGTGAATATTGCTCTGCTCTATGAACTACTTTAATTCCTACTCAGTATTATGACTGTGGCTGTTGTAACATCTCAAAATTCTGCTTGTTGGTCTGTTTGGGAATTAAGTGCCAAAGTAACAACTTCTGTGCTTTTAAGGTAAGGCATTCCTTGTCCTGCATCCCAGGAACGAGGAAAGCCTTGGTGTGTCTTTGGAATTCCAACCCAGGAGTCAGACATGTGCAGCTGAAGCTGTGTGTGTACAGGATGAGTGTAGGACTGTGCTGAATCAGCTGGGAAGGTTTCATTTCTGGGCTGCTCAAGTGTTACTGGAGTCTTGTTCAAGTGGATTCCAACAGAACTGGGGGAGATGTTGGTTCTTCCTCCCCCATCCTCCCACTTGGCAGAGCAATGGAGCATCTCTGTTGCAAGAGATGCTCGTCACATCTTTATTTATCATCCTCCTAGCTGACCCAAAGAGGGATCTAGATGGGATTTTTTGATCCTCAAAAATGCTCCATCTGGTGCCAGGACTACAAACTAGGTTTGATTTTCTTAACACACAATTCCATCACAGAAAAATCCCTTCACACACTAAATCCTACTAGCACACTGTGCAACACTGACCCAGCACATCAGCTTGGCTAGGAGGGAAAAATGTTTAAATGTCTATGGAAAACTTAAATAATTATTAAAATATCTCTTTAGATGCTGTCTTAGGTGGATGAAATGACAAAAGAAGCAAACAAAGTAATGTAATTGTTTGTCCCAGAGGTGGCAGCAGTATTCACTGGTGCTGCTCCTTGTTCTCACAGCAGAACAGTGAGAACTTCCTGCTCCAGGCAGGCATGGAGCATGGCTCAGCTGCAGCATTCCCAGTTTTCCATTTGGCAATGGAAGTGGTGAAAATCCTACATTTAGTGGTGAGATCCCTTAAGGGGCTGTCCCTGGATCCCTGGCAGTGTCCAAGGCCAGGTTGGACATTGGGGCTTGGAGCAGCCTGGGACAGTGGAAGGTGTCCCTGCCATGGCTGGGGTGGCACTGGGTGATCCCTAAAATCTCTTCCACCCCAAAAATCTGGGATTGGCTTGCTGAAGGGTGTAAATCCAAAACACTGCCAAGGTTCTTGAGTTTGTCCCATGCACTTGTCCATGGTTTTGGTACAAATAAAGGTTGAAGAGGTCATGGGGAGGATGTGAGGATTGTGGTTCCCCCTGCCCATCACACTCTGGGTGATCATGAAACAAAGTATTGCCCAAGTTGAGATTATCCCTGGATTTCAGTGGGAAGTTAGCAGAGTTGTCATTCAAACTTCCCTGAGAACTGGTTCTCTCTTTAATGATGTTGAGCTCAGTTTTCACTGAGTTTAAAATGGAGGAGCATTAATGGAATGAGACTGAGCTGGGACAAGGATCAGCTTCCCTTTGGAAGTTTTCATCCCTCCCTCCAGTGGGTTTGGATCATGTGATATTTACTTTGCTTTTTGTCTCTTATGCAATTTTCTCATTTGGGTCAGTGCATGAGGATTTTTACATGAAACCCCCCTGTGGTTGGTTTGTAGATTGTGAATTTCTGAAAAAACGATCCAAATACTTCCAAGATTAACTGTTTCAATTTCTGCCTCTACCATATTTTCATTAAAAGATATACATTTTTTGAAGTGAACTATTTTCAATGAAAATCCTCAGTGGTCAGAGGTAAAATCTTCCTTTTTTTCCCTGTAATGCTGAGGAGTTCAGATGCAAAATTCCAGGTTATGCAAAGAAATTTGAGATAGAAGTTGCATTTGTATTAATAGGTGTTAATGCAGAAAACAAATATTGAGGAAAATATTATAGTTTTATTGTTGTTATTTATATTCTAAATTTTCCCGGCAATGTCCTTCCAGTTAATTAAAGAAATACTGACTTGCATATGAATGAATACTCTCTGTACCACAGTTCATCTCAAAGACATTCCTTAAGAATTTCAGTCTCCTGAGTATAAACCAATGCTGAAGGTTCCTTGGTAAATCAGCATTAATTGGAGAATGAAACTGATTAAGTGTTGCTGTTGTGAGAGCTCAGAAGGCAGATTTTTGTATGGAATCTAATAAGTGACTTCCACAAACAAACAACTTAAAACATAAATGACTTTACAGATTAAGCTTTGTCCATTTTTTAGAGCCACATTTAGTGGTTTCCTGGTTTTTTAACCCTTTCATGTCTCAGTTAAATGGGTTAAAGTAGGAAAACAGTAAATGGTTTGTAGACCTTGGCAATGAACCTTAAATATCTGCATTTGGCAGGAGTGTGAGTGTGGACAGGGAATCCCCAACCATTCCCAGGTGCTGTTCCCTCCCAGTGTACTCTTTGGGGCCATGAATTCTGATTCACAGAGGGGGTGTTTACACCTATTTTCCTCTTTTTCATCCAGGAGCTGAGAGAAATCCATAACAAACAGCAGCTGCAGAAGCAGAAGAGCTTGGAAGCTGAGAGGTTGAAACAGAAGGAACAAGAGAGGAAGACAGTGGAGCTGGAAAAGCAAAAAGAAGCTCAGAGGTACTCAACTGCTTTAACTGAGCACCTGATGTCTCTTGGAAAATATTCCAGGGATGCAGATGAGATTTGTATCCTCTAGTGCCACCCTTGATGCTTGGGAAGTGTCAGCTTGGCCAGCAGCAGGAATTTCTGCATGGCAAGGGTGCTCAGGCCTTGGCAGGAGCTGCCCAGGGAGGTTTGCAGTGCCCATCCCTGCAGGTGTCCCAGGAAGGCCTGGCTGTGGCACTCAGTGCTCTGGGCTGGGGACAAGGTGCCCATTGGGCACAGCTGGGACTGCATAGGCTGGGAGGGCTTTGCCAGCCTCTGGGATTGTGGGATTCCATAAATTAGTTTCTTTTCTCACAGCATTTTTGGTCAGGAATCCATGTTGTCCTTGGACAAAGTCTGTTCTTTGTCTCACACCAGGTGTGATGAGCAGTGCTTCTCAGGCTTTTGTCCCTAATTCTGAAGAAATTCCTGGGGTGGAACAGGCCATGGCACAGACTGGAGCACACTGAACATCCTTTTGCTCTTCAGAGTTATCTTTACTGGGGCAAATTGTTTCTAGCAGAGAATATTTATTCATTTCTTGTTGTCTTGTCCTCTGTTGGAGGGGAAGCACTTGCTAACTCTGGTGGCTGGGAATGGGAAATATTCCCAATAATCCTGTGTAAAACTTGCTAATATTTCTCTTCCTTGCCCCTCAGCAGCAGGATAAGGACGTCCACATGTTCTCATTCCTGCTTTTTCCTTTCTGATTTGGCTATTTGGAGTGTTACTCAGGGATGTTTGTGGCTTTGGGTTGGAATGAGATGATCTTTAAGGTCCTTTCCAACCCAAACCATTCCACGAGTTTTTTGGGAGTCATTGTGGCAGGAGGTGCTGGGGAGTGGTTGATAACCAAATCAAATTAGGGCATGGAAAAGCCCTAAAGAAGACACTTGGTACTGGAAATCACCCAAAAACTTTGGTGGGCTTTGCTTTGAGTGGCTCTAACCTCCCAAATACCCGACAGGAGGATCCAGGAACGGGAAAAACCCCGGCTGGAGCGAGGACAGCCCGAGGAGGAACCGCAGTGGCAAAAAAAACCCCAGGAAGATGACAAGCAAAAAAGGGAAGAAGTACCCAAGAAGAAGGAGAGTGAGGATAAGGGGAAGCAGGAGATGCAGGAGAAGCTGAGTAAACTCTTCCAGCCCCACCAGGAGCCCAGCAAGCCTGCCCAGGCTCCATGGTCCAACGCAGGTAGGGTGCAGCAGCAGGGAGTGCTCTGGGACAGCTCAGTTCTCTTTTCTCTGCCCATTTCACACAGAGCCAGGGGGTGGTCAGGGTTGGATTGGGAGTGTTGATAAAGGAAATGATGCACGGATTGAGCTCTAGACTCCAAAAATGGTTATTAGGCATCACTGCTCTTCCCAAAGTGAGAGGGGAGAGCACAGTGCTGAGACTGCAGGGCCAGGGGGAGAGGGAACCCCAGCTGGAAGGGGCTGGATGCGAGATGTCAAAAGTTATTTCTAGAGTTTTCATTTTGGGATATATGCCTTGGGATTTTGCAGAGTAGGAACAATATGTTGTTTAGTCCCCCTTTTTCCTTTCCTGGCTTCCTTTGTTCACTGGACAAATGACCTGAAATTTGAAGATTTAATCCCCCGTTTTCTGCTCTCCACACAGTCACTTTCAGCTGGGAGCTTTTTCTGTACATTATATCCTGATTTTTGCCTGTATTGGGAATCCTGCTCCCTCTTTAGTGGCTTGGAAACACATGAGAACTGTTTGGGAATGTAATACTGGTTTAAATATTTGTCCAAAGGATTGCATCACCTTTATGACTAAATCCTGCTCAGAGAGACTGTGGGCTCCCAGCTCCTGGAAGTGTCCAAGGCCAGGTTGGACTTGGAGCAAACTGGGACAGTGGAAGATGTTTTTGCCCATGGCAGGGGTGGGATGGGATGAGCTTTGGCTTCCTCCCAACCCCATTCTGGGATTCTATGATTTCCTCTGTTGTTTAGGGGAGAAAATAATATGAAATTTTTATTTAAATAATTAATTTTCCTATTTCCCCTTGTGTAAAAAGGGGATAAGGAAAATCCCCTGCAGACCCTGCCAGGTTTGGTGATTCCTGTCTCCATTTTCACCCCATTTTTGAAGTGTTGAAAAATAAGGTGGTTTGATTCCTTTTCTCTGTATCTGTGTGTTTGTTTCCTTTGCTCAGAAAAAGCTCCTCTAACCATTTCTGCTCAGGAGGATGTAAAAATAGTGTATTATAGAGCTCTGTATCCTTTTGAATCCAGAAGCCACGACGAGATCACCATCCAGCCTGGAGACATTGTCATGGTAAGCAGGAATTGGGATATTCCAGTTGGGATATTCCTTGAGAAAAGCATTGCAGCTGCTGCCATGTGGGATTGAAATTTTACATGGCAAGGAAGGAAACTTGAAATCCTCAATGTTTGCTTGCAGGTGTGTTGATACAGAATAATTCCCAATTTTTCAGGGATGTGGGCACTGTGGTTTGTCAAACTCTGAAGCAGTATTTGCTTTTGTGTCTCTAAATTATAGTTCTGTGGTTAATGGCTGCAGGGATTTAGTGGATATTAATAGTAATTAATCATTAAGATGTTCTTAACATGCAGAATGAAAATTCCTGGGGGAATTCTTTAATATTGTTCACTGGGGGAAGTGTATTCCCAACAGTGTTCTACCCAAGAAAATTGATTTTAAGAGCTTTTACATTTTAGCTCAGTTTAATAACAGTGGATTTGGGAAAAAATACACTTTGTAGATTCCCCTAAAGTGAAATAATGAATATTTTTAAAACCCTCTTCCAGGAAATTGAACCTTTTGGGGTTGGTTTGGGGTTTTATTGATTGGGTGTTTGTGACACTGAAATTTGCTGGTGGAAAATCCAAAGTGACTCCTGGCTTGGGGTCACTGCTGAGGGCTCTGAGTAAAGATACAACAGGTTGTAAAGCTGCAGCAGGGAATGGTGTTGGGCAGGCAGCTGGGAAGGGGGAGAGGAGACATGGGAAATGCTGGGAAATGCTGGGATGCCTTGTTTTCCTGGCAGATAGGGCTGGCCTGGCCTTGCAGCTCATCTTCCCTGGGCAGGAGTGATCACTCCGGGGAGACTTGCAGGGAAAAGAACAATTTTCCCCTAAATATGTGATTTTAAGGAGCTCTGAGATATTTTTTAAAGAGAGATTTGCAGGAAAAATAATTTTTTCCCCCCAATATATGCAATTCTAAGGAGCACTGCACATATTTGAATAGAGATTTGCATGGAAAATAACATTTTTCCCAAAACATGCAATTCTAAGGAGCACTGAAATAATTTTTAAAGAGAGATTTGCAGGAAAGGTAACATTTCCCCCCAAAACATGATTCTAAGAAGCATTTCACACAGGGAAATTTACAGGAAAAATAACATATTTTCCCAAAATATGTAATTCTAAGGAGCACTGAAATAATTTTTAAAGAGAGATTTGCAGAAAAAATAACATTTTTTTCCCAAAATATGTAATTCTAAGGAGCGTTGCACATATTTAAATAGAGATTTGCAGAGGAAATAACATTTTCCCCAAAACATGCAATTCTAAGGAGCACTGAAATAATTTTTAAAGGGAGATTTGCAGGAAAAAAAATAACATTTTTCCCAAAACACGATTCTAAGAAGCATTTCACCCAGGAAAATTTACAGGGAAAATAACACTTTCCCCCAAAATATGCAATTTTAAGGAGTGCTGCACATATTTAAAGAGCGATTTGCAGGGAAAATAACATTTCCCCCAAAAGATGCAATTCTAAAGAGCACTGAAATAATTTTTAAAGAGAGATTTGCGGGAAAAATAACATTTTTTTCCCAAAATATGTAATTCTAAGGAGCGTTGCACATATTTAAATAGAGATTTGCAGGGAAAATAACATTTCCCCCAAAATACATAATTCTAAGGAGCACTGAAATAATTTTTAAAGAGAGATTTGCAGGAGAAATAAGATTTCCCCCCAAAATATGCAATTCTAAAGAGCACTGAAATAATTTTTAAAGAGAGATGTGCAGGAAAAATAACATTTTCCCCCAAAATATGCAATTCTAAAGAGCACTGAAATAATTTTTAAAGAGAGATTTGCAGGGAAATCAGATTTCCCCCCAAAATATGTAATTCTAAGGAGCACTGCACATATTTTAAATAGAGACTTTTAGACCACTGGCTCTTCCTATCTGCTGCTTTTGCACTGGATTTTAACCCACTCCACCCCAGCAGGGTAACTCCTCTCAGTTATCTCTGTTGAAGCTCCTTCTGACCCTAATTAGCTAATTGCTGGGGGATGCTGTCCCTCCTGCCCTGCAGATGGTGTAACTGGCTGCTCTAGGGAGCTGCTGGGGTTCAGTGCTGACTGTGTTTAACTGTGCCTTGCTTTGCATCGCTGCTTCCCTCTGGAGGTTAAAAGGGAGTGGGTAAGTTCTGCCAGGGAGGCTCTGCCTTCCCATCCGATGGAAATTCTCCATTCCCATCACACTTTGCTCCCCTGCAGTTACTCAGCTTTAAACCCACTGGGGGCAAATTAACAAACTCGTTAATCAAAAGTAATTCAAAGCCCCTGGAGCGAGGTTTACTTTTGATGCTGCTGCTTTGGCTCCTCTCCTGTTTGTCCTGTGATTCCAAAGGGTTTTCTCCCTTGGAAAACACTACTTTGCAAGCTCAGTGTTAAGGTGAGGCTGACTGGTGACATCAATGCAGCTGCAGTGGAGCTGAACTCCAGCTGGGAGCTTCCTGAACCACCAAAACAATATTCTTTGGAATAACTGTCCATGATTTCCACGTTGGAACCCAAATTCTGACCTGGTTTTGACCCATGGAAGGAACTGTCATGCAGGAAATGTCACCCAGAGCACAGGGCTGGATCCCATCCCTGGGGTGGAATCCTGGCTGGAATCCTGGCTGGAGTCAGCACTGCAGAGCTCATTCTGTCCCAAGGAGCTGGGGCTTTAACAGAGCTTGGGAATGACCTTTCCAAGAGTATCAACACTTCCTGCTGGGCACAGACCCTGAGCCTGTCTGGGGGGACTCAGGGAGGAAAGGGGGGATTTATTCAGTTAGGAAAAGGATTTGCCAGTCTGGAGGGGCTTTACTGTGTCTGACTGCTGGGAAAAGCCAGTGGCACCACTGGATATGATGCCATGGATTACAGAATTATTCTATATTTTTAGTTCTCCTACTTCTTAATTATCTTGTCCTTTCAATTTACTTTAAATTTCTTCCACTGTAAGTTTAGGTTGATTTTAATCCTGCCTATAACTCAACCAAGCTTTTGTGTGGGAAGAGATATTCTGTGAAAAATCTACAACAAATTCTAATGACAGTTTCTCATCAGTTTTCTTAGTTATTGATTGTTGGAGTTGGAATAAATCTTCTTTATGTGATCCACAGAACTAAGGAGTTGTCAGCTGTGGCTCTGAAAAACAGTGGAATAAATAACAAAATAACCTTCCCACACACTGTAATTCACTATTCAGGTGTATATTTAAAGCGTGGTTGTATATTGGAAAAAAATAATCTGGGATTGTTGTTGGGCCTTGTGGATGGGTGGTGTAAAAATATAGGGAAATTGGAACAAATTAACTTAAAAAAAGATTCAAAATGAATCTATTTAAAATTCCAGTACTGTGCTGCAAAACCAGATGTGACTTGTATTTTATATACAGAAGAAACCAGAGCTGATCTGAATTAGGAAGTTTAAATTATCCTTCGAAGTGCTTTTTCCTGAGTATACGTAGAGAACTTCATTGGGTTGAATTAGCAGAAATCTGAGTATCCTCACAGGCAGTTTGAGAATTCCTGTTGCTTAAAACCCTCTCCTGAAGAGACATTAATGGGATGAGCCTAAAACCCTTTGGTTTTTTCCTTATGCCTGAAAGATCCCAGTGGTTTCTGTATGCCTTTGGTTCACCTCCAAGATGCTCTTTTCAGAGCATCTCCACAACCCCAATTTGCCTCTCCAGTGCTGTTTGTTTGTTGTGTGGTGGTTCCAATTCCTGCCCCAGCGAGTGCAGCTGGCTGACCCTGAGCACTGCTGGGATGATTCAGCCTTGGCTGCTGAAATCCATTTCTCCCACATCCACCTCAGCTGTGCCCTTCCCTCTCCCATCCTGCTGCTTTCCCATCTCTGCTGCAGTGGAAATTGTGCTCTGCACTGCAGAGTGTGGAGAAACCTCCCACATGGAGCTGGTCAAGCACAGAGTGCCTTTATGTCTGGGATTGCCTTGGGCTGACAGGGACTGAGAGAGGAGGACCCAGGAAATGCAGGGATGATGGATTGGTTTGCACCAAAAGAGGGGTTGGGATGCAAATTCCAGTGGGAGGCACAGAGTCAACAAATGGCCTGAGGGAAAGGGATTGGCAGCAGCTCCTCTGAGGAGTCCAGGGATTCATCCATGGGCTGGGATGATCCCACAGCCTGGGAGGCAGGAAAGGGATTGGGATTGGGATTGGGATTGTGTCCCTGTGCTCAGGTGAGAGCTCACCTGCAGAGCTGCTGCAGCCCTGGGGCTCAGCACAGCAAGGAGCTGGAGCTGCTGGAGAGAGTGCAGAGGAGGCAGCAGGATGAGCAGAGGGATGGAGCAGCTCTGCTGGGAGGAAAGGCTGGCAGAGCTGGGATTGTTGAGCCTGGAGAGGAGAAGCTTTGGGGTGACCTCCTTGTGGCCTTTTGGTGCCTGAAGGAGCTGCAGGAAACATGGAGAGAGACAATTGCCAAGGGCTGCAGGGACAGGACACAGGGAATGGCTGCAAACGTGAACAATTATAGGTTTAGATGGGATATTGGGATAGGAATTGTTCCCTGGCAGGGTGGGGAGGCCCTGGGATGGAATTCCCAGAGAAGCTGTGGCTGCCCCTGGATCCCTGGCAGTGTCCAAGGCCAGGCTGGCCATTGGGGCTTGGAGCAGCCTGGGACAGTGGAAGGTGTCCCTGCCATGGCTGGGGTGGCACTGGATGGGATTTAATGTCCCTTCCAACCCAAACCATTCCATTATTTTAGCTTGGGACAAAAAGAAAAGAAAAAGCAATTGTCAAGCCCTCTTGTACTGCAAAAAGTTAATTACTGTGGAGGAGATGGGTTGTTTTCAGTAAAATTTCCATTTGCAGGATGTGCTTCTTAACTCTCTAACTTCCTGTGTCTGCAGGTGGATGAAAGCCAGACTGGAGAGCCAGGGTGGCTTGGTGGAGAACTGAAGGGCAAAACTGGATGGTTCCCTGCAAACTACGCCGAGAAAATTCCAGACAGTGAAGTTCCAGCCTCTGCCAAGCCAGCAGCTGAGCCTTCTGCTGCTCCCAAGGTGTCTGTGCAGGAAACCTCCACCCCCCTGGCAGCTCCTGCCCCTCCAGAGGCTCCTGCAACAGCCAACAACTGGGCAGACTTCAGCTCCACGTAGGTTTGGGTGCTGCTGAGCACTTCAGGGTGTGCAGCCTTGGGATCTGGCAGGGAGCACAGGAGGGCAAAGTGAAAATAGTTTCTTCAAAGGGAAAGATGTTTTCTGTAGGAATCACTTAAAATTGGAGCCCTGTGGGACTTGAGGCTGCTGCCATCAAACCTGCCTGGGCACAGCATGAGCAGACATCCCTGCGTGGGGATGTGGGTGTGGTGAAATCCCAAGGTGTTCACTTCTCTTGGAATCACAGAATCCCAGACTGGTTGGGTTGGAAGGGACCTTAAAGCCCATCCAGTGCCACCCCAGCCATGGCAGGGACACCTTCCACTGTCCCAGGCTGCTCCAAGCCCCAATGTCCAACCTGGCCTTGGACACTGCCAGGGATCCAGGGGCAGCCACAGCTTCTCTGGCAATTCCATCCCAGGGCCTCCCCACCCTCCCAGGGAACAAGTCCTTCCCAATATCTCACCTAAATTTCCCTTCTGTAGTATGAATCCATTCCCCCTTGCCCTGCCACTCCAGTTCCTAATGAACAATCCCTCTCCAGCTCTCCTGGACCCCCTTCAAATAGTGGAACCTCCTAAACCCCTTTCTCCTACATTAGTTGACACCAAGACTTATTGAAGGCTTTCAGATTGCTTATGCAAAATATGCTAATGGCAGACATAACATAAGGAGGTGATTTAATTCCTGATCACATTGATAAAACTGATGGAATTTGAAAATGTGCCCTTCTCTGGATGGCTTAATTCAATGCTCTGGGCAGTTTGAGCAATTGCAATTCCTTATCCCTTGACCAAGGTATCCATATTTAAAAATTGATATCTCAATAGGAGGCCCTGGGATGGAATTGCCAGAGAAGCTGTGGCTGCCCCTGGATCCCTGGCAGTGTCCAAGGCCAGGTTGGACATTGGGGCTTGGAGCAGCCTGGGACAGTGGAAGGTGTCCCTGCCATGGCTGGGGTGGCACTGGATGGGGTTAGCATTCTGGGATTCCATGTCTAAAGGAAAGGGATGTGAGAGGTCAGGGACGTGCAGGCTGGAAGGTTTCAAACCGCTTTTGGAAGAATGATTATTTCTCTTTCCACTGTGTGCAATGCAGCCTGCACTGCTTGAAATTCTGTTTTCTGGAAAACAGTAAAGAAGTGAAATAAAAACCTGCCCTTCAGTGCAAGACAAGCAGCTGAGTTCGGGGGTTGCCTTTGAAGATAAAGTTGTGGTTAACCAGTGTTCCATTGCACTGCTGCTCCTGGAGTCACACCACTCGTGGATACTCATTGAAAAGAAATTATTGTAGAATGTAGAAAATTTTGTACTGCATGAGTTTTTTCTTCAGTTAAAAACAGTATGAATGACATAATTTTTTTTTTTTCCCAGCTGGCCAACAAACAGCAGTGAGAAACCAGAGAGTGACAACTGGGATGCCTGGGCAGCTCAGCCATCCCTGACGGTGCCCAGTGCAGGGCAGCTCCGGCAGCGCTCAGCCTTCACTCCTGCCACTGTCACAGGCTCTTCTCCCTCCCCTGTCCTGGGCCAGGTGAGCTCCTGGGCTCCCCCACATGTTCTGAGCCACCACAAAGGCTTGGAGAGCAAAGTGTGAACCTTTTTGTTTTCAGTAAAATTTCCTGTGCATTAAAACACTCACTGAGATGGGTGAGCTCTTCCAGGAGGGGTGACAGGGAAAGTCCCACCTGCAGAGCTGCATCCAGCACAGGAAGGAGCTGGAGCTGCTGGAGAGAGTGCCAGAGGAGGCAGCAGGATGAGCAGAGGGATGGAGCAGCTCTGCTGGGAGGAAAGGCTGGCAGAGCTGGGATTGTTGAGCCTGGAGAGGAGGAGCTTTGGGGTGACCTCCTTGTGGCCTTTTGGTGCCTGAAGGAGCTGCAGGAAACATGGAGAGAGACAATTGCCAAGGGCTACAGGGACAGGACACAGGGAATGGCTGCAAAGTGGGGAAACCAGAGGGCAGGGAGCTTTAGATGGGATATTGGGAATTAGGAATTGTTCCCTGGGAGGGTGGGGAGGCCCTGGGATGGAATTCCCAGAGAAGCTGTGGCTGCCCCTGGATCCCTGGCAGTGTCCAAGGCCAGGTTGGACACTGGGGCTTGGAGCAGCCTGGGACAGTGGAAGGTGTCCCTGCCATGGCTGGGGTGGCACTGGGTGGGCTTTAAGGTACTCTCCAACCCAAATCATTCTGTGAATGTGTGACCCATTGGCAACATCTGGAGGAAGATTTAACATAAAGCAGTTTCTGTTTTGCTGTTCTGGGATGGGTTTTTTAGATTTTGGTGGTCCAGTTTTGGGTCACTTCCTTGGGACTTTCTTGACTCCCTTTCTTGACAGCCTTGCCTCCCAAGTGGGTTATGTGCTGAAGTGGAACAGCAGTGGCAAATCTTCACAGCTGAATTCTGTTCAGGCACTTCTTTTTCCTCAGTGGAGCAACAAATTGTTCTTGGGAGCTCATGTGTTCTGGAAAGTGCTGAATAGCTGCCTCAGAGCAAAAAGAAATTGCAATGTGCCATGAATAATGTGCATCAAAGCATAATTCTGCCTAAAATGGACTTTAAATCCTGCTAAAGCAGCTTGACGAGGGTTTATTACATGTATATCTTACTGTAAAAGTAATTTAATCTAGATGATGTGTTAACAGACAGAAATGCAGGAGGACTGTAAACATTTCTGGAATGACTTTGGAGGTTTAACTGATGCTTTAGTTGAGAGAGAATCTGTATTTGTTGCTGTCTAAGCAGTGTAAAAATACAATTCCTGCAGCAGCTTTCTTGATGGAATGTGGAGCATGACTGACTTCTCTCTCCCCATTTTTTTTTCTTTGAAGGGTGAAAAAGTGGAAGGGCTGCAAGCACAGGCTCTGTACCCTTGGAGAGCAAAGAAAGACAACCACCTGAACTTCAACAAGAACGATGTGATCACAGTGCTGGAGCAGCAGGACATGTGGTGGTTTGGGGAGGTGCAGGGCCAGAAGGGTTGGTTCCCCAAGTCCTATGTGAAGCTCATTTCAGGCCCCATTAGGAAGTCAACGAGGTATTGTGTTTGCTTTTGCTGTCCTTTGCTTCTCCACTGGCATGGATAAGGAAATAGGAAAGGCTGCACACTTTAATTTTAAATTTCTACCCTGTAACAGTGCCTTTTTAAAAATTTTATCTGGAGGGTTTTGACTTCCAACCCTGAAAATTGGTGTGAGCAATGAGAAAACTGACCTCAGTTCTCCTTGGGTCTTGCCTCCCCAACAAAAGATTAATTAACCTTCTTAGTTTTATGTGGCTTGCAACTGAAAAATGAGTGTGTTGGATTTTATGAAGTACAGCTGTGGCAGTCAGAGCTTCTCTCTGCCCAAAATGAAAAGGTATTCCTCAAATCTAAATCACTTCTCATTATTCTTGGAGGATTAAACATTTAAAATCTCATTCTGTGTAATGTGAAGGCAACATTACCAGTAGGAATGCAAATGAGAATGATTTTAGATCATTTTTTTATCTGAGGGAAAAGAGGAGATGTAGAAAATTCTGTATTTAAGGCATTTGCTTTAATGTAACCATGACAAACCACTGGACATAAAAGCTTTATTTTGCACAATTTCTGTCTCCTTTTAAAACACAGGGAGTTGCTCCTGGTGCATGTGCATTTTTGAGTTTGAAATATAATAATAACAATTTTTCTGAAGAGATTTAATTTCTTACATAACCATTATTTTCTTCTAAAGCATGGATTCTGGTTCCTCAGAAAGTCCTGCTAGTCTGAAAAGAGTAGCATCCCCAGCAGCCAAGGCAACGATGTCAGGGGAAGGTGAGTCCTGCATGGCACTGGGAGCATCTTAGGCTGGAATTAAACACAGCAGCTCTGCTTTTTACCAAAATCAACAGGCAGATTGTTCAGCTGGTGTTCAAATCCAAGTGCAAATCAATTTGCCTCTGGAATAATTTAGAATTATTATTATTGTTAGTGTAACAGTTTATATATGTTGTGTATACAGAAGGAATAATGTCACAGATCAGAAAAGATATGAAAATAGCTTTTGTAGTTTGCAGTTTTTGCAATATTGGATTTTTTTTTTACCATTATTTTCATAACAGTTTCTGATCTGGAATAGGTTTTTACAGAGGGCCTAACAAGCACATCTGTCCATATATCCATGATGTCAGGATGAATGTCTCAATATGTCAAAGCTCATTCCCAATGTTTCATTAAAGTTCTTAATTAAGGCAGTGACAGCCAGTTATAGAATATTGGGATCCTTATGGTGTGTTCCTTTTTAAAGGTGGAGCCTGGAGCACAGAAACAAAATTTTCAGATAATTTTCAGACCTCTGAAGGGTTTTAAAAGAGGAATTCCTGGCTGTTGCCACCCTTCAGCTGAAGGGGAACATCCCCACATGAGCTGCCTTAACTCTTAATCCCCTCCAGTGCTGAGTCAGCTAAAGGTTAATTAAATCACAGCAGAGGAAATCAATTAATTGAAATACAGGTTACAGGTATTAATAGGTGAACATCTGTGGATCATCCCTACAGCACACCTGAGGTTTATAACTGCAATTCTAGGGGCAGTTTTGGGTACATTTACATTTAATTTGCCTCTGGCATGAGCACTACAGGAACTAAAAGGAGGGAACAGCAAAGAAAAGGGAGATAATCAGTTTTTTGAAAGTACAGCTGCTCTTGCTCAGTCAATATTCCAGTGAATCCCAGGGTGGTTTGGGTTGGAAAGGACCTTAAAAATCACCTTGTTCTGGTTTTCCTCATATTTGGGGCAAAGGACTTGTGGGCATGCAGAGTCTTGTCACAGGTGGGATATCTCAGGTTCTATGTTTGTATTAAAAAGGAACACAGCTTTTTTTTAAACACTTCAAAAAAGCTGTGTTTGTGAGAAATAATAAAGCCAAGGAAATAATAAAAAAATAATGAAACCAGGGATATAAATAATAAATAAAAAGAATAAATAAAAGAAATAATAAAGCAGGGATTTAACATCATCTGGTGAGAGGATTTCAGAGGAGCTCAAGTGCAGAGGGTGGTTTTTAAGCTGTGTGGACTTTCCATCCCAAACTGAAAATTCCAGTCAGCAGCACAAACAGAAACCACTGGAAAATGTTTTTAATACAGAAATGAATGACTTCTGTCCATTTTAATTATAATAGCAAATTCTATACAAAACCCCCCTGAGGCAGCCTTTTGATAGATCCTATTCAGCTCTGATAGATCCAATTTCATGCATTAAATATTGCATGTTAATAATCCATGCGATATTTCACAATTACATAATAATTACAGTTATTATGAGTAAGAACTAATAAATATATCTTCTGTCAAGCCTGTGAATAGCTGACATGATGTTAATTAGTTTTGCAGGGGATCCCTGATGGTTCCTCAGGGTTTTCCCAAGTTCTGTGTGTATTTCCCTTTTGCAGAGTACATTGCCATGTACACCTACGAGAGCTCGGAGCAGGGGGACCTCACTTTCCAACAAGGTGACCTGATCCTGGTGACAAAGAAAGATGGTGACTGGTGGACGGGCACGCTGGGTGATAAATCAGGAGTTTTCCCATCTAATTATGTGAGACTCAAAGATTCTGAGGTAGAGAAATGTTTTCTTTGGGGTTGTAGTGGTAGCTGCAAGGCATCATGAGGGACAGAAAAATACATTGCAGTGTCGCTGACTGGGAGATTGGAAAGGAAAGACAATGACAATAACAGCAATAATAGTTGCATTTTACAATGTAACATCATGAATAACTTTGGGGATCATATATTAAAATAATGCCTACATGATTTTATTTAATGCCTACACTTTCACCTTTTGGCAGTTTTGTAGGCACTGATCAGAACAGCCATGACTATTTTATTCCCCTGGTAAGTTTTTAAGGACTGAACTGTGTCTTACTGCCATTATTAAAAAACCCCCAAAAATCTAGAGAGTAATATTTCAGTCTGTTACATTTTTTCCCTATTGACAGTTTCTTGCAGTCAAGGAGAACAAATTAACAAATTTTGCATCAAAACTTTGCTACCTGCTGTGTTTGCTTAACAGTTTTTGACTGGATAATAGAGGTTCTATTTCATCTCTTTTCATCCTGAAGTAATTCCATAGAACACATATTTTTTTTAAGCATTCTAAATGGAGATGTTTTCTCATTTTTATTGTTTGAAAGGATAATTTATCTATTAGTAGGAATTAGCTTAGAGCCAGAGTTGGGTGCAGTACTGATCTCTTGATGAGAAGGATTCTGGTTTATATCTCTGGAGTAATGGAGGGTTAAAGGTAAATAAATAAAAATCAGTGGATTTTTGGGAATCTGGATGGTAAAGCTTTGTGCACAAGAGCTCAGTGAAAGACTCTACAACCCAGAGCCTGAGCAGAGTCACTCCTTAAAGCCATTTCTGCTGCTGGGAAAGCCAAAGGATAAAACCTGCAGTGAGATCTGCAGGTGTAGGAAACCTTTCAAGGGGAAATTTCTGGAGTGTCAAGAAATTCCAACAACATCCTCTGGGACAGGATTAAAAACCTGTGGTTAGTGCTGTTGGGGTTTTGCTCACCAGCCTCTGCCCAGAGCCACTTTTTGCAGAAGGTCTCACAGTCCTGCTCTGGTCTCTCATGTGCTGCTGTGCTTGGACAGCTGCCTGGGGGTGGAAAATGCTCAGGAAAGAGAAATAATTTTGTGTATTTTGCACTGTTGACAGGCCCAAAGCAAAACAGGTGATCTTTCAGCAGAGTGTATAGAAATGACTCAAAATCTCAATGGTTTCTACAGCAGAAGAATTTTTAAAATTTGTTCTTCTGTCCCAGGCTGTGCTCATTCACCTCTGGGTGCTAAAATAAACCATTCCCTGTTCCTTTGAGCTTCAGCTTATTAAAAAGGTGTGAAAGTCTTTGTTCTTCAAAGCAACAATGACACCAGTCCATGGTCCTTTCTCAGGGTTTTCCTTAGGGAGAAGTGGATTTTATTCTGGACTCTGGTGATAATTCCCTCTGTGGGGATGGAGCTCATGGGGGGCTTGGGAACAACAATTTCAACACCTCTGGGATAAAACATTGCCTAGAAATTCAGAAAATAATCCCTGAATGGATCAGGTCAGGTTGTGAAGAGTCCTGCTGTACAACACAATTGGTTAATCCTTGCTGGGGTTTATTGAAGTGACAAAGTTCTGCTCTGCTGGTTCACAGATTTCCTCACTTGTCACAAAATCCCCTCAGATGTTGAGTGAGAGTCTCAGGTGGGCAGGGGAGGTAGAACAGGGTCTGTCCTCACTGCTGTCTTTTCTCTCAGCAGAAGGAATAGGGAATATTTCTCCACCTACTGAGTGGACCAGAAATTGGGGTCATCCTAAATGAAATGCATTATTTGTGAATTCAGTTATTTATCGAAGTGCCATAGGACTTCTCCATGTGCTGCTTCTGCTATTTCACTGAGGATCCAGAGAATCCTCAAACACAATTCAGACCCAGTCTGGTCAAGGTGGTTTTGAAGCTTCTATTTTAAAATCATCTCTCAGTGTTTCCCAGGTAACTGTAAGGACAAAGTCCCAGCCTGTTTGATCTGTCCATGTGCTTCTAATCCTGCAGCACTGATGTTGGGCAAGGGATGTTTGGGAGGAGGAGGTTTTCTGAAGCTCCAGTCACTTTTTCTTTACTGGGGAGGGCAGAGGGTGTTCCTCTGCCAGAAACACTTGCCAGAGCAGAAGGAATTCTTGTGAGTCCTGTGGTTCCTCCCCATTTCACCCCCCTCAGTGGGGCTGTCAAGACCGTTTTCTCCTTGTCCCCAGACCTGCAGTGGGATTTGCATCTGCTCCCTGTGTGGCTTTCCTGGGTCACTGCTCTGTGAGTAGAGCTCACAGTGGTGCAGAGAGAGGTGAAGAACTGAGGAGAATCCAAGGAAAGCAGGGAGGAGAGGAAGATTTGCTGCTCTTGTGGAGTGTAACTAATAATGTCTGACAGTGACAGGAAAGGAGCACTGAGACACCAAGATGACCTGAAGGTGTATCTAATAATCCTTTTGATAGGTGCACTCAAACCCCACACATGGCTTTGAATGGCCCTTTTCTCTCAGCCACTAAACTGTTCTTTAGTCACTCCTCATTTTAGTTTCTGCCAGAATCCCCAACTTTTCAAAGCATCAGGTTGGTAGGGAAAACATGGAGTAGGAAACTGTTCTTTTCCACAGAGGGATTAGGATTCTCTGGAAACCTTCAGGTCGTTTGATGTTGGCTCCAGGTTGCCAGGAGGATGAGGAAGGTGAGGAAGGTGAAGTTGAGGGAGGCGGAAGTGGCAAGAGGACATTTATGGTTCCCCAACATTTCTGGCCACAGTACAGTTTAGATTGAAGTTGCTGTTACCACCTCAACCCTCTTTATTGCAGGACATAAAACTGTCAGGACTGGGAGGAAACTGCAGGAATTATTTAGGGGGCAGCAATTAGATTGGTGTCAGGTTTTGCTGCATTTCTTGTGGCTCTTCAAAGGCTTTCCTTGCCAATCCCTTGTCCTGGATGTTCATCCCTCATCTCAGCCTGTCAGGGTGCAGGGATTGCTCAGGAATATTTGCAATCCAGCCATCTGTAGAGCTGAAAACTTGTGGTGTTGTTTCAGCTCACTTTGACAGAATTCCCATTCTGTAGATAGATGGATTTACAATTCAAATGGGATATACTTTGGAATTACATTGGTATTTGCAGCCTACGAAAAGGGAATAAAAATCTGCACTTCTGCATTAACAAATCATCCACTTCATGCTTGCTGTTTATTCCCAGACATTTACTGCCATTTAAAATATTAGGGATTTCTGTAAGAACAGAATTTCCTGTGAGTTTTTGATTCCCATGTGTTGAATGAAGCACTGTAAGTCATTTTCATGTGCTGGAGAAAGAAACCTGAGTGCTAAACTTGCATCTTGTTTTCCATTTCAAGGCTCCAGGAGCAGCTGGGAAAACAGGAAGCTTAGGGAAGAAACCTGGTGAGTCAAATGTTGTGACAGCACCTTCTCTCTGTTCTTAAGTGTTTAATTCAATGGCAAGAAAACCTTTCCCTTGAAAATAAAGTAATTTTGCTCTTGGTCACCGTGGAGTAGTTTGCACTGATGGAAACTGTTATAAAATAACTGGAATAAATGCAGTTAATAAATAATGCAACTGTAATAAAAGAATTCATCCTCTCTGATCATTCTAGCATGTCAATCATTAAATAACATGTAGCTAGAGAATAAAAATCTGCTTGCTCAAAAATGAATGTAAACTTCCTGATGGATTGCTCAGCAGAACAGTGGAAACCATTCCCTGTCCCTGTCCCTCCATCCCTTGTCCCCAGTCCCTCTGCAGCTCTCCTGGAGCCTCTTTAGGCAGTGGAAGGAGTTCTCAGGTCTCTTCTCAGTAATCCAGTACTTAGAAAACCAAAATTCAAAAGCCCTTCATGGAATGAAGAACAGAACCCATTTCTGGGTTGTTTTCTTTTAACCTTTGTTTTCTGAATGCTTTTCTCTTAACTTTCTGCTTCTCTGTGACCTGCAAGACCTGAATGTTAATCTTGAGATTTGTATTGTATCTTATCTATTGTATTTGTATTTGTGTTGTGTCTTCTTTAACACACAGTCCCCAGTAAGGTCCTTTATGCTGTTGCATGGGGGAAGAGGATGTCTGATACCCAAAGCTTTGTAAACCACACTTTGTAGACAAAATTGAGACATTCCTTGTTATAGAGAGATACAAAGTATAAGATTTTTTTCTCTTCTGTTGTGATTTACTGAGTATTTTAAATGCTGTGCTAGCAAGGGAGGTTTTCCTGATTTTCACAAATTCCCACCATTAATTTGTTTGTTCATTTTGTCTCCTCGGTGGCTCTAGTGTAGAGGGATTATTGGGATTCTGTGGAAATCCTGCAGATGCAGGGAGCAGCAGAGCTGTGTTCCCTGCCCAGCAAACCCCTGGCTTTGCCCAGGACAGGCTCAGCTCCTGGTTTTTCTCTGCTTAAACTTCTCACTCTTCTGCCAGTGCCTGCTGTATTTAAAAATTCTTTCTTCTGCCTTCTGCTTTCACAGCTAAGAAACCTGGAGAGGGATTTGGGACAAGGGCTGGAGGGACAGGACACAGGGAATGGCTTCCCAGTGCCAGAGGGCAGGGAGAGATGGGATATTGGGAAGGAATTGTTCCCTGGGAGGGTGGGGAGGCCCTGGGATGGAATTCCCAGAGAAGCTGTGGCTGCCCCTGGATCCCTGGCAGTGTCCAAGGCCAGGTTGGACACTGGGGCTTGGAGCAGCCTGGGACAGTGGAAGGTGTCCCTGCCATGGCAGGGGTGGCACTGGATGGCTTTAAGGTCCTTTCCAACCTAAACCATTCCAGGATTCCATGAATTTGAGCACCTTTATAACTCAGCTCCTGGATTTTCCATCACCTGCCTGGCTCCCCCCTGTCCCTGCCTGTCCCTGCCTGTCCCTGCTGACAGATCCCAAGGGAGGTTCTGCCAGAGTTAATTCCTGTGTTGTTTGCAGTGCCCTTGGATTGCTCCTCATCCCTGTGCTTCCTCACCCTCCTTATGCTGCTCATTTGTATCTCAAATGCTTCTCTGATAAGTTTTAATTTAATTTTCCCAGTGGTCCTTTCCTTCTAAATTTCACGTCAATCATTTGATAATTTCTGATTGAAGTTCAGGCTTCCTCTCTCTCTGTTTCTTCCCTACACCAAACCCTCTGTTCCCAACCTTCCAGGGTTTGTAGTTTCCTCAGCCTTTGGAATGAATACTTAAGGGATGAGTTTACTGTCCTGGGATCCCACAGGGAAGGTTTTTGCAGTCCCCAACAGCACTTTGTGTGTTAAAAGTGTTCTCCTTCACATGGTTGGGTGAAAGAGCTAAACCGAACTTTGGGAGGACACCAAAATTCCCACAGCTCCTGTCAGTTCCAGTTGGATCCAAACCTGGGTTAACCCTGTGAGACTTCGTGGGGAACTCAATTATTCCCTGTTTTTCCACTGTAAAGCAGAGGAAACTCCAACATCTGCTGTGGGTGATTTCCTGGAATTGGGAGCTCCCAGTTCCTGTCTGTCCCATTGTACTGGGAGGGCAGCAGACAAAGCACCTGTTCTGTGAAAACCTCCATGGAGTAAAGATTTCCAGATAAATCCCATGTGCTGCATTTTGAAAACATCCATTTTTGGTGAAAAATGTTCTGCCAGCCTTAATTTGCACCTCTCAGTGCAATTTCTTTATGCTGTCATTGATGTGTCTGCTCTTCTTAGAGAGGTCAGCCCAAAGATGGATTTATTGGAAAACACTGGATTTTAAGAGCTGTATAGTTCTAATCATTATTATTACTCTCTATTTCAAACATTTTTAATCTCCTACAATAGAGCTGCTGTACCTCTGGTTTATTATTTATTTATTCCTGTAGTGCTCTGAACCTCTCATTTATTTTACAATTACCACATGTATTCATGGAAATACATAAATCCATAACAATTTCATGGGAAGAAATAACACAGTGTTATAGCAGAGTTAATGTTGGATAAAACGTGTTCCGTTTTTTCCAAATTAAAAAAATTTAACATTTATTTTTAAAATTAACTGGTTTTTTTTCTCCTCTGCTTCAACAGAAATTGCCCAAGTTATTGCCTCTTACACAGCAACAGGCCCAGAACAGCTGACTCTTGCTCCTGGCCAGTTGATTCTCATCAGAAAGAAGAACCCAGGTGGTTGGTGGGAAGGAGAACTCCAAGTTAGTTCCTTTTTTTTTTTTCCCCCCAGTAAAAGTCCATTAAAAAAAAGAAAGTTATTTTTTAGTAGTTGAAAATGTTGAATACGTTGATGATAAATAAATTGGACAAGATTCTGCAATCCAGCACTTCTCAATTAAGCACCTTTCCAAGGATGCAGACTCTGCCATCCCTGAACTTGGGATTTTTTGAGTAGAACTTGACAGTTTGGTCCCACTGAATGAGCTGTTAGCTTTGGGGTTTTTAGCAGGAAATAGATGGGAAAATTCCCTAGATTTATTTGGGCAGTGCAGATGCTCAGACTAATTCAGTTATTTTTAACACATATTTATCTGCCCTTTTTGTCTTTCCTGGTGATATTTTTTTCATCTTTTGTGGAGAAATCCTCTTCCAGGATTCCTCTGGGTTTCACTCTCACTGATCTTGATGCTGTTGGTAACTTTTAGCTTTAAAGAGTCTCCATTAAGTGTTTTTAAAGACAGAAAAAAAATTTCTCTGGCTGTGATCTGCCATAGTAATCACTGAGCAGCTGCTGTGAGGCTCTAAACCAATCACATTTTGGTTGTATAAATACTCACATGTAACTTTAGATACTTTGATGTCTTACATGTGGTTTTACAATTGGGTTTTACTTCATTAGCAATGCCCTGACTGTTCTTTTTATTCTCCTGTTCCACACTTGGGGGTCAGAGGGAAGGGAAAATAAGGCAAATGTTTTCAGCATTGCGTTGCTGGTTTAGTGCAGTATTCAAAAATATCTGAAAATAAAAGATCTGAATACACTTCAGATCAAGGGCTTTCTTTTTGAGTAAAGATTTAGACAGGGAAGGAAGTAGGTAAAGAACAATTAATCCATTAGATGACTTTTTTTTCACCAAAGTTAACATGAATCTGTTTTTAAAAGGCAAAATTCTCCCTGCCCCAAATGCCAGCCTTGTTTTGACAACACAAACAAGAACAAACAGTTAAAACAATTCTTGATATAGATTTAAAAGCTGAGATTCAAGGTTTTGGAAGAATCTTTCTTACAGTGAGGGGGTTTTTGTGGATTTGATTTGCAATGGACTTTGGAGTTGGGGAAGTAACAGGATGAGGTTTCCTGCTTTGGTGACACAAGGGATTGAAAAGCTTGGGTACTGTTTTATGTAAAAGAAAAGAGGTAATTTGGATTCCTGATCTCTGTTTAAATTGCCCCAACCCAGGGATCTATTTCAATGCAATTCTTTATGTGACAAACGAACATTTAATTAGAAATACTAGTAAGATTATACCTAAATATTACAATATCCAGCTATTGTAGTTGAATATTACAAAACCAGCAGGCTTTTCCCTCCTGTTCTGTTCTAAGACAGCCTGTTAGCTGAGCTCTCCTGCCTTGCCCTGCCCAGGGCTCCTGGCTCAGTGCTCTGTCTCCGCAGGCTCGCGGCAAGAAGCGCCAGATCGGTTGGTTCCCTGCCAACTACGTGAAGCTGCTGAGCCCAGGAACCAGCAAGAGCACCCCAACCGAGCTGCCCAAGGCTGCAGCACCCTCAGGTGAGCCCTGTGTGCCCCTGGGACAGCTCCCTGTGTGCCTGGGGGGCTGGGAATGTGCTGCTCCCCCAGCTGGGAGGTGCTTGGGTGCTTCAGAGCTGCTGGAATGTTTTACCATTCCCCCAAACCATCCCATCCCTTTATCCCATTCCATCCCTGCAGTGACTGTGGGACAGGAGCTCTGAGCTCTGGGATGTTCCACCATCCCCCATCCTTTTATCCCGTCCCTTGATCCCATCCCATGATCCCATCCCATGATCCCATCCCTTTATCCCATCCCATCCCATCCCATCCCATCCCATCCCATCCCATCCCATCCCATCCCTTTATCCCATCCCTTTATCCCATCCCTTTATCCCATCCCTTTATCCCATCCTTTTATCCCATCCTTTTATCCCATCCTTTTATCCCATCCCATCATCCCATCCCCTTATCCCTTTATCCCTTTTTCCCATCCCTTTATCCCATCCCTGCAGTGGGACAGGAGCTTTAGGGGATCAGGATGACCCAGGGCTGGGCAGCTGAGGTTCCTCTCCTGCAGAACCTCCTCCTTGTCCTGAGGTGATGTGGGACAAACCCTCCATGGAGAGAGAGCTTTTCTCCAGCATTTTAAGGATTAGGAAAGGACACAAGAGTGGCAGAACATGAACATTTTCATGGAATCACAAAAGGGTTGGGCTGGAAGGTGTTTTCCAGACCGCATTCCATGATGCTGGGTTTGTGCAGCTGGTGCTGACTTGGCCCCTCTGATGTTTGTTACAAAGATCCAGGAAATGTCTTCTCTAAAGCCTCTTGAATTTGGGGTTAAAATGGTAACTCAACACAAACTTCTACAAGGAAATATGATGAGATTTTTTTTACATATTTTTGAAATTATTTCAGTTTTGACAATCTGGGACTTTCCCCATGTGCTAAGTTTTACAGAATAAAGTTTTTAGCACTTTTTGCATTGCCTGCAGAACATCAAAATCTTAATTAAACCACAATTAAAAAAAAGAAGCTGTTTGGCAAATTGAAGTAAATTACTGGCTCAGTACAAGGATGCAGTACAGTAAAAGCAAATTTTAGGATTAATTCACTGGAGAGAAGCTGCCAGCAAGGCTCATTAATAGAAGTCTGAGATCTGGTGGGAAAAACCAGAAGCCCTGTGGCTTGGCAAGGAGAAAACAGCAGAGAAATAGAGGGGATTATTTATTTAACTAAACAGTCCTGCTGCTTCAGAGAATTCAGGAAAGTGCTTTGTCAGAAGTGAGCAGAACCAGCTGTATTCTGAGCCCCAGTGAGATTGGAGGAGTTCCACTGCAAGGAAACAGAAAATCGGCTGCTGGAACCAATCCTGGAGTGCCAGAAGGGCAGCCTGGATGGCCTGGGATGCTTTTTGTCCAGTTCTGTTGATTTTCTCTTATATTTTCCAAGATTTCTGTGTTCTGAAAACCTCAGTGGGACAACAAGGACATCGCCATTGGCTTTCTTTTGGATTAATCAGCTTCCAATAGTGGAAGTTCAAATGTGTCCCAGATTTTTCTGTCCATTGACAGTTCTGGTGGGAGGTTCTAGGCCAGGTTGGAGCAGCCTGGGACAGTGCAAGGTGTCCCTGCCATGGCAGGGTGGCACTGGATGATCCTGTGGCTCCTTCCAGCTCAGCATATTCCACGATCCCATGATGATTTCTGCTGCCAGCAGCCGCCTTGCTCCCGAGGTGCAGCAGAGCCAGACAAGCACAGCTGCAGAAAGGAGCATCTGCTCTGAACAGGCTGTGATCAGCCACCCAGCAGGGGAAGGGAACACCCAAGAATCGTAAATGCTCAGGGACACAAGGAACCATAAAAGCTGGAGCATCCAGGAAAATACCAGAGACTTTTGTTAAAGACTTGCTATCATTTTTATTAATATCTTATATATTTTTATTTTTACTTATGACTGCACAAGTGCTAGGTCAGTTGCTGACCTAGAGTAAAAGCACATGGCAGTGAGTTTGGGCTAAAGGGAAAGGGTAAAGGGAAGAGAGGAAGGAAGAGATGAATTAAAGAGGGACAGAGAAAGAGAAAGAGAGAAAAAGAAAGAAAGAAAGAGAAAGAAAAAGAAAGAAATGCTCAGGGACACAAGGAACAATAAAAGCTGGAGCATCCAGGAAAAAACCAGAGACTTTGGTTAAGGACTTGCTATCATTTTTATTAACATTTTCTTCAATATAAATGCCCAGGCTGGGATTGCTGGGGGGTCTGGCAGGGCAGGGCTGGGCTCAGTGACCCTGTGGATGGCCATGCTGGGGTGCTGCAGCCCCAGGTGACCCCTTGTCCCTTGCAGTGTGCCAGGTGATCGGCATGTACGACTACAGCGCCCAGAACGACGACGAGCTGGCCTTCAACAAGGGCCAGATCATCAACGTGCTCAACAGGGAGGACCCTGACTGGTGGAAGGGGGAGGTCAATGGCCACGTGGGGCTCTTCCCGTCCAACTACGTGAAGCTGACCACCGACACCGACCCCAGCCAGCAGTGTGAGTGTCCCGCCGCGCGGTGCTCCTCCTGCTCCTCTCAGGTGCCACATGCAGCATTGCTGGGCTTCCTGCAGCCCCAGATCCCCTCAGAGCAGCTCTCAGGAGGAACAGCAGCATTGCTGGGCTTCCTGGCACCCCAGCTCCTCTCAGAGCTGCTCTCAGGGTAGAACATACAGCATTGCTGGGGTTCCTGCAGCCCCTCAGAGCTGCTCTCAGGTGGAACATACAGCCTTGCTGGGGTTCCTGCAGCCCCTCAGAGCTGCTCTCAGGTGGAACATACAGCCTTGCTGGGGTTCCTGCAGCCCCTCAGAGCTGCTCTCAGGTGGAACATACAGCCTTGCTGGGGTTCCTGCAGCCCCTCAGAGCTGCTCTCAGGTGGAACAGCAGCCTTGCTGGGGTTCCTGCAGCCCCAGCTGCCCAAAGTCTCTTTGAAGACCTTCTGTCCCCCCGTTGTGTTTGGTTGGTTTCGTTCCCATCCCCGTAGCATTTCCCCTCCCGATCATTTTGCTCCACGCCTTGCCATGCCTGCCTCATTTCCCCAGCTTGAATTTGCTCATTGTTTTGTTTTGCTTATGTGTTGTTTTCCTCCTTTTTCTAGGAATCATATGTTGTCCATCCCCCACTCAGGCTTGAAAGTCCTCAAAGAGACCCACTATCCCATAGCAGTGCCCAGAGGGATGATGGGAGATGCAGCCTTGATCATGTGGCTTCCAGCATGATCATCTACTGCCTTCTGAGTCAAGAACACACTGCACAGCAGTTTTACCTCATTTGACATTTAGTTGCATGGAATCGCAATGGTTGAGTTAATTTCCGACAAAATTAAACTGATTCAAAAAAAAGAAAAACAAACCAACAAAACAAAAAACACACACACACACAAAAATAAAAAAAATCACAGGATAGTGGGTCCTTTTGTGGCTTTCAGAGTTACCAAACTAATTTTTCCACCTTTGCACAGGTGCTTTCGATAGTTTCAAAAATTATTTTTTAAAGATATATTTTAGCCTTTTAAAGGAAAATATAAATTAAATTTCTTCATTGCAATTTTGTTTGTGCAAAAAGACCCACTATCAAGGAATGCTGCATGTGCTATTAAAATTGTTCCAAATGTCCATGAATTGGAGACTTTATGTATCTTTCTTTTTTATTGTTCACTTGTCCGGTGTTGTCAATATGTCTCTTTTTTTATTATTTTAATTTTCTTTTATTTTTTTTTAATTACAAAAGAACAGAAGCAGTTAAAATCAGTTTAAGGAAGTTTAAATGTGCCCAATTCCAGGTATTTTGTTGTAGTTACTGTACTGTTTGTATCAGGTGTTGTTGTTGAGTGTGTAACCCATTGTGGAGAGCAGCAATGCCCTCCTTCCGTGCCAGAGACAAACCTGGAGTGATGTTTGATTTGATTTTGCACATGACTTGTAGCTGCAAACGGTTAGCAAACAGCCTGGTTTGTGTTGTGTCCCTTGGTTTGTTGCATTCCCGGGTCAGAAATGGATGGAATTTTCCCTCCTGGGGATGCAGAATTCCCTCCGGGCTTCTCACCGCACTTGGAGTTCTCACTTGTGCTTTCTGTGGAACAACACCCTCTGAACGAGTCATTGCCCTGACAAGAAAGAATGTATAGAACTATCTCCCTGCAATTAATTTCCAATGTTTACATTTTTTTAAAAACTAGACTGTGGAATTTCTACAAATTAATATGAAATGGAGCTTACAGTGGAGTTGTAGCTGTGCTGTAGCCAAGCCCTGTCTGTCTCTGCAGCGTTAGTCGCTGGCTCTTGCTGAAATGCCTGGTGCTGGCAGTGCCCTCCTCCCAATGCTCAAGCACAACAGAGCCTCCTACTAATGATTTACCACTGAGTTACATCCTGGTTTCTGTGTTTCACTCTCCTCAACCCCTGCTGGCAGCCTGTAGCATCCCCAGCCCAGCTCCCTGCTCCCGACCCGTCCTGCGGTGCAAAGGACAAGTGAAGCTCCTTACTCAATTGCACTTCAGTATTTCATCACTATGAATGTAAATTATATAAATATATAAAAACCTGCAGCTTTAACAACTGTAATACAGCCTTTCCAACTAGTTCCATGTATAGAGAATTAAATCCTTCGTACAAAAGAGGCCGACACGTGTTTGTTGTCTCGTTGCTGGGTCACCACGGGCCAGGAGAGCACCGAGGGATTTGTCACCTTTTCCCCTCACAGTGACACTGGAATTACTGTTTCCATGGAATTTCCGTGGAATGACTCAGATGGAGCGTCGTTATCTGCAGCCTTTTGCCCTTTTGGCATGTGGGGGGATTGTTGGGCTGTCCTTGGACTCCTGCTCAGGATATTCTGTGATTCTGTTTCCACATCCAGGGTTTCGACATGGTACAAATCAGTTGGTTTTGATTTTTTTTAATAGTTAAATTAAATATTCTTTCTTGGTTTGCCATGGGTTTACCTGGATTTGGGATGTGTTTTATGCCAGAAGCTTGAGTCTGAAAATATGCACAATTGCACAGATTTTCCTTCTTCTTAGGACAGTGTTTAAATAGTAATACATTTTTCATTTCTGCCATAAAAACACAATTCTTTTCCATCTTGGCCACTGCTGACAACTACAGAAAGGAGCAGCATATCCCACTTGTGATTTTCAGTGCTCTGAGGGGATGGAGCCAGATTTGACTCCACTCTGTCAGTATTTTGTGCATTAACTGGCATTTGAATGAGAGGAGCTCTCTTTTCCCATCCTGAGCTGCTGGGTTAAAAAATCAACTTGACTAAAAGCATTTGTCCTTAGAGACATTTTGGGTTCTGTAACTTCAGGCCAGAACTACATATTAAATATGTAGTGAAATATTTCCAATACTTCAGCTGTAGGGGACTCAGGTGCTGCTTTTTCCTTTCTCTTTACATCAAGTGAGACAAAAAATAAAGCTCCTCCAGTACCCTGCAGGGTGCAGCTTCTCTAACTCGTGTCTTCCAAGTGCTGAGACTGAAGCCTTTCAAAATCAGAGTCCTGAAAGCTCCTGGGGCAGTTTTGCAGTGGCACTGAAGGGACAGTCTGGAGTTGTCACTTTGTAACTCACAGGGAATCCCAAAATCCCTGAGGCTGGGAAAGCCGGGGAAACTCCCAGCCCATGGAGTCCCAGCTGTGCCCAATGGGCACCTTGTCCCCAGCCCAGAGCACTGAGTGCCACAGCCAGGCCTTCCTGGGACACCTGCAGGGATGGGCACTGCAAACCTCCCTGGGCAGCTCCTGCCAAGGCCTGAGCACCCTTGCCATGCAGAAATTCCTGCTGCTGGCCAAGCTGAGCCTCCCCTGGCCCAGCCTGAGGCTGTTCCCTCTCCTGCTGTCCCTGTTCCCTGGGAGCAGAGATCAGAGCTGCCCCTCTGCCAGATGGAAATAAAAACATAATAAAATGTTTGATAAAAGCTTGGAACATTTAGAAAGCTGCATTTAGTTCCCACATTTGTGGTTCCAAGTGCAATGCCTGTACAGCACCTTTATTTTTGTGTCAGACCCTGTGAACTGGGCCTGTGCAGTTCCTTCCCCTTGGACCTGTGGCTGCTGCTGGTGACTCTGCTGCTTCTGTGCCCTGAGTGCTCAGGGGCTCAGCCAGCTCCTGGCTCACCATTCAGAGGGGAGATTGAGTTTCCTGATGTGTTCTAAACCAGTCCAGGGCTTGGTTAACTCTGCTGATGTACAGTTTTAGGTGCATTCACACCCTCACACGTAGGATTTTATTCTTCTCAGGCAGCCTCTGGACAGGGATTGGTAGAATTATCAAATTCCTATGGGATTGTTGAGGTTGGAACCACCAGTGAATCACATCCTCAAGTGCCACATCCACACCTTCTCTGAACACTTCCAGAGTGTTCAGTGATGTCACCCCTAAATAATGCTTCAAGTTTTGCAAGGGGAGCTTCTCAGCCTTGTTTCCAGGTCCTTCTGTGCACCTCAGAGGGAAGTGCTCTGCTCTAACAGTGAATGGACAAACTGCTCTAGTTGAGACATTCGAATCCTGCTGAAATCGTTGAAAATAGCTGAGAAATGGGATTGGGCATTGCATGTCCTTGAGATGGAGAGATCTGTTTGATCCCAGACAATGTGCCCAGCAAAAGCCTGGGATGGGTGGTAGGTCCATCCTACAGGATTTAAGGGGAATTGGTGGTTGCATCTGAAACCAGGGGATAAGGAGGTTGGAGGTTGAAATGTTGATTTAAATAACTCAGCACAGCTGGGGTCCCTCCAGGGCTGTGTCCAGTTCTGGTGCTGCAGGAGAGCCCTGGAGGGGCTGCAGAGTGTCCAGGGCAGGAACAGAGCTGGGAAGGGGCTGGAAAACTGCTGAGGGAGCTGGGAAAGAGCTGAGGCTGGAGCAAAGGAGGCTCAGGGGGAACCTTGTGGCTCTGCACAGCTGCTGCCAGGAGGGGACAGCCGGGGGGTCAGGCTGTGCTCCAGGGAACAGGGACAGCAGGAGAGGGAACAGCCTCTGGCTGGGCCAGGGGAGGCTCAGCTTGGCCAGCAGCAGGAATTTCTGCATGGCAAGGGTGCTCAGGCCTTGGCAGGAGCTGCCCAGGGAGGTTTGCAGTGCCCATCCCTGCAGGTGTCCCAGGAAGGCCTGGCTGTGGCACTCAGTGCTCTGGGCTGGGGACAAGGTGCCCATTGGGCACAGCTGGGACTCCATGGGCTGGGAGGGCTTTGCCAGCCTCAGGGATCCTGGGATTCTGTGTATAATTTACCCAAGTGAAGGGGAGCTCTCCTGCTGTGCTGTTCCCTTCTCCTTAAGGATTTGGAGGAAAACTGATATCATTTTTGCCCACTCCTGGTTCCTTCTAACAGGACAGATTTTTGTCTCCTGTGACCTTGTCACTACAGGCTGGGCCACCACGAGGCTTATAGGGAAATCTGGGAATTTAGAGTGCTTAGAAAACCTCCCCAGAGGAAAAGGAATCAGCAGCTGTGCCCACGGACATGGATCAGTGAGTTCCAAAGCAGAACTTCCCAAAAAGCAGCATCTTTGTTCTTTTAGGCTTAATGTTTATCTTGGGATACCCAGCTATTCAGGGCTGACTTTGTAAGGAGGAGGAACAACATCTTTACTCCATACAATGACATTTGAAATGATCTCTTGCATTTCTGGGCTCCTTTAATCTGCAAGGACTGTGGTGATGGGAGGTGAAGGCACAGATTTGTAGTTCCTACATTTGTCTGTTGGTTCTCCAAGTCCAGCCAGAGGAGCAGAATTCGTGGATTCACTCTCCTGAGAACAAACCAAGTTAATTATTGTCATTTCCCCATCCTTTCCTGACTTGACTGAATTGAAGCAAAGAATTCCCAGAGAAGCTGTGGCTGCCCCTGGATCCCTGGCAGTGTCCAAGGCCAGGTTGGCCATTGGGGCTTGGAGCAGCCTGGGACAGTGGAAGGTGTCCCTGCCATGGTAGGGGTGGCACTGGATGGGCTTTAAGGTCCTTTCCAACCCAAACCATTCCATGATTCCGTGATCAGTGGAATCCAGTTCACCAAAGTTCTTTGGCATCCATGAAAAACAAGCCAGACATTTCCACTTGGAAAGGAACCCAGTTCTTCTTTGGTGTTCTCAATACAAAGACAAGAAAAATCTCTGCTCTTGTCCACCTCACAAAGAACATCCCTGATCAGAAAAGTCTCTCCTGAGTGTTCTACTCAGGTTTGAGCTTTTTTCCCCAATATTTCATATCCAAACCCCAGAGTGTTTGTTGTTGTTCAGAGCAGCCCATTCACACCCCAGCTGGCTGCCAAGTGAGCCACGAAAATGGTTCATTATTCAAAATGTCAGTGCTTCCTCCAAAGAGTTGCTGGTTGGAAATCATCTTCAAACCAAGGTCATTGCATCTTTGAACAGGAACTTCCCCAGGGAGAAGTAATTAAACACTTGGTTCACTTCTAATGAAGCATTGGGAGAACTTGGTCTGTTTCTTAGCCCTCTTGGTGCCAAAGAAACTGCTCTGAAATCAGGCATTTATTCAACAGAAATGAAACTCTGCCTTTTGAAATGGGTCCAAAATTCGCTCTATTGGCAAAAAGTTGATATTTCTCCAAATCTGCTTTTTATTTCAAGCAGTTTGAATTGCACCTTGTAAAGGGCTGGGATATCCTGTTTATCAGGGAGCCTTATAAAGGTACCTCTGCTTCCAAGCTGATCCCTTCCCAGCTTCAGAGTCAGAGAGGAAACAGCCTTGGCTGTCTGTATGTCCTTTTCTGGGCTTGTTTTGTTTGGGTTTGGGTTTGGTTTTTTTTTGTTATTTTTAAGTTCAATCCATCATTCCCCATTCAGGAGCACAGATCAGTTAAAGCAGCAGCTAATGGTATTTGATGGAAATGGTGGTGAAACACTTGGTCCATTCTGAGCTCCTGAGCTACATTCAGGAAGCTAAAAATGCAGGAAATACTCCCTAAGTATTAATGTTTCCATAAAGAAAGTTTGTTTCCATGGGGAATATACTGATTCTGCTGAGGGGCGAGGGAAAGAATTCAGCTGGGGAATTTTGGTTAGTGAAAATAGTTGAAATAGATAATTTTTAGAGCCAAATGTTTTTCACCTGTTTGAAATCAACTTTGGTTTTTGAAATGCATTCTATTTTATGCAGAAAAGTAGCAAAAACTGGAGGAAAACATTGTGTTCCAATCTCAGAAGAACTTAATTAAGCTCAGCTGAAAAATAATTGCCTAAAGAAGAAAGAATGGAATTAAATGTTCTGTCTAATTCAGAATAGAAAACAAAATTTGAGATTCTGGAATTTTTATTAAAATATTCCTATCTACTGGGGATTAATGCAAGGGAGGTTTGCAACAATATAGGACAAAACTGATGGAAGATGAGCTCTTAGTGACAACATTTTCCTGTGCCTTTAAATGCAAAGGAGAACCAAATCCACCCTTTGGCTTGGCCTAGAAGTCAGTGGAATGTGGGGATCTCCAGGACCTTTGCATGTCCTGGCTCGAGCCCTTCAAATATTTAGGAGCAGCTTTTAATTGAAATGTGAAGAAGTAAACAGACCCTGCAGCACCTTCTTGAGAGGGATTTCTTTGACCAGAATTAAAAGGTGAACCTCAAATTCAGGGCATCCATCACCTCTGAGGGAATCATTCCAAAGTGCCCCTTGGAGCACTGAGGTCACTGCAGCTCTTCCCTGATTCCTTTTGGGATATCTCTGCATTTTCTTCACACCACATGAAGTTTTTGTCCCTTTCCATTCCCATCCCTGTGGGATTGCAGTGACACAGCCCAGGCTGAGGTTGGCAATGGGCAGCTGAGGGACACTTTCAAGTTTAGCCACAAGGGAAGAGTTCACACTTAGAGATGGCCTTTGTTTTAATAAACTCCAAAAATGTGTTAAATAGAAGGTTTAGAGTCGCTGGGGGATGAAGGATGGCTGGGATTGTGCTGTTACTGAACAATAACCAAGTGGCTGGAGCAGGAGGTGCTTCCTGCTCACTGAACATGTCTGACTGCTCCAGATGTGAATCCATCTGCCAGCAGCTGTGACTAAAGCCCAGGCTCTGTGTGTTTTGCAGGGTGTGCAGACCTTCACCTCCTGGACATGCTGACCCCCACGGAGAGGAAGAGGCAGGGCTACATCCACGAGCTCATTGTCACCGAGGAGAACTATGTCAACGACCTGCAGCTGGTGACAGAGGTGAGGCACTGCAGCCCTGAGCTCTTCTCCCTCAGCTAAATCAGCTTTCCACTGCCCAAAGTTACTGCATTGCACTGCTGGCTCTGCCTGCCCTGGGGGATCTCTATCCGGGTCTCATTTGTGGGTATTTCTACAGATATACAGATATAGATATACAGATATACAGATATACAGATACGATAGATATGCAGATACACAGATATATAGATATACAGGTATAGATATACAGATATAGATATACAGATATAAGATATACAGATATCAGATATACAGATATACAGATATATAGATACAGATATACAGCTAGACATACAGATACAAATATACAGATATAGATATACAGATATACAGATATACAGATACAGGTGTGGGTTAGTGCAAATCCTCTCAATCCCCTGTGTCACCATCACCAGAATGCTGGTGTTTGCAGTATCATTTTAGCAAACCCTTTTTGCTCCTGACTCTCAGTGTTTACTTCTCATGTATGAGTTCTGAACCTTAAAGAAAAGTTCTTAGATGAAGCACATTTTCTGTGCTCACAGTGGGGCTTTGTTATCATGTCCTGTGATTGGCTTTGGATGTAAGAAAAAAAAGGAATTACTACAGACAACTGCAGACAATTCTTTTGACATAGAAGCAAAGCCCTTTTTTGAAGAGTTCAAGATATGCAAACCTGAAACACTCAGAGAAATCAGAACTTCCATAAAACAGTGCAAAGTAAAACTTATTTCCAGTTGCATTATCAAAGGAATCCTGGGGTCTTTTGCAGGAGATCTCTGGCTAAAATTGCCAGGTTTCAAACAGATTATCCAGATCAGAATTAACACCACCACCCCTACAAATTCAGAGCATTCCCTGTTAAAGCCTCTCATGCCTGAGGGTCTCCTCAGTCCCACCCATTCCCAGGGAACATGATGGATGTCTGGGACAGGGAGTGTGCTGGAATTGTGTCTGTACTGACCATGGACACTCTAAATGGCTTCATTTTCTGACTCCCTAGATCTTCCAGAAACCACTGATGGAATCTGAGCTGGTCACAGAAAAAGAAGTTGCCATGATTTTTGTGAATTGGAAGGAGCTGATTATGTGCAATATAAAACTACTGAAGTAAGTTGGATTTTCCCCCCATATTTAGCAAAACCAGAGCCCTGGGCCTCTCTCCCTGCTTCTCCTTTCAGCTGCATGAAAATACTTGTCATTTATACAAATGACAACCAGAAGGGCCACGTGTTTCTCCTTGTGGGAGAAAGCAAACTGTGGACAGCTGTGAGTTGTTGAGAAGAGCCCAGCAGCTCTCTGCTATTTGCACTCCCTGGGTTCCTGTGCTGCAGAAGGCAAATCCTCCTCTCCCCTGCAGAGCAGAGCTTGCCAAGGCTTCCCTCAGGGCAGGATTTTCCTGTCTCTGTCCCAGCCCAGCCCAGCCCAGTCCCAGTCTAAGGCACAGGAACCTCCTTGTCCCCTCTTGGGTGATGGAATCCTGGAATGAGTGTGGCTGAGGCGACTGTGCTGAGCAGAGCTTGGTTCCTCAAGGATCCCCAGGGATGCTCCCCAGAGCCTCTTTCTCCAAAGGCTCCATGTGCTGCTGCCCCAGCTCACTGCCATGAGAGTCATTGCCAGGGAAATTGGGTGAGAGTAGAGTCAAACCTTCACCTTGATAAGCAAAAGCATTAAAAAAGCTCTTCTGTTTCCCTACTGAGCTGCTAATTTTCACTGAACCTACAGGGATTTTACAGCTTTGCAATATCTCCCTTTTTTTGTAAAATGTTTTTGAAAATGGCTCACAAGTTGAAAGGTTCTGGTGAGGACAGGACAAATGGCAATAACCCTTTCCTTAGGAAACCAGGCTGAAAACTGGGAGTACCTTTGAGCTCAGGGTGATGGGGCTTTTCCCTCCCTCACTCCCTCACATGTCAGTAAATCTAAACTAACAGAAAAGGAAATTACCTTCCTTTTCCTCTCCTCTCTGACCTGGCATTGCATAAAGGTGCCCACGAGAGGGGAAGGTGCTGGCTGAGGGTGCAGCCTTGATCATTACATCCTTGCAGTGAGTCTTGTGGCTGATGTGTTTATTGTTCTCTGGGTCTCCATAATGAATAAGAACCCACCCCTTTATTCCATAACTGAGGAGTGGCTCTTTGTCCCACCCCCGTGCCCTGCTCCTGCTCAGGGCTCTGCGTGTGAGGAAGAAGATGTCTGGGGAGAAGATGCCTGTGAAGATGATTGGGGACATCCTGACTGCCCAGCTGCCCCACATGCAGCCCTACATCAGGTTCTGCAGCTGCCAGCTCAACGGGGCTGCCCTCATCCAGCAGAAGACAGATGAAGTGCCCGAGTTCAAGGAGTTTGTCAAGGTAAGAGAAGCAGCAACCCCTGGGAGTTCTGTGCATCTTTTTGTTTTGCTGATCTGCTGAACAAATGAGGCCCCAACTCCAGGGCTGTGTCCAGTTCTGGGGCTGCAGAGTGTCCAGGGCAGGAACAGAGCTGGGAAGGGGCTGGAAAACTGCTGAGGGAGCTGGGAAAGAGCTGAGGCTGGAGCAAAGGAGGCTCAGGGGAACCTTGTGGCTCTGCACAGCTGCTGCCAGGAGGGGACAGCCGGGGGGGTCAGGCTGTGCTGAGTGTCCCAGGGAAAAGGAGGAGAGGAAATGGCCTCAAATTGCACCTGGGGAGGATCAGATTGGAAAGGAGAAAATACTTTTCCCTCACAGAGTGGTGAGGCCTTGGAATGAGCTGCCAGGGAGGTTTGCAGTCCCTGTCTCTGGCAGTGTTCAGGAGGAGTCTGGCTGTGGCCCTTGGGGACATGGTTTGGGGTGATGTTGGTGCTGCTGGGGTGGCACTGGGTAATCCTAAAGGGCTCTTCCAGCCCTGATGATTTTGGGATTCTTGTCCAGACAAGGCAGGTGAAGATGCACTGTAAAAACTACAGGGAATTCTCCTGCTGATGTTGTGATCTCAGAGCAGATTTAGCTGAGCATTGGTGCTCATTTATTGCCTTCCCTTTTCCTTTCTTGGAGGAGCTCATTTTTCAGGGTTTAAAGCACCTGACTAACCAGATTTTACCTCTCTAATGTTTCAGAGGTTAGCAATGGATCCTCGCTGTAAAGGAATGCCACTATCAAGTTTTCTACTAAAGCCTATGCAACGGGTAACCAGATACCCACTAATCATTAAAAATGTACGTTCCTTTGCACATGGGATGGGTTTGATGCTGCTTTGCTTACACTTTAATTCCAGGGTTGTTTCTTTATTTGTGTCAGGCTTTGTCACTGTGAGATTTCTGACGTGCTGGGGAATGTGGGATGTCCTTTAATACTTGATTCCAGTATAGAAACTGGGATAATTCCTTGGGCTTTGGCAAAATCATTTGATATTTCTGTTCAAAATGGAGGTGAAACTTGCATCCAAAGAACCAGAAGGCAGCGAGTGCTGAATGAAAATTTAAAATTCAGATAACAGGAGCACCAAGTCAGCTTTGTGCTCATATTTGCCTTTCCCCACAGTGCCATTCCCTCCCCACAGGCAGGGAAGTGACTCTCAGCCTGGATTTCTGCAGGTTCCCCCTGTGCAGCTGATGGTGCTGAAGAGCTGACAGACCTTTCCTAACCTCCACTTGTTGCTTAACACTTCCCATCCCAGATAACGCCATGGAACTTGGCTTTCACAGGGAGTTACAAACTGGATGTTGCCATTGAAGGGATTCCTTCAGCACTCGTGGCTGTGTTTGTGCATTTGGCTGCAATGCTTTGTCAGAGGAGCCAGCAGTGTCCGGCTGCAAGGGCTGTGCTGCTGTCACCGAAACTGCAGGCAAAACAAAAACCCTCCAACAACATTTTTAATGTTGGAGAGTCAAGGCATTACTTTATTATGTGGCCAGGATGTTGTTCTGGCCAGGATGTACCACAGAAATCATCTCATCCACACACAGCCTGGCTGTGCAGAGAGAATCATTCCATGATACATGATTTTACTAGATTCTTCAGGTATTTTATACAATAAAAATACATAGAAAAGCATTGGGTCAGTGTTCATTGGGCCAGAGTTGAGCAAACTCCCAGTATTCAGTTTCCCATTGGATCCAAATCTCCTTGCCTCTGATGTAAATTAGATTTTTCATTCTCCAGTTCTCCTCTCAGTCCTTTCCTGCCCAGATGTCTTCAGCCCTGCTGGAGGTGCTCTGGGGTAGCTGTTTGTAGATAGTCACTGCTGTCTGCTGATGTTCTGCTGAGAGCTCTTTAGCTTTGGGTTCCTCCAGTCTGTTGATATGCTGAGTCCATCAGACCTCACCTGGTAGAACAATGCCCTGGAGAGAAACCTAAAATTCCTTTTCCCAGGCTAAAGATAAGCAGAACTTTTGACTAAAGTGATACAAAAATTTTAAACTGCTATATTTTCCAACACTGCCAGGCCTTCCATCCTAGTTCCCACGCAGTGTTTGTCTCCTGTTTTTCCCATTTGTCAAGGAGGAGAATAAATGTGGGCCATCCTGGCTCAGCTGGATGGCAGTGTGGGGCTGACAGTGAATGCAGCTATGTCTAACAGAGGATTTCTCCGTGTGCAGATAATCGAGAACACCCCTGAGAACCACCCTGACCACAGCCACCTGCGGCACGCCCTGGAGAAGGCGGAGGAGCTGTGCTCCCAGGTGAACGAGGGCGTCAGGGAGAAGGAGAACTCGGACAGGCTGGAGTGGATCCAGGCCCACGTGCAGTGCGAGGGACTCTCTGAGGTACCACCATCACCATGGCTGCTGGCAGGGCTGGGAGCAGTGCACCCAGAATCCCAACCCCTGCTCCTTCCTTCCCTCCTGCATGTCACCCTGCTCGTGTCCCTGTCCTGTCCCTCGGGGTCTGTCCTGCTTGGGTGCTTGGCTCTGCACCACTCCCTTCCCACCACAACTTCCCAGTTTCCCAGTTCTCTGTGCTACACTGGGACTGCTGGGTGCCACCCCAAAGCTGTGCTTGACCACTTTGGAGTGCTTTAAAAGCCAAAGATTTAGAAATATTTTCTGGGATAAAGATTTTTATACCTTTGAAAGTTCGAGGATACTGATCAAGTCTCTGGAGACATTACAGAGAGAATCCCTGCCTTAAAAAATAACATTCCATGTATGACTTGATCAGTATTCTGGAGACATTACTGAGAGAATTCCTGCCTCCCATCCCATGTTATTTTTTAAGGTAACGTGGTAACTTCCTAGTGAAACTCTAAAGAAAATACTGTGTCTGTATGTCCTGCAAAAGGAGGGAGGATATTCTGATGGCCTTCCTGTTGTTGGTGGAGATAACAGAGGCAGACAGATCACAACTTGATTTTCGAAGTATGCGCCAAGTTTTCAGTTCTAGAAGGGAAACAAGTAACAAGCACTGGTTGGTTCTTAAAGTAGAAAAATTGCATTTCACCTCAGGAAGTCTGACTGTTCTGGGAGAAAGGTGTGTGTGACAATGTCAGAAGGGTCAAAGCACGTTCAGCTGTCTGACAACCACTATCTGAAGGAAAGTGGCTGCTTTTTACCTTCTTTAGATGGTGCCTGGCCCTAGAACAGCAAATCCATGCCCTGAAAGAGCCTTTGGTGCTTGCTGTCCCCCTAACAGCAGCAGCAGCAGGTTTCTGTCCCAGGGGTTTCCAGCCTGCCAAAGGAACCACTCCAGATGCAGCTGCCCAGTGTGGTGAGAGCTGGTGAAAATAAACCTGAAAATGGCACTTTAGGCAAGGGCAAGACTCTGCTCATCCCTAATGAGCCCTGGCTGAGGCTGGGATTGTGCCAGCAGCCCTAACTCGGGGTATGGTGGCTCTCTGGGATCCTTTGGGGTGTTTTAAGGGGTGAAATTCAAGCCCAGCTGAGAATGCAGCCCTTAGGGTAGCTCAGCCTGCGGAGAGCTGCTTTTTGCAGAGCTGCTGCTGATCCAGCCAGCTCCCTGTGGCTCAGCCCCACTCCTGGAGCTGCATGTGCCTGGCAAGGGGGCACAGATGCTTTTGGCTCCTCCCTGCCTGCCCAGCCCGTGCCCCTGTGACCTTCCAGTGGCTCCTCAGGAGCCTTGTGTGAGTGACTTGCACTGCTTGTCGTGCTCGAGGCATCGCTCATCATCCCCGTGACCCACGGCAGGACCAGGACTCAAACCTCTATTTGGTCTCTTGCAGGGCAGCCCCGATTGTTTCACTTTATACAGTGCGTTGTTGTTCTTCTTCTACTTTTCGCAGCAACTCGTTTTTAATTCAGTTACAAACTGCTTGGGACCACGCAAGTTCCTGCACAGTGGGAAGCTCTATAAAGCCAAGAGTAACAAGGAGCTGTATGGTTTTCTCTTCAACGACTTCCTCCTCCTCACTCAGATCATAAAACCTCTTGGCTCTTCTGGCACAGACAAGGTCTTCAGCCCCAAGTCCAACCTGCAATACAAAATGTACAAAACTGTAAGTGCTGCTGTGACCTGGGCATGGGGACAGAGCTCAGGGGCTCCATTCTGGGGGGTGGGCAAGAGCATCCCAGAGAAGAGGTTGGAAAGCTTTGGGATTCCCAGGGCTGATGGCAGGAAAGGTGGCTGTGTGCTCCTGTGAGATGAGAAAAGGTGCTTTTGAAGTTTTGCTTGAACAAAACTCCTCCATGAGTGGAGGGAGAGTGGTGTCTGCTGCTGTCTGTGGGGAAGGAGGCACTGCTCTGCTTGGCTCTCTCTAGGAGTGTTTCCAGGCTCTGCAGGTACATCTATCTGTCAGTTTTTAAAGTTTTCTTGTTATCTGAAGAAAGATGGGAGGCAGAAGAAGGGAGATACTTGGGGCAGGCGATAAACCCGTTGTGAGTTGATGTGTGCTGAATGCCTCTGCTCAGACTCTGCAGTACAGCTCCAGCTTTGCTGATGTTTTACAGCCCATTTTCCTAAACGAGGTACTGGTAAAACTACCCACAGACCCTTCTGGAGATGAGCCCATCTTCCACATCTCCCACATCGACAGAGTCTACACGCTGCGGGCTGAAAGCATTAACGAAAGGTAAGGGCTTTCATGGGCCTTTGAGAGTAGGATGGGAATGGTTGTGATGGGAACTTGCAGAGCACTCTCCAAGCTGGTTATTTTACAAGACTGGAAAACTGCAGACAGCTTTGGGGTAGCAGAGCCAGGGATGGGGCAGATCCTTGGCTGGGAAGGAGGGACAGCTTTAGTTTTGTCTGCTGTGCAGCAGGAAAAAATGGAAATGGCATTTTGCAACTTTTTTTTCTCCTTTCCTCCTGAAGGACTGCGTGGGTTCAGAAGATCAAAGCTGCTTCAGAGCTTTACATAGAGACTGAGAAGAAGAAGAGGGAGAAGGCCTACTTAGGTACAGCTTAGGATGTGGGGGTCTCATCTTCTGTGGGAAAGGCCCTGGGCAGGAAAGTCCATTGGTGACATTTCTCTCTCCTCTCCTGTTCCACCCCAGTTCGCTCTCAGAGAGCAACAGGCATCGGGAGGCTGATGGTGAATGTTGTTGAAGGCATTGAACTGAAACCCTGCAGGTCCCATGGTGAGTGCCTTGGCTTGCTCTGCTCATCAGGAACACATTCCCATTTGCCAGCCTAACTCTGCAGGAGGTTCTGTCCCAGGCATGATGGTGTTCAATGATGTTTAATGAAGGTGAAACAGGCAGAGGTGAATTTGTGCAGTTCAGCCTGGTCCTGCAGTTGTCCTGCATCAGGCTTTTGTTTCACACTGACTGAGTTTCCACCACACAAGTCCTGAAGGGAAGAGTGGAGGTGCTCAGCACCCAGCAGAGCAGAGTATTCACTGTGATGTTAATGTGGCTTGTCACACAGGCAGTGAAGGGCAGAGCCTGGGATGGGATCAGAGCCTGGGATGGGGCCAGGGCCCTAATCTGGCCAGGTCTTCCCCAGCTCAGTTGGCTGCAGGAGTGGAAGGAAGCTCAGGAGGAGGATCACACAGCTAAAAAAGCCCCACTGGTTTTGTTTGTTCCCATCTGCCCAGGAAAGAGCAACCCCTACTGCGAGGTGACCATGGGCTCTCAGTGCCACATCACCAAGACCATCCAGGACACCCTCAATCCCAAGTGGAATTCCAACTGCCAGTTCTTCATCAAGGACCTGGAGCAGGACGTGCTGTGCATCACGGTGTTTGAGAGGGACCAGTTCTCCCCAGATGGTGAGTACAGGGCTGCCCCAGCCCAGGGTGTTTGCAAAGCTCTGCTTGGAGGAGGTGCACTCCTGCTGAGGGAAATCAGAGGCAATGGGCTAGGCTGGGAGATGATCTTTAAAGACAGCCCAGGTTTGACCCCCTTTGCATATTTGGGAGTCAGCCCACCCTAGCTCCACCCCAGTAGCAGCACAAAAAGAATCCATCTCCCTCTGGTTTCTTGAGAGTTTGTTCTCCTGTGCAATTGACACCAACTGAAGTGTGGTTTGTAATTCTGCTAAGACTCCAGAAAGCTCTGGATGCTGCCTGCACACGGATGGGTTCATGCAGGAGGAAGGGAAATGCCTTCGAGTTCCTGGCATTTGCAATAACAGTGGCAAAAATGAGCCCAGGATTCCAAACCCAATAGAATTACAGAATGGTTTGGCTTGGAAGGGACATTAAAGATTATCCACATTAACCCCTTCCATGGGCAGGGACACCTTCCACTACCCCAGGTTGCTCCAAACCCCATCCAGTGTGGTCTTGAACAGTCCAGGGATGGGGAATCCACAGCCTCCCTCACTGTTATTTCATAAGCTGGGATAAACGTGGAGCATCACAAGGTGTATTTTGGACTCCCTTAGGCAGTGTTTGCACAGGACTGGTACTGCCCACTGACCTCATTGCTGGGCTGATGCCCTGCTTGGCTCTGTCATCTCCAGAGGCTTCACACTCAGCTTTAACTCTTCAGCAACTTTTGGTCTTTTTCTAACACAATATCAAATCAAGAAGTCCCTGAAGCGAGGCAGCTGTGAATTCCATGGTGGATTTTTCCACTCATGGGTTTCACACAGTGGATTTTTCTACTCATGGCCTGTTCGCTTTTAGTGCTGCTGCTGTTTAACATGGTCTGGCTAAATCCCCTTCTACACCGCTTGGCAGCCTTTGGCCCTCTGCACAAGCAGAGCTGGACTGAAGGCTTGTTTTCTTTTTTGCTGTGTGTGGGTAGAAGTTCAGTTCCTTCTGCAGACTCTGCTTTTCCTTTGCTGAGCATGCTGTGCTTTTGCCTTCCAGACTTCTTGGGCAGGACAGAGATCCGTGTGGCAGACATTAAGAAGGATCAGGGTTCCAAGGGACCAGTTACCAAGTGTCTCCTGCTGCACGAAGTCCCCACGGGAGAGATCGTGGTGCGCCTGGACCTGCAGCTGTTTGATGAGCCTTAGAGAGAGGGGCTGGTGTCAGAATGGAGCCCGAGGTCACTGCAGGAGGTGTCTGCAGCAGGTGTGGCATCAAACTACTGCTCGCCCTTCACGCGTCAGAGGGTTATCAAAGCAAACAGGAGCATCTTTGTGCCTTGATAATTCTCACTGAACACATGCATCCCAATTTAGTGAGGAGATCTCCTGCAGTCTAAGTGGAACTTGGCGTTGGTTTCCTGGGCTGGTGGAACAGCCCTGTTGTTCCTTGTGCTGCAGTTGGGGTGGCTGGCAAACCACGTTGGTGGCTGGGCTTGCTCCAGGTGCCCTGCTCTTCAGTTCCCGTGGAGGAGGTGGTGTGGGTGTGTTTTGGAGGCTTTCTGCAGGGTTTTCCCCCTTCAGGAGTTCTGTGCCTATTGCTCAGCAGAGTGGAGTGTAAATGTGATGTGAATGGAAGGAGCAGTTTTGCCCCAAGAAGGTCTTTGAAGATCTTCATGATGGTACTGAAAAGACTTAGAAAATAAATAGTCTATATCTATAAACAGAGAAGATTCTATTAACATACCACTTCATGACTCGTGTTGCCCCTGAAAATAAAAGATGTCCAGGCCTTCTGCACAGAGATGAATTGCACTCCAGGAGAGTCCACCCCTCGGTCCTTTGGAAGTTGCTGTTGCCCACAGGACTGTCAGAGCTGGGACAGGAAGCCAAGGGTGAGGCACAGAGCCCTGCTGGATGTCCTGTGTACCCCTCGGGGACTCCTTCACTGCTGCTGCTCCCAGGGGTGAGCATCACCTGCAGAGCAGAAGAAGAAACAATCAGGAAGTGAATTTCCAGCCCGCAGAGCCTGGTTTGCCAAGCAATCCGTGGTGCCCAGGTGCAGAGCTGTGCTGTGCTGGCCTGTGTGGGACGAGGAGTGCTGGGATTGGGGACAGCCACATCCTGCAGCTGCCACAGGGCACGTGCTGGCTGTGACCCCAGAGCTCGTGCTGGTGCAGAGTGGGGAACCCAAAGCCATCGGGGGAATGCCAGGGCTCTCCATCCCCTCCACTCCAAGGATGCACATGGCCCACATCCCTGTTTGGCAGAGCTCCCAGCTCCAGGCTGGCACTGACATCTGCTCCCCTCAGGCACACATGTCAGTGCTTCACCCAGCCTGGACTCGGGGGACAAAACACCCCTGAGAGTCAAATTCCTCTTTGTTGTGCTTGGATTCCTTTTGTTCCCGCCCTGCCACGCATCCCCTGGTATTTTTGTAAGGACTCCATTCCGGATGGGAGGTGCCAGCCCGTGTCATTCGCATGTGAACGTTCTCGTGGAGCTGTTGTTAGGTTTTGGTGTTCCTTGCATGTCCTTTCAGTACTGGTTTCCCACCTCTCCTGTGTCGGCGGTGTTCTCTAGCACTCCAAGTCTTATTGGTTTCCATTAGGAAATTAGGATATATCCATAACAGGTAGGTAGGTCAGTATGGTAATAAGTGTAAACTGTGCTGGGAAGTGTCTGTGTATTATAATTTCCTAAAAGACCACTGTAATGTTTCAAGCAATGGGAAGAAAAAAAAAAATGTATGTAGGAGGGACAACAAAGTTTACATTTCATACTTTTCAGAATCGTTTTATTATTTATTTATTGAAGATAGTGTAGAATTTTGTATCAGAAATGACAGACATACTTATGTATTTTTTGAAACAAAACAGAGATACACACTTTAGTTAGAAACTTTCAACTGACCACGTTTTAGAGGGAGTGTGACTTCCTAGGCATGCATTTGTTTACCACTAACTGGCTGAAAACACGATTAAGAGAACTTTAAGTTTCTATTTTTCAATGTTGTTAAGAAAATTGTTTCAATTAAAATATGTAAATAGTACTAAACCCATGCTTTCCTA